>CM042910.1:24908512-25488512 GCA_023653625.1 Triadica sebifera | reverse complement strand
ATAGCCTCTGGCTTCTTCCCTGAGAGAGGTTGATACAGATTTCTTTGATACAAATAATCTTTTATTTGCATTTTCCAAAAGCCAAAGTCCGCTCCATCGAACTTCTCAATTTTTACCTTTCCTTCATCTGTGGCCATCGCTCCCACTCGAATCTGACTTCCTTTGGATCGTTTCTGACAATTCTTGTGAACCTCTGTGTATTAGAACACCTCCGTGGATAATTTGGTACAACTGACCAAATTTCACTATTCACAAAAATTTACTATTCATATGAATAGTAATCGCCCGAAAAAGGACAGAAAAAACGCAACCAATGCTCTGATACCAGTTGTTGGGAAATGACGCCAATTTCCTTGTAGTCAGATTTATGAGAAAGCGAAGAAAATGCGAACTAATAAGACAGACAAGTTGATAACGGAGTTCGGCCAATTATGCCTACGTCTCCGGACTGCTGCAGATCTTTTATTGAAAGAAGAGAAATTTACCGAGTGTTTACAAACACTCACAACTCACAACCTCTCACTAATGCTACTCTCTCACTTTTTGATGGAATACATTACAAATGAATTTCTAAGGCTATATATAGGCCTACACCTCCTCAATGGACGGTCAAGATTAATTCTCACCTACTTTGATGGATGGTTGAGATTATTTCTCACCTACCGTCTCACCTACCAAATGTATGGTCAAGATTAATCTTCACTTACCATCTTACCAACCAAATAGATGGTCAAGATTAATCCCCACCCACCAAATGGATGGTCAAGATTAATCTTCACCTACCATCTTACCTACCAAATATTTTGTCAACAAAAGATGCACCGTCCATCTTTATTGTCATTTATTTTATGGTGCATGTGTAGTTTAACCAACATATATATATATATATTCTGCATTATAAACTTAATTGGCTAATAAACCGACTTCGGTTCTATCATATTTAATCGGGTCATTTCATTTTTTTCGGGTTATGCTTTAGTTTTAGTTTTTTTTGGGTATTTAATAATATGATTTAAGCATCTAATTTCTTACCGACATTTTAAAATAAAATTTCAATCATTGGATTATTAATTTATTAATAAGTTTTTAATTTAATTTTTTTTACGCTACCGTATATTATTAGTTCAATCTGAGAGCACAAATCTGATTTAGTTAAAAAAAAATCAAGGGAAAAAATTAAAAATACAAGCACATGGCAACTAAGGATTGGGCCATCATTTCCTTTATAATGAATTTCGGAGCTGTGGACATCTTGTTGGGTTGGTTATAATTGGGCTGCTTATTTGTAATTGATCCCTGCTTACTTATTATTGGGCCATTGTTAAACTTTTAGCCCAGCATTTCTCTCTTGAACTGAAATAATTTTATTCTGACATGTAATTTTTATTTTCATTAACAAGTTAAAAGAAAAAAAAAATCACAGTGCAATCCGCTAAAGAAAATAATTTTCTGTTCATCAGAGTTATAAATGCTTTTCCATCCATGTTTGGAGATTGTTTTAGTACATAATATTGAATAATAACATCTGTGTTTATTTTCAGTGATTTTTAAATTTCTTAATTTAGTTTTATTTATAGTCATTTTTATGATTATTTCAAAATTGGAAATTTTAAATAATGAAATCATGTTATTGTAGTTTTATTGAGCATAATTTTTTTAAATAAAGAATGGGTCAACATGTTTGCATGTGATTATTAGTATGCCAATGAACGGTTTGATTGATATTATCATTTGTAAAAATTAAAAAATATTTCTAAGTTTTTTCACAGCTATCCACTAATATTAATATAAATTTATTAGTTTAATGGTGAATGTGAAGGATGACTCTCGCGAACTATTGGCCTCTTAGTTAACCCAAAAAAATTATTATAATATTGGTTTTTTTTTTCCAAATTTGGTTCAGTGAACAATAAATTTCGAAAAAAGCTAAGGCAATAAAATATTTATACCAAATGAATTCAGTAAATCCATTTTCGCCTTCACAGCATTTGTTAGTTATTCCTTATTTCGCGCATCATCGCTTTTCCCGGGATATATTAGTCGCGCCCTCAAATTTAGCAATCTAGTCCCTAGAATTTTTCGCATTAACATTTTCGTACCCCCAAAAATCTCATCTCTCTTCTTCTCCATCGATCAATACCCCTATCTTCCAATCTAGTAATCTACCACCGGAGAAAATAAAGAGTTTAGTTTCCTTATTGAAAATTCATGAATTCCGCCTTCAATTTTTGAATTTTGATTCGAATTGGTGAATGGTTGGCGTAAGTGTGCAATGAAGATCGAGGAACTAGAAGATGCGGAGTGCGATCGAGATCAAAACGACGACGTTGATGAGTATATCTACGACGACGACGTTAATGAGTATATCTACGACGACGACGACGTTGACCCGAAGCAGATGGTGAAGGTGGATGCGAAGAGAGCGCTTGTAGGAGCCGGTGCTCGGATCCTGTTTTACCCGACCCTTTTGTATAATGTGTTTAGGAACAAAATCCAAGCTGAGTTCCGATGGTGGGACGAAGTTGATCAGGTTGGATTTCTTTGCTTAATTGATGAATGTATCTGCTTTTTTTACTTTTTTTTTTCTGTACAAATGATCCAACTGTATATTATGATTTGTTTGGTTGCTGAGAAAGTAGAAGTAATCATGCAGTTGGTTTGGGAATATTTATCTGAAACAGAGTTGCTCTAAATTGAAAAGACATCTTATCTGAATTCAGATTTCGTGATGGATAAATTTGTGCACAGTTAGTTGAAATTTAGTTGGTATTAACTCCAATAATCTGTAAATCTGTTCGACTAATCTCTTAAATGCATCTATGTACAACTAATCATTGCTATTATACTGACTCTCTAATCTCTTGCTTATTTTTAGTCGTTAAATGATCAGTGGACCTTTTATGCTTTGCAGTATGTTTTGCTGGGTGCGGTTCCATTCCCCAAGGATGTTCCTCGGTTGAAGCAGCTTGGTGTTGGTGGTGTCATTACTCTCAATGAGCCTTATGAAACTTTGGTTCCATCCTCCCTGTATCGTGTGGGTTATTTTCCATGCTTATGCTTCTTTTAAGTTGGAATTTTAAGCTAACTTGTTAACCATTCATTTAGCTTAGTTGCCTCGTTACTAATTTAATGTAAAACAACTATATCTGTGATGAATGAATATAGAACGATTGAACTTTCCCAAGCTGATCGGTTCGTTACTTAAAATTTTCAAAAAAGTTATCTTTCAAGTTTCTTCTTTTAACAGTTATTTTTCTGTGATTAGACTTGATGATGGTCAGTTTAATTATACATAATTCAGAATATGTGTCTCTTTGTTCAATTTTTCATCTTGTGGCTTTATTGTTCAAAGTTGTCTACAAAAACTTAACTGTGGAAAGAAAGATTGGTCGGTAGAAAGTTGGATGTGGGAAAATAGTCATGAAGAATATCCTAATAGTTACGGATGGAGGCTTTGTTGAACTTACTGGTTATGTTTATTTAATTTTTTTTTTGCTTTGCAGGCCCATGGCATTGAACATCTTGTAATTCCCACGAGGGATTATCTCTTTGCTCCTTCTTTGGTAGATATCAGCCAAGCTGTGGACTTCATTCACAGTGAGTAAATATTTGTTGGTCTATGCCTGTGCTTTGGATTTTTACTTTCCTATGTCTTCGTTACTTGGAAGATTGATTGTGCTTTCTTTGTTATCATAGGGAATGCATCCTCTGGTAAAACTACCTATGTTCATTGTAAAGCTGGTCGTGGTAGGAGTACTACTATTGTGCTTTGTTATTTGGTATGTTTTATCCTTACAAAGCATTGAAACTGGTGGTTGATAAGCTTAAAATTTTCTTTTTAGTACTAAAAGTTTTACTGTTGAAAGATCTTTTTGCCCACTTTGACGTTGGCTGATTGATGACATTATCAAGTTTGATATCTGCAGGTAGAGTATAAGCACATGACACCTACTGCTGCTTTGGAATATGTGCGGTCAAGAAGACCTCGAGTGTTGCTTGCTCCATCTCAGTGGAAGGTAATGAATAAGATTTCCTCACAATAAAATTTGAACTAATTTTTTAGGACTTCTGCAAATTCTTGCTAGTTTCTCTCCCTTTTGTACAAGGATTGAGGCTTTCAATATCATAGGCACTGCCATTTCATTAAAGGAAAACCTTCCTGCATCTTGGATTAAGTCATTTGAAGCCAGTTCCACATGATTTTGGGATTCTTTTCTACAAATAGAATATTTCTTAAACTATGTTGATAACCATGCTGTGCATACGCTATTACTTTCCTTGCAATCTCCGACGAGAGAATATTGTTGTGCTTGTGCCTGTGGTATCACTAGGCTAAGAAAAGCCTAGTTCTTTTAGCTTTACTTGGAGGCTACTGTAGGTCTATTATTGCAGACAAGATTTTTTCCCTATGAAATAACCTTTTTGAATAATCTTTTTTTTTTTCCGAATTATTTTAGGACCTTGGCTCATCTTCTTTGCTTTCACTTGCTTGTTTGCAATAATAATAATCAGGCTGTTCAAGAATACAGTAGGCGCCAACCACCAACTACCGTGAATTCACTCTCAGGAGATGCAGTTCTAATAACAAAAGCAGATCTTGAAGGATATCATAGCGCATGCGATGATGATGCCATTGGTAAGGATCTGGCAATCATCCCTAAAATTAAGGCCACGCCCATGATGGCTAGATTGTCCTGTCTTTTTGCTTCCTTGAAAGTTTCTGGTGCTTGTGGACCTGTTACGGGCAGGATGCCTGAGGCACGTGCATGCTGAGCATCCTGAATCCTCTGTGCAATGTTGTAAGGTTGTTGTGCTGTACTGAAAAGCATCATGAATTAAGAAAGTTTCACGTTAACCCTCTGTTTACATGAGAAAAGTGAACAAAAGGGAGAGAAGACGGAAAAGTTCTTAGATACTGCGTAGCAACAGTTGGTTAATAATTTGCATTTCCCTACACATAACTCTTGCATCTCCTTTTTCTTTTTGGGTTCTCACGTTTTTGTAGTAATTTGTGCTTAATACGCTTGTTCTCTGTAACAAACGTAGAATTTGGCAGTTCACTGTTCTTTGATAGATTGATAGTGCCCTTTCATATTGGTCATTCTCAGATTTATTTGATGTTTGAGTCGCCACCTATTATACTACGAGTATTTTGCTATAACTATACAGTGAAGGCAACCGAAGCAGACATTTGATTGCACTCAGATTGAAGCCTCTTTTAATTAGTCATCCGCTAGATTGTGAGCTGTATGCAAGAGAGTTGATGTAGAATGCTTGGTATGAGATGTAAAATGGATTTCTTACCACAGATGAGAATTGAACAGTTTCTTAGTTTCTTTAGTTAGATGTTCTCTTAGATACACTCATCATACAACCAATGGGTATTTTGTAATAGTTAAGTGTTCAAAGTAAAAGAGACATTGCAAACATTAATCTGTTTTCCAGCAAGGCTAGGAGTCGGTTTCAGGGTGGGACGAGAAAACAGAGAATTATTCCGCATCAATTGATCTGCGGCTTTCACCTGTCAAAATTTCTTTGTTATATATTTTGGTTTCAAGTATTGGATTGTGTTACAGAATTTAAAAGTATTTACTGCATCTGGAAATTGTAAGTCCAATAATTATCCAGTTCTTTAGAAAAAAAAAAAGGAAAAATTGTTATTTATTATGTACTACTACTTCTGTGAGATTTAAAATTTATACGATTAACTCTTTTGTTTTATCGTATTCTACTAATATTTCATTCCGTTAGATTTTTCATTAGAAAGACATTAGATTTTTACGAAATGATAAAGATAAAATTATTATTTATTCCATAAATTTTGACTTATTGTATTAATATTTCTGAGCAAAAAAGAATAATATTTTGTAAAAAAAAACTGCATAGTTTAATAAAACAGAGAGCAGATTGTATAATATTTGAACCTTATAAAGTACCAGTGTTCAATATATCAAATTTCAGTAATTTTTTCAAAAAAGATTACTATGCTAATTAATTAGAATGATACTAAATGATTTTCTTAACCCTACAAGACATGCATCTTTTCATTTCTTTTCAAGTATGGGAAATTTGTGATTGAAACTCTATATTTACGATCTACTTTATGATAGAATTATTGCACCCATAATCTAATAAAAACAAATAAATAAAATTCTAATCAAATTTAGTATTCATATTTTTATTTTGAAATACAGTGTGGCATGACCTTTTCTTTCTACATAGACAGCATTATATATATATATATATATATATATATATATATATATATATATATATATATATTAAGCATGAAATGCCGCAAAACTCTATGCGGGTTTTTGAAATTTAAAGTATTTATTAAAAATAGAATTTACCTATTCTGTGATCTTTTTAGAATGCATGTGTCGAATGTATGTGTCGCACTCTTATCTAAACTTATCTGTACGTATAGAGCTTCAAGTCCAACAATCTCCCATTGTACAAGTGTAACTTTATAGAACATCTAATTACACCCACTCAACCCATACATGGTTTTATTTTTACAAGAAAATTATTTTCTTTCTTCTCAAATGCCCCAGCCCACCTGCCACTATATTCTGTTTGTGTTTTTTTTCCTCAATTTTTATTACAAAAAGAGTCTCATTCTTGGCGCTTTATTTTTGTGAGATTTATGTATTAGTAGAAATTAGTTTGTTGTCTTATTGACACTGGCCTATATATATAACTATATTGTACTACATAAAAGAAATTAGTTGTTAATTTTCAAAAAAAAAAGAGAAAAAAAGAGAAATTAGTTGCTGTCTTATTGATCACACCGACCTATGTTACTAGATTGAAATACATAAAAGAAATTGGCTATTGACGAATTGAATCCCAGTTGTTGAAAATGAAATATAACGGTTCTATTTTAGGAATAGAATAAAGGGAGACAAATATAATTGTGAGAGAACCTAAAGTGTAATAATATAGCAGTATATACATAGTGTTGGTATAATGGTATATATGAGGATAATCTAGGTGGGAGTACTTATGAATTGGAATCTAATTAGTAATATTCTTGAGAATTTGAAAGAAAAATATATTGATTATTGCAAGCTGTAGAGATATTATCAAACTGATGGAATACATTCTTTTAGACACCAAGATACGAGTACTAAGTACAAAAAAAAAATTAAAAAAAAATAGAAAGCCTTTTTTTAATATATATTTATTTTCTCCAAACTATAAAAGGAAGAAATGAAAAAGGTACAAGACGAAGGAAGTCCAAAGTAACTTGAATGAAAATTTAGAATTGGCAAGTTTCTTGGTAGGAAGCAAGTCAGAGGTTCTGTCACAAAGGACTCAAGCACTTGAAGAACTTAGTTTGAAAATGGATGAAAATTGAGCAATGGTCATTTTCTGAGTAGGAAAGTAATGTAGTTCACCATCGATTGCAATTCACAAACAAATTGCCCTTAAAAGTGCAGAAGTTAACAAGAAGGAAAGAAAGAAACCCATCAAGTGGATAAAGTTGGAAAGCTGCAATCTGAAAAATGCAGTGAAAGAAGTACAAATAATTAAAAAAAAGGTCTAAATTAGCTGAAGCAGTAAGCAAGCTAAGGCAAATAGTGCAAGTAGTGAAGTAGTAAATATTCAAGAAGGAAAGAAAGAAAGAAAGCAGGTTAATTAATGAAGAATCCCAAAAAGATTGTGACGGGCATGTTGTGATATTCCTGTTTGCACTACACAATTCTTGCTGCCACTTCTTTATGGGACCAAAATCTCTGCTAACCCACAAATCTCTATTTTATTTGCTATAATACTAAATCATCTTTCCCCCTTTTAAAAGCACCCAAAATCTACCATAAAGAGAAAGAATTGAATTTCACCTTTTTAGGCTGAGCAAGATATTTCATACCTCTCTTTTATTTTTATTTTTATTAATATTGCATGTGGAAAGAGACACTTCTCCTCCCCCACACTGCCCACCTTCCCCTGTAGGATCTGAATTTTATTTTACCAAAAATACTCTGCACCAAGCATCTTAATTTATTACACATTGTTGCTTAATTCTTGGATTCTCTACCCATGAAACTTAATTATACATGTAAATTCAACCAAACCCATTTGCTGCTTTAACCATATTTGCTATTACAAATATGTAAAACTACATTTATGCATATATAAAAAGCGATATAAATATATGCACAAGATTTCATTTTCTTAAAAAAAAAAAAAAAGTAGAGAACTTCTAGCATCCATAGATATTACTCGCCGATATTTGAGATTTTTTTGCCTATATAAAATAATTATTATTTTTTATATACTTAACATGTGGTGATTGGTTTTGTCCATAAAATTCTTCAATTGGAATTTTTCTTGCCTACATTAATTGCATTATATTTCATAATTTTAAGTTGGTTTTCCTTAAAAGAATTGAGGCCTTAAAATGTTGTTTTAAACCACATTAAATTAAATACGTTAATGTAGATGCCAATGAATAATTTTATTATAAGAGATTGATTAATGGTATATATACATATAGTAACACTGAATCTGCAGAACTTTGCATAGATACTATATATATTTATAAATCATGATTAGGGTAAGAAGTATGTGATGTTTGGGAGCGTAAGAATCGGTAACTAGCATGATTTTATTAATTTGAGCAGAGGTATTTATATAAGGTAGCAGAATACAAGTAGAAAATATATACAGATTAGGAAGATATCATAATAGGAATATACGACCAGCATACTAAGCCAATTAGAATACTGGTAGATCAGAATAGAACATTCCATTTCTATCTCTCTTACAGGGAGTATATAAGGAAGGAAGGCATGGTCATTTCAAAGCAAAAGGTTATTCTTTTCTGCTCATTCCTTATATTCCATCTTTATTCCCTTGAGAAACTACGATGAAGTTGCCTAAGCCTTCATTTTCCATTTTAACGTCACCTTTGAATTAAAAAGATACCATGCACGTTACTCTCTCTCTCTCTCTCTCTCTTTCTCATATGGGGATAACCACATTTTTGTACATAAATTTTTATATATAAATAATTAATACTACATAAATTAAAAGCTCGAATATGGAATAGAATAAAGCAGCAAAGAAGTTTCCCAAGTAAATAAAAACAAAAGAGACTCGCTTATAAAATGTGATTTTCGTTACTATACTATTATTACTATGCCAAGATTCTGTATTTATTCAATAATATATATGTATATATATATATATATATATACATATATATATATATTACCCTCTCAAGTCTCAACTAAAGCCCCAATTCATCTTCCCTTTATTTTTCTTGCTTTAAACTGCTGCCCACAATGATAAACCACTTTTTATAAAGAATATCGCCTTGCATGATGTGAAGTTTGGCGATAAAATGTGTCTTTCTGGCTCGAATTCTCGTATTTGCCGTTACTACTTTACATAGGAGTGTTTAGAATTATTATTGGAAGTCCCAAAAATATGTTTAGAATTTTTTTAATTTAATTAACTGATTTTTTAATTTTTTATAAACTATTTTTCTCTAATCTGTTTTTGAAAAAAATATCTATATATATGCTTCTGAAAAAAATATATATTTATCTACTTATCTTTAAAAACAGTTTTCAAAACTCAAAAAAATTAAAAATAAAAAAATTTCTCCAAATCGTTTTTCTTAAACGCAACGACAAACGGACCCATAAACGTCAATACCCTTATTTACTTTCATTTCCGCAATTAATACTTAATGCTTACCTGAATTATATTCATCCATCTCCATTCAACAGTTTAATGATATTCTTATATGCATATAAAATAATTATTATTATTTTACATGCATATAATTAATGTTAAAATATTATTAAATTGTTTTATAAATTGGGTTCCCAACGAGAAAATTTTCAAAATCCCTTAATATCTAATTCTAAGGAGGCATTTGGTTTAGATAGTAGCTAATAACTAGTAGCTGAAAGCTAATAGTTGGTATAATTTATACTAATATTTGGTAAAACTAATTGAACAATTGCATTTGGAATGTAAAATTACTTATAGGAGTATAATTTATTTCAAAAAAATATTTTCTTGTAATGTATAAATAAACAAAAAAAATACAGTGATTATTTTATATAATTATGTATTTTATTGTTAAAATAATAATAAGAAGAAGAAAATATAATTAATTATAAGAAAAAAATTCTTCAAATGTATTTCTATAATTTATAAATATAATTAATTAATATAATATATTTTATTTTGAATAGATTGATTTTACAGAGGTTTATTTTATTTTTTAATAAAAAATATTACAAATGATATATTTTAATTTAAAAAGATTAATTTTGTTATTTCATTAAAAAAACTACAATTGTTTAAGAAAAAGTAATAAAATGGAGTTTTTTATCAGCTATTATTACCTTTTGCTCAATTTTTGAGGATTAAAAAACTATCAGCTTCATATAACAACCGAAAGAAACGCCCATGTGAACTAAAATTGGATATGGGTGGAACTAACAAAAAAAAAACTTATTATTATGAAGTTATGATTTTCAATTCCGATATCATGTTAAATGGAAAAAAAAATATAGATATAGATAACACATTAACTTATAAACTCTTTTTTAACCACGGAAAGTAAATATACTTTCTAATTAGCGATTCATGGCCTTAGTAAACCAGGAAATCATTTTCATAATCAGTCATTATCATGTATCATTCATCAGCTAGCAAAAAGGAATCATCTTTAACATCAAGTTGACAAAGATTCACTGTGGATAATAATACCTAAAGCTAAAAATAAGGAAGCAAAAGGAGAAACAGAAGCAAAACAACAATGATGAAAATCTGACCAAAAAAAAAAACAATGATGAAAATAGTATAAATTAACTCCATATTAATAGCTCACAACATGTCAGAAGCTGGAGGAAGAGATAAGATTTGTTACTTATTTATTTTCTTCCGGAAATTAAGGAGAACAGAGATGAACAGATTTAATTCCAACACTGAAATTTAATTATAGAACAGAAAAGCAAACTGTCTTTTCAAGTGAGTGTGCTTAATTTGTAAGTGAAGTGCATGCATGACATGTTCTACTTGTATCAAAATTAATGAGCATAACAAACTATAGCTAGCTAGGCATGCAAATAGGTTAAAGATTAATGAAAGAAGAAGAAAAAGTTATCATCATTGCACAAAATCTTATTTAAATTTATATAGTGAAAGTAGCTCCCCTTCTTCTTCCTTCTTTAATCCTTTTTTTTTTGGTACATTCCTTCTTTAATCTTTATTTCTTCATAAGAAAGTTCAAGCATTTTGCGTGTATGCATGGGATGGGATAATAGCTATGATACATCATACATACATGCATCCATGGCCATCTCCTTTGATCTTGTGATTTACGAAAGGGAATTAATTAATTAATTAATTAATTAATTAAACAAGCTAAAGCAAATCACGTTGTAGTACACTGTTGCAAACTTCAATGAAGTCATATATAAATTTGATAATAAACACAGGAGAAATTGATGTTCCCCTTCAAAAAAATTTCCCTAATGATATGAAAAGAAGTAAAGAAAAGTAGGGCAACTATGAGATAAATAATTCTGTATAGCACATTTTCCATTTCCAAAAAAGAGAGACATCATATAAATACCTATTCGTATTTCACTAAAAAGTGATTAAGCACAACAAATTAACAAAAGTCTTTTTTTTTCCTGCAATTTGCACAAACTATATATGTGGCATTTTTCTTTTCAAAGAACAATAAAAGCCATTATACAGATGTCTTAAAATAATAAAATAATAAAAATATAAACCCATAAAGATGATATTGTAATCATAATGGTTATGATTTTCATGCATGGAGAGATTTTGCTTTGGGTCTTTGGTTCTTCTTCTAGTTGTCAGTAGAGAGCAGCCTTTCTTGGTTTTCTTTTCTTTTTCTTTGTTATTCTTTCTTTGTTTGTTTGTTTTTCCTTTTGCTCTTTCTTTCTTTCTTTCCAACATGGACTGTTGAGTAAAGTTCGTTCAGTTAAGAGCCATTAGAACCTTAGGCAGGCCCCCAGCCCCCAAGAGAAAAAAGAAGGAAAAAGAGCACACCATAGAGATGGTTTCTTGGCCTCTTGTAGAAAAGAACTTGTGGGTGAGGCTTCAAGTACTAATAATGATGATAATGATGTTGTCTGTGAAGGTTTTTGTTTATTCTCTATAATTATTTGCACCTATCCATGATGATCCTGGTTGTCAGGGTCTTGCCAGAAGGAAGAGTACTTCAACCACTCAGCTTCTTGTGGGTTTGCAATAGATGACTCCTGCAACCAACAAAATTTCGACCATGTGAAATATATATATATATATATATATATATATATATATATATATATATATATATATATATATATTATATAGGGTTAGGGTTTGCACAGATAATTTTCACTTAAGAACAACAAATCAGTGAAGTTGCCTCTCTTTTGTCTTTTTTGATTTCCTCCACAATCAGATTGTCTCTTACTGTGTTTTCCTTGTGACGACACGCATGATAAAAGTTTTCATATCACCATCATCTACCTTTCTGAAATAAAAGAGCATTTATTTGGAAACTTCTTTCTTTTTTTTTTCTATTTATATTTTTGCCCTTTTAAATTATCACACAATTTCATTGTTATGAGGAAAAAATGGGTTTCTGGTTTTTATACTTCTTAATAACAGCTAATTCAAACAAAAGCTACCGAAAGTTTAAGCTTTAATTAGTTTTACTATTTTTTCAAAAAAGAAAAAGAAAAAGAAAAGAAAAATAGAAGATATTCTACCTAGCTATTTAAGTTCAAAGATACGGCTTGTGATTTCACATTGTGTGATTTCTATATTCCTGGGGTACTTTTTCCGTATTAAACCAAGATTAGGGGAATTATTATCAATAATAAGATTTGCTCATTTTTTTTTAAGAAAAAGAGGAAGGAATTATACATACAAGAAAGCAATGTTATTCTGATATCATTTGCAATATGCATTTTTACTTTTGTAATTCTTGAGCATTATGCCCTCTTTCCAGTGAGAGTGAGGTAAGAAAAAGATATTCACTAATTCACTAGTCTAGACATGATAGGCCTATATTCCTTTACTGATACTGTATACATCATTAAAAAAAAACACTTCCAAAACATAGAAATGAAAAAAGAAAAATAAAAGAGAAAAAAGAAAAATAAAAGAGATAAAGAGAAAAAGAAAAGGTGGCTGGTTTCTATCTTTAATTTAAAATAATACTATAATAAAGAAACTGGATTTTTATTTCTTTTCTTCTTTTTAATCCTTCCTTACCTTTTCTTTCTTTTCTTTCTTTCTTCTCTTCTTAGTTGGAATTATGACAAACAAGGGCTCATGGATTTCAGGGTCAAAAAGTTCATACTCACTTCTTTAATATCAGTCGACGTGCAACCCATGATGAGCTCTTCCAGACCAGAAGCAGACCTTCCTACCAGTTTATGATGTTGCTGCTGCTGTTGCTGTTGGTGATGGTGCTGCTGCTGCTGCTGCTTTTTCATTCGTTCAAAAAATAAAAAATAAAAACATACAGAAAAATTACTAAATCTTAATCATCATGTCCTTAAAGAGACTCTAAAGTGAAAAGATAGTTTATCGAGAACAATTTAGGTGACACTAAAAGCAGCACTGAGTCACTGAGTCTCCACATGCACAAGAATTAACTTGACTCGCTTGATCTCTGGGTGAAGCTCAGTTATGACATAACTTCATTAGTGAGTTTCACCTAAAGTTGAAAAATAAATGTGTATATGTGTGTGTGTGTAACTTAAACTACTACTTTATTACGGACGTCTAGAGAGAGAGAGAGAGAGAGAGTCAGTCAGTAGCTGGCGCCTCCCTTTCATCAGGCTACCAACTTCCTCGACCTTCCTTGGCTAAGTCAAATTTCTTTTGACTTTTATGGAGATTTTCTATACGTTAGATAAACAGTTTGTTGGACCTAGTTATGTTAGATACACATAAAGTAGGAGAATATATGGTTAGACTGATTGATTACCTGGATTTCGTTTTGCAGCATTAATCTGGAGACATGATATTGGTCCTCATCAAGAATGATGGATGTGTGATGGAGGGGTGGTGGAGAAATGATGGTGGAGATGGGATGTGAAGGCCTGCTAATATGAAACGCTGTGGTAGCAATCTGATGGTGTATATGGTGGTGCTGTGGCTGTTGTTGATGATGATCATGGGCCACTTGATGTTGCCTTTGATGGTGCTCTCGAATCTCATCACACGTGCCTGATACAGGGGTTTCCCTTGCGGTTGAAGCCTCTGCTATCCCCACCTGAAATGGACACAGACCCTCAGTTTGCTAGCTAGTCTATTTTTCAGAACACCCCCCCTTTCTCTCTTCATTTTGCTTTAGTTCTTTTCCAAGGCTTAAATTTGTTTGTCTATCAGTTTTGAATATTGGTTCCATTTTAATGTTACTTAGCACTTTTAGTGGGTGACTAAAGTTTAACTAATTTGATGACAAAGATAATCAAGTGAGATCCATAGAGTTATTCATGCTGAATTTGAAAGCAATTAAGGAACATAAGAAAAGTAACCCTAAAACTTTTTAAATTTCTTCCTTTTATTTATGTGTATCCTTCGAAATCTAATTTGATGATGATGTTGAACCAAAAAAACAAAAATTAGAAGCAAAAAGCTTAAGTTCAGTGTATTTTTGTCAAACTGACAAATGGGTGTGCGCATACACACACCCCCCAACCCCCAAGGTTTAAGCAGATAGTACTATACACTGGTAAAGATTTAAACTTTTGTTTCAAATGGGAATTTTGGAAGTAGAATTTAATGCACATGGATGAATGAAATGTACCTCATCAAAGTTTTTCCTGAATGGGGGGAAGCCAAAGTGATCAGATTTTAATTGTTGGATATCCATGGCAGTGTAACTTGATAGTGCAGCAGCAACTCCAGATATTTCATCTCTCTGTGGAATTAATTCTTTAGAAGAGCAACTTCCACTACCACTATCCCTTCTGCTATTTGGATCACTGCTTATTCCTTCACCAATAATTGCACTTCTATCAGTCCAATTGCATTGCCTTGGTTGTGTTTGATAAAAAATCTTTGAAACAACAAGTTCTCCTTCTTTCTCCTCTTCAAGCTGGCCAAGGTGATATTGGTGCATAACCCAATTAGTCTTTTCGGGCTTTCGATTTTTTCCAAAATTTGTATAGAGGACAAGGATTTTCTTGCATCCCTTTTGTTTTCCATTCACCATCACTGGTCTGGTCTTGCCTGTTTTGTGCCACCTTGTTTCTCCACCTTGCAGGTCACATTCGGTTTGAATTTTTCTTCTCTTTCTTGTTCCAGTTGTATAAGCTTTCGATGGTCTATGAAAGAAATGTCTGCTCAATCCATCTCTTGTAACTCCTGTAAGAAAATTGTGAAACAATATATCAAAATTAAAGTTAGGTGTAACAAACTGGGACACTAATAATATTCTGCAAAAGTCACAACTAATTACACTGCTGCATATATATCATTTAAAGTTCTAGCTTTTCTTGACTTGTTTTCTTTTAACTCAGAATATGTGCTAGTAAAACCTAACAAGGTTGATCAATCATAGAAGCTATTATCCAAGAGAGAGAAAGAAAGAGAGGGAGAGAGAGAGAGATGAATAAATATATGTGGTATATTTTGACCTGGAAGTTTCTCAGGATGAGTATAACAAATCCCATCTTCTCCTTCAATGGTGGGGATAAACTCATCTATCAAAGGGTGAGACTTCATGTCTTTGGCCTCTACCTTTGCTTCAAGGTGTTCTATCAGTTCTTGGTCTGTCGGATCGAATTTCACTCCTGCTGGTAGACCTAACCAATCCTGCAAACTCCATTCAAATCCAAGTTAAAGTGAAAGCAAAACTGAATTAAGTTAATAAAAATTAGGAGCCCAGCAATAAAAAAAAATAAAATAAAAGAGAAAAAAATGGAGGGAAGGCAAAGCTTTAGTTTAGCTGAATTTGGTTTTGCTCAAAAAGAAAAAGAAAAAAGAAAAAGATTGAGAATAAACATGAAGCATAATTCTTGGTTTTTCCTTTGCAATATTCTTCTTTAGTTCAAAAATCAGTTTTCATAGCTAAGAATCTCAATAACATAAGTGATATAATTATATCATCCTTACCGGTTTCCCTTCAAGCTTGTGCCCACAACCGGGGCACTGCTTGGATCCACAAAGTTGATGCTCTTCAAGCTTTGCATCGATGAGATCAGAGCTGCTGATGGAGCCTAGGTTACTCTTACTCATCGCTAGCTAGCTCTTTCCACAATATATACACAGCTGATGCTATCTTATTTCTCTCAAACTCTTGAAATATTGTATCAAATTATCAACTTGATACAACATATCCCTCTTATCTGTCTATATGTAACAAGAATCAGGAATTTGAGATCTGATTTTATGCAAACTACGAAGAAGAAAACAAAGAATACAGTAGACTGATATGTGGGTATATTAGGAATTGGATTTTAACGACCTTAAACCAAAATATGCATAGAATAATATTGTTTAATGGATGTTTTTCGATATGGTTATCAAAGATGATTCAAACAAAGAAAACGAAAATCAAATACAAGAACTTAACCATGGATCATATATAATCATATTTATTATATGCATAAATATGTAGTTTATGTACAAAAACTAAGCTGAATCAACAAATTAAGCAATACCCAGATGGGAAAATAGGATCAAAATGGAAATATAAATGAATATCTATATATATATATATACTAAGAAAGGAAGAAATAAAAATGAAAACTTGTGGAAGGTATAGAAGAGAGAAGGTAGAACAAGGGAGGAGGAGGAGGAGCAAAAGAGGAAACTGTCACAGTAGGATTTGAGCTATAAAACCTGCTTTAACCATGGAAAACACCAGAAATCCCTCTCTCTATACTCTCTCTAACTTTAACCGAAGCAATTAAGGTGAGAAAAAGGAAAAGATGGTTATACGCATCCACCTTTAAGCCTTTGCTAATTCAAGAAGAGCATGTAGCTAGGCGGTTTATGTGAGAGAAAGAAAAATAAAAGATTCAGAGAGAGAGAGAGAAAACAGGATAGAAAGTTAGAGAAAAATATATATAAAACAAATCTAAAAAATTTTAAAAAATAAATAAAAACTTGGTTTTCTTCCTAAGGCATAACCCTTCCTCACTCACTCACTCTCTCTCTCTCTCTCTCTCTCTCTCTCTCTCTCTCTCTATAAGCACACACATACTCACACCTTTGTTTAGAGACCCTTGACTGCTAAAGCAAAAGGCAAGAAACGGCCTTCACAGCTGTTACATTCAAAAGCATATCAAGGGAAGAAAACTCGTCTCCTATTATACTATATTTATAATAATTTTCTATTAATTTAATCAAAAGTAAAAAAGAAAACCAAAAACCACCCTTTTATTTTAGTTAGTATTTTGATGGTAAAAGAAAGGGTATAAATCTACATACACATATATCAATAAAGCTTAGACCTTGATGATGATTTCTATAGAGTATAATGAAAAAACTTATCTCAGTATATATATATATATATATATATATATAGTTTGAGTAAGAAAGACGATACTGGGTTATTAGACACAGTAAAATTCTTGTTTATTTTGCAGATTATATAGTTTAAAACAGTAATAAAGGTAGATAAATGAAAAATGAGATTATAACCAATAAACTTTACTTAATGATACTGATGTGATAATTAGGGCAGTAAGATTTTGAATTTGAATCGGACCCTTGAAAAATTGAAGAGATTATAGAGAAAAATTGAAATTATAAAGCTGGCTAGAGAGGGGAAAAAATAAAAATAGGAAAAAAACAATGCAAGGAACTCACATGGGTTTTGAGCTGGAGTGGTGATCATGATTCTTTTGCCATGAATGTTGCAGAGAGAGAGAGAGAGAGGAATTACAGGTTGCTTGATATTCAAGGCAAATGAGCAGTGTACTTGATGGACCACCACCCCTCCTTGTTAATAGAACTATTATAAAATTATTATCTCTAATATATATAACAAAAGACATTAAGAAAATCTACGAAACTTCAATCTGAAGCAGACATAATACCATGTAATAAACATTAATTACCTTGTCTCCAAATATATACAAGTATATACAGTGAGATTATGTATTCTGCATAATGTATTTTAGGATATACATCCATTATTTTTTTTACCTACTATTTGTGTGGGCCCATTGGAGAAATCTTTGTGTACTCCTAAAGTATCTTGGAAGAAGATGATGGTGTTAGCATTCACGTTTATAACATTCTTTAGGTAGTCAAGAGTAAATGATGAAAGGACCATATAAATGTTTTGATGGCTATGATTGCTCCTTTAGGTTATGTCATATATATATATATTGGTTTTGTATATTTATATATATTATATTATATGTTTTTAAGAAAAAATGTGGTGGAAATTTAATAAAAGGAGAATATATGCTATAGGTTGATATTTGTGTGAAACATAAGAAGGCCAAAGGTGAGCAACTTGTGAACAACCTTTGATAATTAGGCTTCTCTTTTTGTCCAAAAGAATGAAAGAATCAAATTGATGAGATTATCCAATGGGTTGACCTTTGACTAATCTAACAAATATAAAATTTAATCAACAAATATTTTAATTGTATGCATTAATTCCTCATGCATATGCTCTTGATCCCTTACATGTGCCACTAATATTTTGCAATTATTCGATTTTTATTCTTATAGTTATTTATGAATTTAATTTTTTTTTGGTCTCTTTTATGTAGAAACAAAAATAATTAAAGGAAATGTGAGAAAGAAATATGATAATAAATGAGTCAAAATTTTGCATATATATATATATATATATATATATATTGCTTAAAAACTCTAACAGGGTGCAATATTTAGAAGCATCTTTTTCCACAGAGGAATAAAAAAAAACTAGTAATATAATTCATGTGTGGGAATATCTCTTACTATACAATTGCCTCTTGTTTTAAACTTTTTGTTAGAGTGATTTAGATGTATATTAACTGAAGAATATTGGGAAGTCTATATCATCAGAAAACGATTGAGTATATTATATACCTATCTATTAATTAAATTTATTCCAGTATTCTGATCAGCAATTACATCAGATAGCAAAAGAAATAAATTAGTTAAATCCAATATATAATTAGCTTGGGTAGAATTTCCCATCTAAAGGTTTCATTTCATAGTCCTTGTTCTTTTCAATTATTTATTTTTTCTTCTGCTATCACAGCCAGTGTAGAATTTGCTATTTAATTAGATAACCTCAATTTACTTAATTGATACACTTAAAATGTAATTATAAATTTATGCTGTAGGTTCAGAATATAAATTTTATGCCTTTAAATAAAATTATAAAACTAAGCAAAATATTGTATTAACATATACCCTTTTTCCCTTTTTTTCTAATCAAATAAACAATAAAATTATAACACTAAGCGTCTTATTGTATTAACATATACCCTTTTTCCTTTTTTTTTCTAATCAAACAAACAAATTAACTACAATATTAATATAGCAACAATAAAATTATTATGAGCTGTATAATACAAAGGATGTCTTAATTAGGGTTAGTTTTAAAACTTAAGCCATTAGTTTCCCTTACCGACACAAACACAGCATGTATATCCTTGTAAAGGTACAAGTTTTGTCTTTTTCTTATTTTGCTACTTCACTTTCATGTGTGAAGACAGGTCACCACTTGATTTTAATGGGTAAAAATTTGAAATTTTGCTTGAAAAACTCGTAAAATAAGGCTTAATATGGATGGGGAGTTACTGTTGCATATTGTTTCTCTTAAAAGTGTCAAAAAGAAAGGATGCAGGTAAAACCTTCTAAATACTTTAAACTAATATTGATGAAATAATATTTAAGAAAACTTCATCAATCCATGCAGCTATCCATTTTCTGAATTATTAATAATTTAATGTACTGTTAATTTTTACTTTATAATTATGAAACTAATCATGAGAACTACTTTTTTACGGTGATTAGTTATATCTTAGTTCATGAATGTATATATATAATATGATTAATTATATTTTAATACGGATTTTTCAAATTTTAAAGAGTTAGTAACTTAAACTTAATTAATCAATGAAAGATGAAAAATTACACTGCCTTAGATTCTTCTTTTTCTTTTTTCTTTTTTCGATTGCTTTCTCTTATTGAATTCCTAATTGCGACTCTCTACACCATGTTAAGTAATCATAAAACACATATAGGAAGATACGAAAGAAAAGTAGTTTTCAAATTGGATTAGAAGTCAATTAAATGATATATATATATATATATGTATAAAGAAGATAGTTTGTGTCTTTTTATATGATTTTCTTTCTCCCATATAAATGTTACCACATTAAGTTTCTGTTTTTATCAATGACAAAATTCAAGTGTTTCAGTCCCATCAAATAAATAATGGGAACTTGTAAATCTTGCAATTTGCCAATGCATTCGTACAAAAATAATCATAGCAAAATATATTACTTGATAAAGAAAAAAAAAAGACTAATTAGAGAAGTCAAAAACTTGTCAAAGAAACAATAAAATGTCACAAGAAGGAGAACAAGGGGGGAAATAAAGGATAAAAGAGAGAAAAGAAAGAAAACGAGGTAAGGAATGAAGCCGCTAACCAACCTAAATTGTTTTAAAACAAGAAAACAGAGAGCAAATGGATATGGAAGATAAGTGAAGTAAGTTGGTTATGACTCCTAATGCTAAGATTAACGCAATCACAAGAAGTATACAGTTAGGTCTATCTAATACTGGTCATTGCTTCTGTTCTACTCCATTGAGTGTTTTGACCTCTGTATCAAGTAGAACAAAAAAGAAAATACAGCAACTATTTATATTTGTTCAGACAAACAGGCTCCCACGTGAAACATTACTGCTATAAATAAAAAAAAATGATAAGTTCCAGGATTACAAAAAAAAGTAAGGGTGGCTTGACATTTTTTATTTTCTGGGTCGACAGGAGGTGTATCTTATGTTGGCCGAACTAATCATCCCCATTCATTGGAGTAGCCTGAAAACCTGATGAGGCACGTAGATAAGGTGAAGCTCCGAGGTCACACAGTTATACACAACATCCTCCAACTCGAACTCAAGACCTAGCTTAAAAAAGTAATTGAACCAGTAGTAACTGCGAAGGCCATTATCCACAAAAAATCACTAAATCTGTTCAAGTTTTAATGTACGTTGTCCAAGTAGCACAGCATAATGTCTAGCTCAGTGTAATCCTGCTCCAGAAATATCACACAATCGACAGATACAAACTGGAAACAAACTGCTTAGCTCAATAGATAATCAACTCAGAAATGCAAAATAGAACTTGTTTAGTTAAAACTAAAATCATAACCATATTTTTCCAGTTTAACTGACTGCTACATAATAACCATTACGTTGAACCATCCATCTGAAATCAGTAAACAAGGAGAAGTGAAGTTTTCTCATAACTTGTATGTTATTTCTCCGTGCTTTGGACATTCCATTGCAATTAGGCAAAAGCCAACCTTAATCATAATGACCACTTGGTCCATGCAGTCCTAATTAGTTCATATCATACAGTAGAGGGAAAACATGGAACTACATAGCTCCCATCATGTTGACATAGATCTCACAATGTCAGGAAATCTGGTGCAGGCGACTCTAAAATATGTTTGTAACCTGTAGAATGGCTAACCTTTCTAATGACGGGGGAATTTTTCTTCCTCTCATAATCATTTACAAGATGACATAGGGCAAGTGGAAAGCACCATTACCGGCAAGTTGAACTATACAAATTGCAAGAGGTAAACATCATTAGCTGTCACTAGAATCTTAAATAGCAAAGCTTATTGGGCATTTAATAAGTTTCTGGAGAAAAACTCTAGAGCAGTGATAAATCAATTAAGGGATTTCAATTTGCTTTTGTCAAGTGACAAATTACAAAAGAATATTAGTATTCTCTTTCAATGGTTGAAAAGCACGGTATACAACACAAAACAAGGGAGCAAAACTGACAAACTCCCACCAACATATCAGGCATATCAAAACGGTGCTTGCTAAGATCACCAAATTTATTGCATAAGGCGGGCATGTCGAGGTTTTCTTATTTCTACTGAAATTGACAGTATAAAAGCTTGAATTTTGCTGATGCACATCAATATATAGACAACTGATCAAATGTCCATCCAGTTTGATGCCCAAAAATATCTTAAAAGCTATTTTATTTCGACCTGAACTTGCTGTTGACTGAATCATAGGTTGGGACATTGATAACTGCAGAATATCAATGAAAACAAAATGTAAATCATCAAAGGAAACGAGAAAGAAAGAATAAAAAGAATTTTACTGACTAGGAAATACCATCTCCGTATGATGCCATTGTGAGAGGGGAAGAAACAAGCATTTGTGCCATTTTAGTAATATCTTGCAATGTAATTGAATCTATAATCTTCAAGAAATTCTCCACAGGTTTCCTATGTGACAAGCACTTTTATTAAATAAAAGATCACACAACCAAATGAGAAAGAAGGAGGGGAAAAAAAACAAAAGGCAAAGATGCGAGCAAGAGTTACTAGTGATGTCACAACATTCTAAATAGTTGATACGGCCTAGGACCAGTGGAAATTAATCAATCATCGGAACCACAAACGATACTGACATCCTGATTAACTTCAATTAGGAAAAAAAAAACAAAAACAAAACCAAAAGGTCCATGCAATATAAGGACTCAAGATCAGAACCCTTTCTTTCTTTCTTTCTTCTTTTCGTTCTTAACATATAAAACAATGAACTCAATACAACATCTGAATCTGTGACATAGCTAATTCCTGACTAAAATTTGAAACATCTTAATATTCAAACTTGTCAATGTGAAGAATCAGCATCAGAAGCAGGACAGGGCATGTTAACATAGGACCTGGTATTACTATACTCGGACTCTTTACTCAGTTCAAAAGAATAAAAAGACTCTTTGCTGCAGTGAGAAGTCACTGATGATATAAAACAGGATATCAGAAAAATGTAAAGAATTACAAAGATGAAGTGATGTACAGGCAATAATTTATCAAAAGTCAACATCAAGATAGATTAGTTATCACTTGGGTCATACCTCTCACCATATGTCAAAATTTGTCTGCCAATATCTTCTGAAGCAATCATCTGCAAAGTACACCTTCATATAAGCATAATATTCAAGAAAAACCTTGACGCACAAAAATATTCCTTGGCCAGAGCAGCTCAAATGTATGGTTGCTTCCAAGAAATTAAAAAAAAAATTACATACTCTGGACTCTAAATTCATCAAAATTGCAGACTTTGTTAGCTGTTTTGCACGATCTAATTGCACTGGGTCAACTGCAGAAAGAAGTGAAAAACGTAAGCAAAAAGATACACCTACCAAGTCAAATTCTGCACAGCAAAAAAATACTAGCAAAGATAAAGTGCCACATCACACCTGCACCTGGTGAAGCAACTGCAAGAAGCTCGTTAACTGCTATATCTATGGCTTTTGATGCAAAATCAGAACCCTGCATCCACAAGCAAAAGCATCTTCAAGGGGGGCATGACAAATATTATCAGCAGTTAAAGTCCACAAAATCGGAGATTTTTTGTTTAATTAGTTCTCTCAGGCAGTGAACTTTCCTTTCTCTGCTCCAGCCTCCAGGCATAAAGTCAACACTTAAACAACATGCTCCTTGTAATTCAGGCCACTAAAATAGAACTAATAGTAATAGAGTAGTTAACACTGACTGACAAGCTGCCTATACAAGACCCTCAAATTTTGACCAATTATAGTATTTGATTAAACTAACATCTAAAAAAAACAGTTGCGATATATAGTTGCCATGGAATTTAATAGCCAAAAAATGCTCAGAGATTACTGTAAAAAGAATGACAAATTTCTAAAATGTAAATGTGTTCTGAAAGTTCTGGGCAGCAGCTTACAGTGGTAGCTTGAATACCAAATATGCCAGTCTGATGGTAAATGCTGCTGAATGCTGTGAAGGACTGAATCTGCGGATATTCATTCAAGACCCGGAGATCTGCAGATACCAAGCAAATATGAATGTGCAAACATTTGAACATAGGGGATTTGGAAAGAAAAGGAAAAAATTGTAGAACAAATAATGAAAAATATATTCTACCGATATAGATATAAATATGTGTATCATGTACTAATATAGTAGCTAGATTTATGCACTTGTATTCTATCCCACAGAGAGAGTAATTGCAGCATAATGTAGATATGCATTGGTTGGGTACATAACTTAGATCTCAGATAAGGCCACCAGACCATAAAAGGTCAAGCAGGCCATAGAAACTTACATAGCCTCGAGTACATTCCTTTTCCAGGGCCACCAGTTGAGAATGATCCACCTCCACCCATTAGCATCTACAGTTAAATGTCTTATAAATTCTTGTTGCCTTCAAGTTGGCATTTGATATGAAGTATGATACACAGATTAAACACAAAAATAACTGCAACCACAGGATTAATAATCAACTAAATACCTGAAGAACAGTCAAGGTCGTGGCATCCCGGTCATTGGACCAGCCACTAGGAAATTCAAAAGCAAGTGCAAAATGGGTTTTGTAGTCCTGCAATGGAAAGTCAGAGTCAATAGAAACTCTTAGCTATATGGAGGCATGTAAAAGGATTTCTGTTGAACATCTCGATACATACCCCTGAGTCTGCTTGACAACGAAAATCACCTCCTGTGTAAACAGATTTTGGCACTGGAGTATAACTACCTTCAGGTATGTCAGATAAAAGGGGCTCAGCAACGGCTACCAATTCCTCATGTTCAACACCAGAAGCCGCAAGCACCATTCTACGGGCAGTATAATTTTCCTGAATTTTTCAAAGAAAATGCCACCTGAGATTACATAAGACTACTGAAAACAGACATTAAATTCTTAAATGACATTAACTGCATACAAAAAAAATGTCATATTAGGAATAGAGCTTTCTTAAGCTTACAGCAACAAATCCCTCCAAGATTGTACTATTCAATCTATCTATAGCAGATTCAGGTGCCAGAAGAGGATTTGCCAATGGACCAGAAAAACCAGCAGAATGAATTGCCTCTGAAAGTAAACCTTGAGGATTGTTGGAAGCTTCACCAACCTCAGCTTTGACCTTTTGAAGCTGCAAGAGGTAAAATGAAATTCAATTGCATCAAAATTTGCAGTGCAAACAGAGAAAAATGATGAAGATTTACCTGCTCATTAACCTCCCAATCAAGGAAGACAGGATTCCTCACACAATCAATAAGTAATTCCACCATTTCAGGAACATAGGTCTTTAAAGCATCAAACATGTATCCCATCTGCTCCCGAGAAGCAGAAGCTTGTACAACGCCCCCAATTGCTTCAACTTCACGCACAATACGCAAGTGGCTGCGGTTTTTTGTGCTTTTGAATGCCATTCGCTCCAGTAAATGTGTGACCCCAAATGAGGCTGGAGACTCATAGATTGGGCCAGAGTTAATATATAACCCTATTGATGCTGCAGGATTCTGGCAGTAAACAAATTCAAAAGCAACTTCCTCAGCAAAATAAAGAGGCAACAAGAACAATAAGAAAGACCTCCAAGGAAATCTGCTAAAGTGCAGAAAGCATAGAAAGAGGAAAAACTGGTTCAAAAAAATCCATACAAACCGGTGATGTTTCAGAGGCAATTATCAAGCCATTTGGAAGTTTAGTAATCTTAGTTTTTGCTGGTTCAACATAGTCAGGCAATGTGGGTGGGAGTTCAACTCCTGGAAGTGGGAAGTCTAGAGGCAAAGACTTGGATTTTTCACCAGTCAGCCAACTGAAGAGACCACCTGAAGAGGATGATGATTGCAGGGCAGAAGAGCTAGCAAATCTTGTAGGCAACCTACTAACACTACGGCCCTGTTCATGCATTTTAATGAGAGAAACAGCTCAGTTTTATTGTAAGAAATCCAGCATATACATTGACAGAAACAGGATCACTCCACCAGTCAAAAAACAATATAGTTAGCACTTACACAACTCGGCAATAAGAAGCTGAACCATAGAAATCGCCATCTAGTTATAAGGGTTACTTCTCCATACATGGAGAGAAAAATAATGTTTGTTAATATATGATAAAAGTTCTATCGGACCTTTTTTCTTTAGTTTTCAAAAAAATAAAAAAAATAAAAAAAAAACGGCAGCTCCTTATCCAATAGAACAAAAAGAAAATTTTAATAGTATCCTTTCTCAATTCCATAATGACAAAAGCTAAGCTCATACAAAGTTGAATTAACGATTGTGTCAATAAACTTACCTAAGTTATCATTTATCATATCCCTGCAGCCAAATCATCCATGAGACACGCTTATACCTATTTTTTCTATTTACCTCTATCTCACATTTCCCGTAGTCAAACAGAAAACTGAACCATAAATAGATCTAGCAGCTAATCAATTAAGCAACAAATATTAATCAAGAGATGATTATAAAAAAGCAAGGAATGAAGTATCAATTGCGCATGATCGTGCTTTAGAAGAGACTGGATCAAAATGACTGAGAAGTTTAGACAAAGGGGAGGCAAGGATTGAACTGACCTTGAGCCCCCTAAGGCGTGAAGCTGCAGTTCTAAACATGGCTGATTGACGGCTAATCGAATCCTAGTTGTAAAGAGTTTTCTCTGCGATCTTCGCGATTGGGTTGGGGTTTCAGAGCGCTGCGATTCAGGTGTATAGTCCTGATGGACAAGAAAGGATAATCTGAGCCGTCCCCATTAATTAGATCTTAGCCGTCTGGCTACTAAGTTGTAGTCATCCGTTGGATTGTCCGATTTAACCAGACCCAAAGGTTTTGGGTAAACTTCAGCGCTGTGTCCCTGAACTTAAACTTCCGAGTCATGCGCGATTATTATCCTTAGAGAATAAGGCGGTGTTTGGTTCACCACAACTTTGTTTTTCCTTTCTCAACATATATTAAAATATTGATAAACTTTTTTAAACATTAACTTATAACTTTTAAAATTCTTAAACTCCTGTTCTATTTTGAAATTTTTTTAAAATAATTAAATTTTTTTAAATATAAATACTAAATTACTTTTACACTAAATTATCATTATATTTAAAAAAGTAATATTTTTGAATTCATTTTTTATTTTATTACCCTTTTTTGAAATTTTTTTATTCATTCATTATTTTTTATTTTTATTATTATTATTATTATTATTAAAATAAATAATTATATCAAATAAATGATATATTATACTTTTATTTATTTATTTATTATAAAATAATATATATCTTAAATTAAATAAATAATATTTTTATTGATAATTTTATATTATAACAACAACAGTTCAATTATTTTTATAAAACAAGTATCAAACCGCTATCAGCTATCAATTATCAGTCATCAGTTATCAACTACCAACTATTCTCAATAGATAAACCAAAAAAAATGCATATAGTCCTCTCCTCATATTTGTAATTAATTAAATTATCCATTTATTAATTATCTCATATCATTTTATTTTATTAATTGAATATGTTCTAATAGTAGTGACTTAACCAATTATGGCATGTTAGAATGCTGAAAAAATTAGACAGTACTCCCTTCTTCAATGGCTTGATGTGTGGAAATTATTCAAGCCCTAAAGAATCCTTCATTATAGGACAAAAATGCATGAACTTAGCACATCAATGTTTCATGCCTTCTGAGTTTAATTAATGTGGGAGAATTGATAAATATTTTTCTTATATTATTTTTTTAAATAACATATATTTTTATTTTTAAAATTGTTATGAGATTTACATCACGTGTCGCTTAAATAATATAAAAAAATAGATAACATTCTTTTTAAGGTGATTTTTTGACAAACTATAGTGTCCCTAGGCATCTAAAAATATAAATTTGTTCCTGTATACAACAAGGCAAATAACAAATATGATGATGTTAATATGAATTACCACATTTTTATTCATATTGTATTATATTCTGCTTGGATATTGACCTGACAATGCCACACAACTTTGGCTTCGGTTCAACATAATACAATTTACTACAAAAGAATTTGTGGCTTTAATAATTAATGTCTACATTAGCAAAGATATTTAAAAAAGAGAAAAGTATACTACTTATCCTTGAGATTTAACCTATTATAGTAATATCTACTGAGATTAAAAATTTATACAATCGGTGCATTCTGTTTTATTATATTATACTAATATATTGTTCAATTATATTTTCTATTAAAAAAGTTAAATTGCTGTAAAATAACAAAAAAAAATTATTATTTATCCTATGAAATTTGACCTATTGTACTAATACTTTTAAGCAAAAGAAAATATTCATTATTACTAACTGTAAATGTCTTAAAATTTAACAGAATTATTACATAGTTTAATTGAAATAAAACAGAAGGGTCCAATCGTATAATTCATATAATTTTTAAATATCATATAATACTAATACAATAGTTCAAATCTCATTCGATAATTAATAATTTTCTCTTAAAAAAATACATACATATATGAATTTGATCATATTGTGTTTTACTAGAGATTTAAATCTAAAATTTATAAAATTATTATTGTTTTTTTAAACATGAAAAGAATTTATATGATTTTAACATAGAATAATATTTTATATTTTAATAAATCTAAAGATTTGAAGTTTTACTAAGAGCATCCACATCCTCTTTCAAGTTGAATTACAAATGGTGTGGCAAATAATATGGTTGTAAATGAACCGAGCCGAATATTGGTGAGTTCGAGCTCGGTTTGTTTAATTTTATTACAGGATTAAGTTTAATTTGAGCTCGATTTGAATAGTTATACGTAAACTCAAACTTAATTCGTTTAAAAATTATTAAATTCGCTAGCGGCTTGAGCTCGACTTGTAAAAAATTTATTTATTATGCTTAATGAGTTTAGCTCGAGTTTGATCCATTAATTAATAATAACAAAAGATTGAGTTTGACTTGTTAACCAATAATGACAAAAATTTGAGTTCGACTCGTTAAATAATAATGACAAAAATTTGAGTTTGGATCGTTAACTAATAATGATAAAATCTTGAATTCAGCTCGTTAACTAATAATGACAAAAGAGCGAGCTTGATAATAAAATATAATATAAACGAGCCATAAATGAATATGTTCATAAATTTTTAAAATAACACGTTCGCGATATTTTAAACGAACACGTTTGCGAGCTTTTAAATTAACATGTTCGTGATATTTTAAACGAACACATATGCAAGTTTTTAAATGAACATGTTCGCAAACTTATTCACGAGCTTATAAACGAATATGTTCATATAATACCCCTTACCTACCTGCATATATTGTCGTACACGGTCAGATAAGAAATGCTACGAGATATATTTATTTAAAATAATACATTATTAAAACTTATATAAATATAACTTAATAAAATAAGATAAAAATATATTTTCTCACTATTCTCATACCATGGTCTTAATTTTATATGCTCATACAAATAACTTATATATATGTTGAAATACATTATATGAAATAGATAAAATACATTTATAGCAAAACTCACTCCAGCAGGGTGACTGCCACTGCTGCTTGGCTCCATATGTGGGATCCACTGATACCAGCGATGACTATTATTTATATCTCTATCGCCGTTTAGCTCCACTAAAATATACGTGAGAGAAAACAAACTATCGCGCTGAGTATAAAACTCAGTGGTGCAAAAATTTATAATAAAAATTACTTTGAATGAAAATATACACTTTAAAATCAACAAAATTATGGAAAAAAAATTTATATATCAAAACTATTAATAAATTATCTACTTATACATCAAAGTAGATATAAATCATTCAACAAAATATACCGTAATTAAGCTATTGATATTAATATCACAAGTATATAATAAATGCAATAAGATTTTAATCATTCATTAAAATAAAAATTTTATCCAATTCATATATTAATAGACCATAAACTTACTCTTAGGGAAACAAGGGGTACCGTCAAACGATGAAAATCTCAGGTCCAAGATAACCACAGGACCAGAGTTAAAGATAATCACATAACTTCAATTAATATGATCCGATCCAAAATTACTACAGGATCAGCCTCGATCCAAGATAACCACATGATCGGTAATTAAATAATATATGGTCCAAAATAATTACATAAGTCATACAATACCTCTCTTGACCAAGATAACCACAGATCGTGGATTTTCTACCCTATTGGCATGCCAACAATTTCCTAGTTTACTATCCAGGCTAATATATGGGTTTATCGACATACATAAAATATTAAAACATTTATTTTATCAAAATTTTTATAAACATAATTCTTATCAATTTTTCATATAATTATTTAATAGCAATAAATTTCGCTACATTAGGAAAATAAATTTATTTCATACCAATACACTTTCTTTACCAAAATATTTTATTTTATTTTTTTCATAAAATATATTTTCAATAACTTTTCAAATATTTAATATTTTCATAAATGTTATATATAATTATTTTCTAGAATGCAATTCCATTTCATGCCAAACAATATATAAAAATATATTTAAATTATAATTGATATATATTATAAGTGAATGCACAGACTTTTACAGTAATTTACCGGATACTGCCGGCTCATTCCCTCTACTTACTCCTTGTGCTTGTTCTAACGTTGCACCTAAATAATCATTAAATTTCTAATTGATTATCGAACCAATAAAAATTATCAAATTAAAATAGAAATTAAACTACCCATTTAATTTTCTCGGCTCTCACATTTACGGATATTTTTTTATCGGTCTTATATCATGCTATGCACTACTAACGCGAAATTTTCAAATTAATTAAATATTTCTCTTCTCTTTTAGTTTCTCTTCAATTTATTTAATTTTTCCTTCATATCTTTATTTTCCATTTTTTTTTCCACAAATTTACTTTTAACTCAAAATTCATATTAATTCAATAAATAGTCTAAAAATTCCAACTAAATTTCTATAATTACTTTGACTCATTATCTTTCATTTTCTATCACCAATTTCACCAAAACACATTCAACAATTCCCAATAAATTTTTCAATAATTATGCCAAAAATCCAAAAATTCACCAAATTTTTTTTTTTAATTTTTTTCCATTCCAAAAATTAATTTCCACTTCCAAACACTCCATATAACTCAATTATCATCATTTTAAGGCAAAAATCTTTCAAAATAATTTTTTAAAAATCTGGCCATAATTATGGAAAATTCCCAATAATTCCATAAAAATTCCTAAAAAATTTCTCATCAGATTTTTCATCATCTTCATCTTCCTCAAACCTCATTCTACTCATTTCTTATTTTTTTCTAATTTTTCCATAATTTTCCTACAAAATCTTAATTTTTCTATAATACTAATTCAACTTCAAATCATCATCAAATTTAAAATCAACTTACAACAATTATTCAAATCAACTTAGATTCATAGAAATTTGAAAGAAAAGTGAAGAAAATCCCATCTCAAATTTTCTTGAAATTTTTAGCCAATAGTTGATTTTTCTCCAAAAATATTTTTCTTCACTCCCACATAATTCCTTATATTTCCTTATACCTTGATGATAATAATTTGTGAGAAAAAATTAAAAGACAAATGAGGTAAATGGCTATGGTGGTCATGCAAAGGAAGAAGAAGAAGAAGAGAAATTTTTTTTGTTATTTTATATTATGAAATTATTGATTTTTTGTCCATTTTTGACTTTATATATTTGATTAATGCTTAATTAATCTTAATTAAGCTTAATCCTTACTCCAATTGGTCAATTAAAATTAATCAAGAAAATATTTTGGCTTTTATCTAATTTAATTCAAAAGAAACTTTGGACTTTGGACTTTTTCCACCAAACTTTCCAATTTTTCAATTTAATCATTGAATAAATATATTTTCTTAAATTTCATATCTCAAATGATCTTATATCCTCAAATTGAATATTTCAATATCCTTAAAATAATTTTCTCTTCAAAATGGTCTTCTCGATTTTTCAACAAGATCACCAGTATTAAAATTACATTTTTGCGATTAAGTCATTTTTTTAAATCATGCCCGTAAAAATTCATCTGTAGTCCGATTTATAAATTATCAATTTTTTAAATCTTAGAATTCAATTGCGATCATATCGGTATCCTCGCGATCCTGAACGCATCTCCCTAACTCTCAATCAGAAAATTGGACTATAAACCTGTACTATATACTATATTTCCATCTTTCGGGCCATAAATCTTAAAATATTATCTCATAACTTCACATATTACCTTAAAATAATATTTTATATATTTTGATATGCTTAAATCATATTTTCATTGTCGAACAAAAATTATGTATTTCAAATATGATATGTTGTCTCGATTTGCGTGTCAATTACGAAATCACAACAATTAATCAGTTGAATTAAACTTTCATATTATATATTTTTATTATCATATGAAAATAAATTTTCTCACATTTATTTGTCCGTATTTAGACTCTGATCAGTACGACTTTATACTGGGTATAAATGACCGAAATATGCGTTTATAGTCAGGGTCTAGATCACAGACGTGACAGTTCACAAGCTAACAAATCAAATAGTATTGAGCTCGAGCTCGGATTTGAGCTCAAGCTTAAGCTCGAGCTTGAATTTAAACTTGACATCGTTTCATTAACAATAATAAACAATTTTAAACAATCTTTTTTTTTAATCAAAATCCAAATATATCACAAAAGGACTTGGTTCATTTATATAGCCCTGGCAAATAGCAATTGACTTGCATGATAATTAGCAAGCTTGCAAGCAATAATGGCACAAAAAAGAAAGAAAAAATAAAGCAACAACTTTCCCCTTTCTCACCTCCTACCATCACCTTATCCAACCTTACACCAGCTACCCACTATCGACAACCACCAGCCCCGACGATGATGCAGTAACTGTCGCACCTTCGGCCAGCAATGGCTATCTAGCGTGGCAGCAAGTTTGGGCTCATTTTTCTCTAATTTTCCAACAACATTCCTCATTTCTCCTCTGCCTTTCTCACTGCCCAAATAGCCCTCTTAGGTGAGCTTGAGTTCTAACAGCACCAAAACTTTTTTTTGATCCATTTTAGGTAAAGTTCTCTCATTAAACACTTGCCTTTAAATACTCTTCAAATGAATTTCATGGATTTTATGTATAAGTGTTATATCTGAAATTTTGAAATTAAAATTCAATCTGTGGCTGTTAAATCATGGCTTATGTATAAAGATTAAGTAAAAATGGGTCATTGATGAGTAAAAATGATAAATGAAAGATTTGGAGCTTAAGGTAGTATTTGGCTATCTAGAAAATGCAAAAAAGTGAAAGAAAATTTGAGAACCTACAAGAAGTAAATTTCGACGCCAAATTTAGCGACACCAGTTTCTTTTTAGCGACAATTGTTTAGTCGCTAAATAGCGACTATTAATAAGCGTCGCTATTTAACGACGTTTTTTTTTCAGCGTCGCAAAAACTTGATTGCGACAGCGTTTTTTGAGACACGACACTTGTGTAGCTAAGGCGTCGCTAAATAACTATAGCGACACAATTTATACATTTAGCGACGCCTTTATAGCGTCGCTAATATACCTTTTTCTTGTTGTGTGATCTTTTTAATTTTCATTTGAGATCATAGAATTGACCGACCTAGATTGACATATCATCGACAACTCATTTATCAATCCCTACTAAAAAAACTAAAAAAGACTGAAATGGAAACTTTTTAAAACCAATTAAGACCTTAAATAAAATTTAGAAATTAATTTACTTTAAAAAAACAAATTGAAATCCCCATTGGTTTTGAATTTTCTAATAGCCTTAAATGCGACAGGGAAGCTTAGTTATATTTTCTAATTGCTTAATTATGATTACAATCCAAATTAAATACAATGTTGGAATTGATTTCTAAGAGGGTTGCGCCTATCACTGTGCTAAACCAGGATTTGTTATGCTAACACATTGGATTTATGATGAACCGTGTATTGTATGCTCCCTACTACCCCCTTCACATCATATTGGTGTGGTTGCATTTGTTATCAATCACAAAACAGAGGTAAAACAAATAATTTAGATATATCAATTCCTATTCCATTACTGCTTTTTTTCTCCTTTTTATTTGTTTGTTTGGGTTTAAAAGTCAGTGACAATATGCAATATCCTCAGTACAATTTTCATTTTCAGGTTCTTGTGGTGAAAGAAAAATGTCCATTTAGTTTTTTTGGAGTTTTGAAGATGTCAACCGAATATATTTAACAAATGTATTATTTTTTGTAACTTTATTTATCCAGACCCCGATCGATTTATAATTTTATTCATAAATCAAATTAATCATAAAACAACATATGTGTGATATAAAATATATATGAGCAGAATTCAATCCTTTATTCCTATATTATTAATATTTTATTGGAAGAAAATTATGACATATGGGTGTTTTAAATGATTCCTTATCTGAAGAAATATTCTCACTTCTCAGTGCCATAAGAGAAGTAAAACAAGAAATTGGAGTGAGTAAATGTTAAAAAATCAGCCACTTGCCAAATGGTAGGTGGGCAAAAATTTTGAAAAAGAAGTCGGATTTTAATTTGTCAACACATTTTCACCAAAAAATTGTTGACATTTTATGTGCACTATCTGCCTATAAACAGGTAATGGTTCTTCATTCCAAAATACAATAAGATTTGAGAGAAAATTTAGAGCAAATTTTTCATGGTGTAATTAGATTGTGAGTTGTGAGTGTTTATAAACATTTTTTTTTATTTTTTTTCTTTAAGTAAAAATTTGTAGCAACCTAGAAATGTAGGCATAATTGACCGAACTTCATTATCAATTTTGTATGTCATATTATTTTACATTTATTTTATTTTTCTTACAAATCTTATTATAAAAAAAATTTGCATAATTTTCCAACGAGTATCAAAACTTTGGTTGCATTTTATTTTTTCTATCTTTTTCGAATGATTACTATTTAATTGAATAGTAAATTTTGGTCAGTGGTACCAATTTATTCACGGAGGTATTCTTATACACGATAGTTAGCAGGAATTGTGATAAATAATTCAAAGAAAGTCAGATTCGATTGGTGCGGACTTTAGCTTTTGAAAAATAAAAATATAGAGTTATTTGTATAAAAGAAGTCTATATCAACCTCTCTCAGTGAAGAAGTTAGAGGTTATGAAGGAAAAAGAATGAATTCTTCTAGACAGATAAGTCATTGGAGTTATCCGATTGACATTATTCTACAATGTTGCTTTCAACATAGCAAAGAAAAAGACCATGATATGTCTTATAGTGATTATCTTCAATATTTATGAGAAGTCATCGGCCTCAAATAAAGTGCACCTAATGAGGCATTTATTCACTTTTATGAATGATGAAAGACACATCGATAGCTCAATATCTCAATAAACTAAACACAGTCACAAACCCAATCGAGTTCGACTGTAATTGAATTCGATGAAGAAGTACGCGCATTGATACTTTTGTTTTCTCTACCAGAAAGCTAGAATGCTATTGTCACAGCTGTGAATAGCTTGTTAGAAAGCAATAAATTGAAATTTGACGATGTTTGTAATCTGATTCTCAGTGAAGAGATCCGACAAAAAGAGTCGAGTGAATCATCAACCTCTTCAATTTTGTATACAGAGTCAAGATGAAGAAATTCAACTAGAGGGAATGGACGTGGTAGATTAAACTACCAAATTAAATCAAATGACATGGGATCCAAATCCAGGAATCACAATAATTCTCATAATTCGAAAATTGTCAAATGTTGAAATTATAAAAAGACTGAGCACTATAAAAAATTGGGCAAGAGTGCATCAAAGGACTAGGAAACAAAGGTAGAGGCAAATGTTATTTCTACCTTAAGAGGCAATGATGTGTTAATATGTTTTTTGAAAAGTAAGAAGAAGTATTAAGTATTAGACTCTGATATATCATTTTATGCTACTTCGCAAAAAGAATTCTTCAGAAAGGTATGTCCTTGAAAATCTTTAAAATTTATACCTTGATGATGATCAATCTTGTGTTATTATTGGTAAAGGTGTAGTGAAGATTAAGTTGAGTTGATTTGTTGCCAACCTAAGAAAGAACTTAATCTCAGTAGGGCAGTTAGCTAATAAAAGCTACACTACGATCTTCCATTGTGATGATTGGAAGATTTCAAAGGGTGCAATGATGATTACTCGAGGCAAAAAAAGTGACATTCTTTACATGATAGTAGGAGCCCACTATTCGATCATAATTGCAGCTGACAATGAAAATTTGAATCTATTGCATCAGAAACTAGGCCATATAAGTGAAAAATGTATGAAGATTATGCATTTGAAGGGAAAAACTTTCAGGTATATGGTCAATGAAGATAGACATATGTGAAAATTGCTTATTTAAAATGTAGAAAATTGTCAACTTTCAGATGAGTGGCAAAACCTCAAAGAAATAAGTGTTAGAGCTCGTTCACTATGATGTTTGGAGACTAACGATTGTCTCATCCATTGGTGAAAATTACTACTTTGTGACTTTCATCAATGATCACTATCGGAATGTATGAGTTTACTTTCTAAAGTATAAATCTAAAGTGTTTAAGGCTTTCAGGAGATGAAAAACTATGGTTAAAAATAAAATAGGCCTGAAGATTAAAAACTTCAGAATCGATAATGGTAGTGAATATGAAGATACCAGATTTAAGAAGTTCTGTTATGAGCACGTGATCAGAATAGAGAGAACTATATCAGGTACACCTCAATATAATAGTGTAGCCGATCATATGGTTAAAAATGAAACAGGTCTGAAGATCAAAAAGTTCAGAATCGATAATGGTGGTGAATATGAAAACACCATATTTAAAAAGTTCTATTATGAGCACATAATCAGAATGGAGAGAACTATATCGGGTACACCTCGATATAATAGTGTCACTGACCGTATGAACCGAACGTTGATAGAAAAAACTAGAAGCATTCGTATACAATCAGGTCTATAGAAGCAATTATGGGCAGAAGCAGTTAACACGACAGTGTACTTAATCAATCGAAAACTATCGGTTCCATTGGAGTACAAAATACTAGATAAGGTATGAAGTTAAAAATAGATAAAAATATCACATCTAAAAGTTTTTGGTTATGTAGCATATGTGCATATTAGTGATCAATTATCAATGAATGAGTAAGTTTGATACCAAATCCAAGAAATGCACCATCATCGGCTATGTCGAAGATGAATTTGGCTATTGTATTTGGAATGATGAAAACAAGTAGATGATTCATAACAAAGATGTAATATTTAACGAAATGATGATGTACAAAGACTTGCATAAAATAGTCGTCAGCAACTCAGAGCAGAATGAGCCAGTATTTACAGATGATATCCCAGATAGTTCCTTGATATAACCGATTATAGTAAGTCTTCAGCCAGAGGAACTTGTTAGATAAGCTTTTGTATTAAGAAGTTCTTTTCAGCCTCATGTGCCTAACAGGAGATACATTAACTATTTATTGTTGACTGATGGAGGAAAGTGTGACAATAGTCTAAATGCTACGATGAAACTTGTCAGACTATAGATGAAGTTTTTGATCTCTAATTAGACATGAGAACTATATGAGTTATCCATGTAAAAAGGGCACTTCATAACAAATGGTATACTGGGTAAAAAATGAGCATAATGGTTGTAAAAATTATAAATCCGACTAGTTGTCAAAAGATTATAGTAGAAGGAATGAGTTGAATACACCGACATTTTTTCTCCTGTTGTGAAGCTCAATACTTTCAGAACAATATTGAGTATTGTTGCTATTGAAGATCTTCATCTTAAATAATTGGAAGTGAAAACTGTATTTTTTTAAGGAGATTTAGATGATGAGATATACTTGCACCAGCTAAAAGATTTCTTAGAAAAAAAATAAGAAGAACATGGTGTGCATATTTAAGAAAAATTTGTATGGCCTAAAACAAGCCATAAGATAGTGATATAGAAAGTTTGACAGCTTTATGTACAAGGAAGATTTTCAGAAGTGTAACGTCAACCATTGTTGCTACTTTAAAAAATATATGTCTAATTATATCATTTTTACTGTTTTACGTCAATGATATGTTAATAGCATGTTCAGATATGAATGATATCAGAAGGTTGAAACAGTAATTGTCAAAGGAGTTTAACATAAAAGACTTAGATCCAACAAAAAAAAATTCTTGAAATGTAAATCACAAGAGATGAGTAGAGAGGTTCTTGCAGTTATCTCAGTTAAAGTACGTCAACCATATTTTGCAGAGATTCGACATGGGTAATACCAAGTCAGTCAGTACACATTTGGCCAATCACTTTCTCTTATCTAATAATTAATTCCCCTCAAATGTAGGAAGAGAGATAATTCATAGTTAAAGTTCTTTATGCCTCTGCTATTGGGAGTTTGATGAACTCTATGGTCTGTACGAGATCAGACATTGACTATTCAGTAAGAGTTATTAACAGGTTTATGTTAAATCCAGGGAAATCTCATTAGAAAGCAGTCAAGTGGATTTTGAAGTATTTACGAAGCATTGCAGAAAAATATTTGTATTTTGGTAAATGAGAATTAAAAGTACAAGGCTACGTAAATATAAATTTTAGAGGTGAAGTCGATCATTGAAAAAAGATCATTGGTTATATATTCACTGTTGGGACTACAATTATTAGTTAGATATTATAGATACAAAAGATTGTCACTTTATTAACTACAAAAGTTGAGTATGTAGCAATGATTGAAACTAGTAAAAAGATGATATGATTTCAAAGTTTGTTAACTGAGTTGGGATTCAAACAGGATAATAATATTTTGTATAGTGATAGTCAGAGTGCGATACACTTGGTGAAAAATTCAATATTTAATTCCAGAACCAAGCATAATAGGTTTCGTTATCACTTCATCAGATCTCTATTGGAAATGTTGTATTAGTACTAGAGAAGATCTAAAGAAGCAAAAATCCAGTGAATATGTTGACAAAGGCAGTGACTATCAACAAACTGAATTTGTATTCAACTTTAGTTGGACTGCTAGAGTAACAAGATTAAAAATGTTGTTGTATTGATCGAAATGTAAAGACAAATTGAAATTAGTTTTCAGGTGAAAAATTTGTTGAAAAATTAGTCACCTACCAAATGGTAGGTGGACGGACATTTAGAAAAAGAAAAAGCCAAATTTTAACTTGTCAACATGTTTTCACCAAACAATTGTTGACATTTTATGTGCACTATCTACCTATAAATAAGTAATGGTTTTTCATTCTAAAATACAACAAGATTTGAGAGAAAATTGAGAATAAAATTTTCCGAGTGTAATTAGATTTGAGTATTTGTAAATATTTTGTAAATTTTTCTTTTTTCAATAAAAGATTTATAGCAGCCTGAAAATGTAGATAAAATTGGTTGAACTCCGTTATTAATTTTATATATTTATTATTCCGTATTTATTTTGTTTTTTATAAATCTGATTATAAAAAAATTTGCATAATTTTTCAGCAACAAACACTTTTGTTTCCTACTATCAGGATTGTGAGCATCACCTAATAATTAAAATTGCCCGTTGACGCAATTTTCCTGAAGCTCGTTGCTTCCAGGTATTTATTTATTTCCTAATAACGAATTTATATCTAATTAATTAATTTAACATTAATATCATTCTTATTTAATTTGGAGGATGAAAATTTTAACTTGAACCTGAATTGGGGCAGACATGCTCACCCGATAACATTTGACAAGTCGGATTTACTCTTTGTGTGTATGCTCAGGCCATTGTCTTACGAAATCACATTCCATGAGAAAGAAATACAAGCTGCTAGGGCGACTAGTGAATTTTGTCTCAAAAATAATTAAATTTTTACAATTAATTTATCTGAAAATTCAGTGGATGGCTGCTGATGAATTTATGAGACAGCCATTTTATGAAGAAGACGAAATGTCAAAAAGGGTGATGGAATAATTGAAGATCATTATAATGGCTTCACTGCTCACCACTGGACCTCTAAACTTGATGCCAATTTGTCTTGCTTGTACAGTTGTATTACGATCATTTAAGCAGCTTTTCTAATTTCTAACTGTATTTTTATTTGTTAAAAATACATTAAATATAAAAAAATAAAACCCAAAAACATTATAGTTTTTATAGCAATCCAACACTTTGCTTTTTAAGAAACAAATTATTTTTTTGTTCAGCTACTAAATATATATATATATATATATATATATATTAAGGGGGCATGACATTTTATTTTGCTCACCTGATATTTTCTTAAGGATAAAATTCATAAAAATATTTCATGGTTCTATACTTTAACACTTAAAAGGACGTAGGTTTTTATTATATAAAATAATTATTATATATTTTTTAATGTCAAGAATACTTAAATTTGGTAATTTGTACTAGTTTTAATCATTTTAAGTTTCAAAATACTATATATAATTTAAAAATAATTAATAATTACATTTATAATATAAAAGTGTCAAAAATCAAATCAAAATATAGGTATCGTGCTTAGAGGACTAAATACCCTTAAACTTTGCTACATGTCACGGCCAAATCCACCACATTTCGTTTGTGCGGGTGCATTATCCGGCCCACATAGCTTATCTTTCACTGACGTAGGACATGGAACCTCTTTGAGGATTGCGCCGATCGAACTCAAGATCTGAAAATCGATATTTAGGCTCTGATACCACTTGAATCACAAAATCTAAATATTATGGTTAGATGACCAAATAACTTTAAATTTCGTTACAGAAGACTCAATTACCAATATAAACTGAATTTGTTGGAAAAAAATTCAAATTTGAATTCCACTAAATATATCTATGGGGAGTGATAAAAAGTTTTAACGGTGACTATATTTTTGAACAAAATTAATTTCAAACCATGAGAATATTTGTAGTTTTCACTAAAAAAACATATTATACTTATTTTCTTAAAAAAATAAAATACATATTATACCTATAGTTTTTCCTTTTTTATTTTCTTTTCTACATTAGATAAGGGGAGGAGAGACCTCCCACTAACTCTGAGAGAGAGTTTATCATCAGGTTAAAGCCTGATTGATTTACAGTTAAAGCTGTAGCTTAATTAGCATGAAGCGAACATGAAATTTGTCAAAGTGCAGGTAAGGGAACTCCACAGGCTGTACAGTGTTCAAAAGATGTTGATGGATGAAATGAAGAAGAATAATAACAAGTACTGGAGAGAGGATCAAAGCCCAAGAGAAACAAGTGGAAGTTGCTCAGGAGAGACGATGAGAATTATGACACCAAGAGGATTTGATCTTGAAAGACCAGTTGTTAATGTTGTTCCAGAAGAAGATTTGTCAACTGGTGTTAAACCCTCATCAATTAAGCATTGAAGACATTGAAATTGAGCTGACATTAAGCATATTATACTTATTTTATAAAAAAAATCCGTTACTTAGAAAATGAAACTGGATAATACTTTTATTTTTTCATGTTAAAGCCACATAATATTTTTATATTTTTTAAATCTATTCACATTTTCCAACTGGAATTTTTTTTTGTCGACTTTTCAAAGCTACTTTGACAGGAGGAATTCTGAGACACTATTTTATTTACATTTTTTAATATTTATTTCTTAATTGATTAGTAAAAAAAAATATATATTTTTCTCTTATGGCCAACTTATCAAAAAAATGAGTTTTCTAAACATTTTTGATAATATTAAAATTGAAATTTCCTTTGATTAAGGTACATGGAGTCTCTTGCGGGATTAATAATTTTCGTTGAATAAAGTACAGAAAAAGAAAAAGAAAATTCTGAGCTTTCCAGAACGCCATGAGGACCAAGTGGCCGTACACGTGGCAGTACAGAGCTAAATCTGGAGATTAATAATTTCGCAAAAAATACTTTATAGGAAAAAAAATAAATTATTTTTATTTCATTTATTTTTGGATTTTTTTTCACCGCCCACCTACCACTTAAAAAGTAAATACTAAAAAATATCTAAAAATAGAAAATTTTATTTAACATTTCTTTTAATAATTTGAGAAATACTAAGTATATTATTCATTTCTTAACACTCATTTTTTAATTGTTCAGTAAAAATAGAAAATTTTTTAAAAATAATTTCATTTTATTTTTTTTTGTTTTTTCTTTTTACCCGATAAAAAATGTCGAAAAATGTAGTATGGGTGTAATAATTTTCGTTAAATAGTCTACAGAAAATTCTTTTTTTCTTTTTGAAAAATAAAATTCTGAGCTTTCTAGAATGTCATGGGGACACGTGGCAGTACAGAACTAAATCTGGAAAGGATAGGGTCTTCAAAGTTTCAAAGGTCCATTTTCCATGAATCCCGTGCCTCTTGTTTTTTTTTTTCCTTTTCTTTTTATTTATGAAAATAAAAATGTGTCGACGTTTTTTGAAACTTTAAGCTGCCCCTGGCAGGCTTCCAGAATTTCTTCAATATATTTAATTAATCAATAATTTTAGTTTTAAATTAATTAATTAAGTACAACGTGTTTTAAATCTTAGACAAAACATATTATTTGGTCTTTATACTTTTGAATTTTTATTGATTTGATCTCTGTATTTTTATTTTAATGATTTGAATTTTTATGGTATTATTTTATTAACAATTGAATTTTTAATATATATTTAAAAAATATTAGATTAATATCCTCGAGTTGGTTCTTATAAGAATTGAAGTGAATAATTTATATATTATTTGTAGTTGGATTGCAAATACAAATCAATTAATATTTAAATTCATATCACATTTAATTAAAATTAGACAAAAAAATACAATTTTATGTTAATAGACCTAAGACATTAATCTATTTTTTAAAAATTTATTAAAAAAACTTAGTTATTTAAAAATAATGATACATGAACTCAAACGAATCAAAATAAAAATATAAAGATCAAATCTAGAAAAGTTGAAAAATACAAAGCTCAAATAGTAGGTTTTACCTATATATATGCACACCTTTCACTGCCTAGCCTATTAGAACAATTTAATATTTAATTTTTTTTGATTCTCGATGTAATAATTTTCAAATTAAAAATCTAAAAAATAGTCAAATGATTATATTGTATTAAATTAAAAATCAATAATATTGTTTTGTTTTTTTTTTCTAATAATTTTACCTCTGAAAGTTAATTACAACAGGAGTGCACTCAATTTTACTATTAAATGAAAACAAAGGAAAAAAGGATTAAAAATAAATAAATAAATATATATATATATATATATTTGGAGATTAAAATTCAGTGATTTAGTCAAATATCGTGTCCCATTACCCATATATATAAAGCGACCAACTTATGATTTAAGCGACAAAATATTTCTTTAATTTTATAATGTTCTATTAGTTTTTGTTTGTAGGCTTGGAGGTACTGTACACAAAAATTATTTTTTTTTGGGAATATTATAATCTAATTTTTTAAAAATAATTTATTTTATCAAATATATATATATATATATATATTATTGGTAAGTAGCTTAAATTAAATTACTATTTAAATTACAATATAGTTTCGTGCTCTCAAACGTACCCTAGGCATTGAACATGGAGACCACTCATTATTTAATTTCAGTTTATTCATGCTAAAATGATACAAAGAAAAAAAAAAAGAATATAATCAGTGGTGGTTTTAATCAATGTGATTTGTTGTAATTTTTAATTATAAACCGACAACCTTTGATAACTAATGACAATGGCGCCGCTGACATTTAGAACCCTGATATCCTTAATCAAAAATTCAAAATACAGACCTTTGAAAACCAAATGCTCAATATGTTCTAGGCTTCTACCAAACTATGATAATTAAATTTTATTATGAAATTAAAGTGATAACTATCTATTTTATTTTATTTTCATTTTTTTAATTTTTTTATTGACATTTTTTATATTAATCACATAATATTTAAAAATTGAAACATATGCGATTTAAAAAAATATAAAAGATAAATTCAATATATATAGTTAATAATTTTCTTAATTAATTCATCATCAACTACTCCTAATGGCAATACCAGCATTTTCGTTTAAATAATAATAATAATAAAAAGCAATACCAGCATCAATAATGCCATATTAGTCAAGAATGAGACAAGCCTCCACCCATTTCGGCCAGTCATGCAAAATGGGGGTCCTACCATGCATTAATGAAGAATCAATTTTTAGTTTAGAATTAATTATTTCCTTTTATTTTAAATATTCTTATCTAAAAAAATAAAAATAAGTAAATATTAAATACTTATTTGATCTAAGAATCAATTTTAATACGAATTGATGACGATGTTAAAAAAGTTTAAAGTCAAATTGCATCATCAACGCAACAAAAACAGTTGCTTATTTTCTTTATTTTTTTCTTTCAATTTACGACCCACCTGAATACCCAAATGCAATAACACCATCATTTTGCGCCCAACACTATTAGAAAGTCAATGGTCAATTTAATTAATCCAATAAGGCAAGATGGAGCAATTTTTTTTTTTAATTGTGTTTGTTTGGTTCAGTTTTTTTTTTCTGTTTAACAAAATAAAAAAATTCAGTTATATATTTTGTTAATTCAGTTTTTAATGATCAAACAAATAAAAAACTGAGTTAAATGTTTGATAAAAATAAAAGATAACAATTAAAAATTTAAACATCCAACTTTCAGAATTTGTATTAAAAATTAGTTTTTTATTAAAAACTGAAATTTTCGATTTTTTATATCCAAATACTGTTTTTAGATATTTAATGTAAAAATAATTCTTTATTTTTTTTATCTATACCTATTTCAATTATTATATAATAATTTTTCATTGACTAAAAATTATATTTTTTTATTATAATGTTATGTTTAGTTAATTATATTTTTTATATTATTTATGATTCATTAATATAATATAATTATTAATAATTATTTTATAAATTACAATTATTTTTTTAACCGTTAAATTAATAATTATTTTAAAATCAATTATAAATTATTGATTGTCACAGTTAATCATTGATAATTGACTGTCGTGATTGCAACTACTAAACTCAATAGAGTTTAAAAATATATGTTTTCCAAATTATTTTTTCTATTTTGGTGTATCTATACATATATTAAAATAATAATGTATTTTATGTCTATAATTTATTATTATAATGATAATATTTTTATAAATAATCTTAGTTTTATATTAATTAAATATAAGATTTGACACAATAAGAAAAGTAAGATTGAAATATTTCATACATTATAAGAAGATAATTCAGTATCTTTTTTTTATTTGTTATAAAAAAAGATATATCATTTTGTCATATAAATATTAACTATTATTTTTAATAATAAATATAATTAATATACATATATAATTATAATTAAATTTTTAAATGTATGTAAAAATAAAAGTGAGCTTAATGCAAAGGCGGGACTATTACTGTTTGTGTATATTTTATGTTTTAAAGGTTCAACATATATGAAGTTTTTTATACGCATTATTATATATTATTTTTTCCTTTTCTTACAATTATTCTTCTAATTATTTAATTTTGAATTCAGTTAATTATATTATATTGACGTGACACTAATATAGAAATGATCCAAATTTTTAAATGTATAAAAAAAGGACAAAAATGAATATTTACCAAATCGCAAACTCTTTCGTCTTATTTTAATCTATTTGTTTATATTTTCATAAATATTAAAAAATGTAATTAATATGGTTGAAAATATATATTTGTATAATATAACTCTATATTAATTAAGATCACTATTGAAAAATTGAAATAATAACTAATATTTATCGATAAAGAGATATATTATATAAAATATAATAAAAAATTAACACATAATTACACTTTTAAAAAGAAAAAATAAACTAATTTTGTAGGAAAAAAATAGACATATTATTTGAAATTCAATAATTTTATAATTAGAGCGTGATTATAAGTATCAATTTTTTTAATAAAAAACCGAGCATTGCCTTTCTTCGCTCACTTTCCACGCGAACACGTTCTCTCTCTCTCTCTTTGAAAAAAGAAAAAAAGCCAAAACCACAGCAAAGAAGCTGAAACAAGTGAATGGCCACCTGTTTTTTGGCTGCTTATAGATACTTTTCAAAACCGGAAATCAGAAACCAGAAAGCAAACTTGTAGAGCTTCCTCTTTCAATTTCCTATTCCTACATTTATTTTGAGTTTCGTGGTGGTATGTTTTCAACTGGTCAACTATGGATCCTATAAGAATGGGTGTCTTCTTCGCCTCCTCATTTCCAGTTTCTCTTGCAGTGCGTGGATACAATTTTCTCGCCTAATTCTTCGTCAATCTCTTTCTCTTTGAATTCTCGCTTTCTGGAAACTTCCAAATCAACGATTCCTACTTCCTCCCTTAGTTTTATTTCTCCGCCATCAGGTTCCGGCTCCGGGGTTCTCCACGATCCGATTATCTGCAGTCGCCATGTCCAACGGCAACTTCAATCCCAACCTCGACAGGAAAATCCTTACCGGCGATTATGGTTACGTTCTTGAAGATGTTCCTCACTTGTCTGATTACCTTCCTGATCTTACTGTAAGTGTTTTTTAATGATTTTTTCCCTAAAATAAAGTTTGTAGTCGATCTGTGTGTACATACATGTATCGCCAATGTCTACGTATTTGGTGGCTGATTGCTTGATTGATTGCAGTTTGATTACTAAAAAATGGAGGGAAAGGAAGAGAAAGTGAAATGTTTTTGTTTGGGCTTTAAAAATGAGAAGCTTATCTAAGCTAATCAGATTGTTGAATTAATTGTTATCTGAATGTGATCGGGTTTTGTCTCTGTATTTTGCTTTTCCATGTTTAATCCGCAACCAAACAGGATAAAGGATACATTTTTATGAATCCATTTGACTGTCTTTATTATTTATTATCATCTTTTTTAAATATAGATTTGTTTGCATTGATGTATCTTCTTGATTATTTTTTTCTTTTGTTCAAACTGCGGTTAATTCTGACGGTTGGCGCTAAAAAGTTGCTTGAAAGGATATGATGCTGCTGTTCTGTTTGTTTTATTTTACTTAGCACGGGTCGTTTGGTTCTTTGTTCAGACCATGGTTTATATTTCTTGTTTTGTTACGTTTCGTTGTAGACTTACACAAATCCTCTTCAAGACAATCCCGCATACTCGGTTGTTAAGTACGTCGATTCACCTTCCCAACTGCTTCTATTTTTCTTTATGTCGCTGTTAATGCAGTCTTTATATGCACATCTTTTAAAGTCACCACAATGATTTTTTTGTTTTTCCAGGCAGTACTTTGTTCATACGGATGATACTGTTCCCCAAAAGGTCAGCCTTCTCTTATCTTTGATGGTTAAGAGTATGTTGCATGCTTATCATACACCCTTATTCTGCGAGAGGGTGATACTTGTTTACAATAAATTTAACTCCCTCTAGATAATATAGCATGTTAAGGAGATGAATGTGTCTATTGCTAAAATAGTTTTCCGATTGGCCAAGTTCAGTTTAGTTATGTATTTATGCATGTTCAAATCCATTTCTAGTTTGCTCCGTATCACTATTTTTGGAGTGCAGATAGCTATTAGAGTCACCATAACATCGTGGGATATATGGGCTGTAATCATTGTTGTAATTTGTTTTCTTCCTTTTGTTTAGGTTGTTGTTCACAAGGATAGTCCAAGGGGGACACATTTTCGACGTGCTGGACCTCGCCAAAAGGTATGCTTACATTCTTTCTGCATAATGTGGAGCGACAGAATACTGCATGCATCTCAATAAAATATTTTTTGGATGTTTCTCAGATTTATTTTCACTCAGACGAAGTTCATGCTGCTATTGTGACATGTGGGGGGCTCTGCCCAGGGCTTAACACAGTAATCAGGGAAATAGTGTGTGGCTTGCATCACATGTATGGTGTGAAGAGGGTGTTGGGAATAGATGTAAGTGATTATAGGTTCTCTACTCTAGTATTTATTCAATTACATTCCTCATCTGCCTGTCTCATCCCTTGCTTTGTTCTTGTTGTTTCTCTCTCTCCCTTTATTGTAATTCTTTTGTCAAATGAGAGATGCAAATTTGGTCGGAATGATTTAACTTGAAATTGTTAATGTTGTATTCTATACCATAATTGTGCAAATTCAGACATTTTCCAAATGGGTTTTAAGTTCTACCTCATCTGTTGAGCAGAAGCTATTTCTATCTATCTGTTATCTGCATGGATAAAAAATATAATTCTGTATTGTCAAGTGTTAGTTTTTGGTTTTCGAATCTGTTTCCTCTTCTTTCCTTTTTATGTGTTAGTTCTGTATTGCTGTGAAAAAGGAGTGTTTTCATGCCAGTAAGTATTTTAGGTTAACAGTAAGCTTTTTCGGAACACCCAATGCCGATGACATCATTTTTGATAAGTTAATGGAATCTGTAGGGAGGATACAGGGGTTTTTATGCTCGAAATACTATTCCCCTAACACCAAAGGTTGTGAATGATATTCACAAACGTGGTGGAACCATCCTTGGGACATCGCGTGGTGGCCATGATACTTCAAAGATAGTTGATAGCATTCAGGATCGGGGAATTAATCAGGTCTGTGAAATATACTAGTTGTTAGTTTAATTTTTTATGACTCAAGTTTTTTTTTTTTTTACCCCTTCAACTGATAGATGTTTACTTGTGGCTGTCTTGCAATTCAGGTTTACATAATTGGAGGGGATGGAACTCAGAAAGGGGCATCAGTGATATTTGAGGTAATTTATTTTTATGTAATATTTGTTGCTGGATTTGGTCACAGTATCTTTCCTCTGTAGGGTATTGCTGATCATGGTTTTTATATGACTTAGAAGATAGAAACCTTGGGGTGAAAATCAAGTAGGAGGATATGAGAGACTATCCTTAGAAAACTAATCATGCAAATAAGCAATAAAGCATATATGAGGTCGATGAAGCATAGGGGGATATTTTTAACTGAAGTATTAGTCCCTTGTTTTTTCTTGTAATTTTTTTGCTATTCCATTTTATTTTTGGTTGTAAAATTTTTCAGTTATTTTTTGTTACAGGAAATTAGAAGGCGAGGTCTCAAGGTAGCAGTTGCTGGAATTCCCAAAACCATTGATAATGACATTCCGGTTCGTCTATTTGACTTGCCTAATTGCTGGAGTGATTCTGAGTAAAAAATGCACCATATATAAAAAATTACTATGGGTCATATGTTATGTAACATGATAACATTTCTTACGTTCTTACAATTATCTGTTAACAACAGGTCATTGACAAGTCCTTTGGCTTTGATACTGCTGTTGAGGAGGCTCAACGTGCTATTAATGCAGCACATGTTGAATCTGAAAGTATAGAGAATGGGATTGGTCTTGTGAAATTAATGGGTCGTTACAGTGGTAAGTTTCTACTTGTTTTCATCTTCTATTTAATTTAGCTCTTAAGGGAGCCTCTTCTCTTCCACATATATACTTAGCATTGCCTTTGGCACCCAAATTGAGTAGTCAAAAGATTGAATTCTAAGACTTTCTCACCATCTAGCTACCTAGAAAATTGGACCCTCACTGATGCATCCATTTTATCTCTCCACAGTTCTTCATAAAGATTGGCTAATATATACTGGTTTGATTTATCAGGGCATTTGATATTTTATCAATAGTAAGTCTTGTAAACATCAGTATGTATGAGTTTGCTGTGATAAGGTGCCTATTCTTGTTCCTGTTGCGCTTCCTAAATCTATTGAGTCAGTCAAAATGCTTATGCTAGGATGCTCCGCCTTGTTAGAGTTATATGCATTTTCCTGAATGCATCATTTGAGCAATAATCTCATATTGAAGATTTGAAAAGTGACTGTTAATTCAAATTGTATGATTGACTTACTTCATTTATTGCTAGATTTAATTTAGGTTAATTAAGTCTTATCTTTCATGACTCTTGTCATCACTTGAAGCAACTACTTTTTCTCCTGTATTAGATTTGAAATGCCTTGTCTGGCTGATATATATCTTACCTTTTGTTATCCTTGTTAGTGATTCAGTTCTTGGCTTACCCAGTTTTTTCTTTTTCTGTAACCAGGTTGTAAAGATTTTGTTTTTACTGTGGGAATCTGATAGGTTATGTATGTGGTGCAGGATTTATTGCCATGTATGCTACTCTTGCAAGTCGAGATGTGGATTGTTGCTTGATTCCGGAGTCACCCTTTTATCTAGAAGGGGAAGGTGGACTTTTTGAATATATAGAGAAACGACTCAAAGAAGATGGGCACATGGTTATTGTGTTAGCTGAAGGTGCTGGACAGGAGCTGCTTTCTGAGCAATCAACCATGCAGGATGCTTCCGGAAACAAGCTCCTCCAAGATGTCGGTTTGTGGATGTCACAGAGGATCAAGGTATTGCTGCCTTGATGTCTAATTATTATCAAATGGGAACATGTAATACTGATTTGGCTAATCGATCGGTGCTTGTCTACTCTTTGCAGGAATATTTTTTGAAGCAGAAGAAGATAACTATAAACCTCAAGTATATAGGTTGGAATAATGTAGTTTAACTGAAGGTTTTTATTTGCAAAAGCTTTTCATCAATTGGGATAGTTAATAATTGGATTTTCCCACCTCTGGCAGATCCTACATATATGATTCGTGCCATTCCAAGCAATGCATCTGACAATGTGTACTGCACACTTCTTGCTCAAAGTGTTGTTCATGGGGCAATGGCTGGTTATACTGGCTTTACAAGTGGTCTTGTCAATGGCAGACAAACTTACCTACCATTCTATGTGAGTTGATCCCTTGTATATAAATTAATGGAATCCCTGTATCCGACTTTTTCCTTTTATATTTATGTTGATGGAGAATTGGCATGGGTTAGATTTTAATGAAGTTTTTAAGTTCTGATGCGGCATGATATCCTTTTAGCTGTTCGCATTATAATATTTGATCTTCTAACCACACTATCATCTTCTCATCCTTTTTTGCTGTGCTTAGCCCAGACTCTTATGTCATCACTTGCGTTGCCTGTCGTCTTTCCTACCCATAACTGTCACAACTATGCTCATATCTGCTCCATTTTTTTCACATTTCAATGTTCCCCATCTCTTCTTTCTCTTGCCTTTCTTCATTTTATCTTCTGTTATTAGAAGATAATTTAGATAGTTCATTGTTAATATTCGTCTGCATATAGCAATGACTTATATAAACACCTGGTCAAAGTTGTGAAACACAACATGTTCTCGTTGTTTTCTTGACTCAAGGAAGCATGCATTTTCAAACATCTAAAGTATACATGTACAATTTTATTGTTTAATTTCATAATTATTTTTAATAATGGACTATCATTTCTAAGCAGCTGTTTCGATAAATGTTTCTGTGCTTAAGATAAATGCACAAGTTTGTAGGCATTTCCCTCAATAACTTGAGTTTGTTTCAGAATCTTTCTGTCATTTCCTTACTGACAGAAAATTAAGAACTTTGTTTCTTCTGTTGTTGGATGGTTGTTCTGCAGCGAATCACTGAGAAACGAAACAAGGTGGTCATAACAGATAGAATGTGGGCTAGGCTTTTGTCCTCAACAAATCAGCCTAGTTTTTGGAGTAAAGGTTGCATTGGAAATAAGAAAGAGGATACTGCCGAATCGAAGAAAGAGAATGAACCAGAAAACCAGCTGATGGACGATGGGAATTGTGCAGATGACATTGTGGCAAAGAAAGAGGTCAGCTACATCTGATTGAGATTGATCCATAATACTGTGTAAGATTTTTACTATCATTGCTTAGCCTACAGTGATCTACTGCCACCGCTGCACTACCATGCATCCTGGTTAAGGCAGATTAGTGATACTCAGGGAGCGAGTTATGCTTTAGTATTGCACAAGTGGAATTAGTAAGTGATAGCACCTCTGCTGAGATAAAATAATTTATTTTTATGAATGATGTTGAAGTGGAATGAGAAAAGTTAGTTCATGCCCTGGACTATAGTGTATGATTACACAGTTATCCACTTGTAATTTTGTACAATTTAATTTTTGATGGTATGAATAATGGAAAGCATCAGACATGATCAGGTATAATTACCCGTGCGAATTCTTGGCTTGAAAAGCAAAAGAGCACCAGCACCTTTTCTTGTGGCAATGCGGCTGGAGATATGAATAGGATCCAGAACTTCGAAAATTCTGTTTCTCTTTTCCTTATTTATAGATTCTTTAGTTATTTTTTTTTGGGAGGGGAGTGGGGGGATGGAATACTAATGTGGCTGTCCAATGTTGGTCTCATTAAATTCAAGTGTTTTAAGATTTTTGCTACGGATTTTCCTTCACTAAATTTTTTTAAGCTTTTGTGATAATATTTTTCTTAAAATCAGTTGGTGAATATTTGTAATTTTAAAAAGTAGTACTTTTTTTTTCAATTAACACCACAATTAAATTATTGTTAAAAGAGCCAATTGATATCACAAATAAGGACTACAATGAATTTTGTTCGATTAACACAATAATAATTCTTTTGCAATTAAATGGTTATAAAAAATTGTTTTTTATTATTTTTAATTTTTGATAAAAAAAAATGAAAATTAATCTTATTTATGCTATTATTTTGGAGAAAACAATACATTCAATGAGTTAAAATAGTAAAATTTATCATTCAAATATTTAACAAAAAAAACTAGATTGAGGGTTGAAAAAAAATGCAATTGGAAAAAAAATATTAAGGGTGTAATTGAAAACGAGATAAAACAATTGAGGTATTTTTGAAGTTATGCTCTTTTTAATTATTATTATTATTATTATTATTATTATTATTATTATTATTATTATTATTATTATTATTTTCTTTAATATAAATAATTGCTTAAATCTAATTATACCCCTCAAAAACTTGCTCGTTTTAGTGAACACAGATAATGAAGGAGGAGTGGAGCCACATGTGAATATAGGGGTGCAAGCTTTAGTTTTTCTAATTTATTTTTTCTAAAGTTGCCAAAATTTATAAAGCAAAAAAATATTTTTTTCACTTTAATTTTAATGGTTTTTATATGGTTAAATTTTGAACAGGGTTATGTGCTGATTGGTCCAGGAACAGACTTTCATCTTGATTTCAATTCAAGCTATGTTTTTGCTAATAAAGTTGGATTCATTCCGGACGGTATCTGGAAGGTAATATTATATATATATGAAAAAAAATTTCTTATCTTTTTTTTTTTTTTCTGCCGATTCTTCCCTTTAAAGGTGGCCGAGGATAACTGCAACGGGAGCTATATAAATCCCAAAAATGATGTATGCAAGTTAATCAAGGAGGAAGTTGTAGAGGTTAGATTTTAATTAATTAAATAGTTTTAATGAATATTAATTTAAATAACATAATTAAAGAAAAAAATGATTGAACTTTGCAGGCAGTTGGAAATATAAACATGGCACGTATATTATATGCATTTTAATATTTCAAATCCAAGCATTTTATTAGTAATTTTCATAAAGACTTCCTAATAAATTAATTAATAGGAATGACAATAACAATAACAACAATCAAATATGGTATATTTTATTTATGAACTGAATGAGTCCTAATTAATAAATCTAAATACATGAAAATAGAGATGATATTGTCAAATTGTAGCTGTGCAGCGGTTGGGCACAGATACAGGTTCCAAATACTTATGCATTTTTTATAAAGCTGACTGGGGACAATCGTTGAGCTCAGCCCTTTGCCATCTCCTATGTCTATTAAATCAGATTTAACCTCTTTACTCAGTACAAAACTCAGACTAAAAAAAAAACTCTAATTACAGCTTCAATCTAATCCAATGGGAGATTTTTTTTATGAACTAAAATATTGTTCTTAGTGTTAGTGAACTCTTCTTACCTTTATATGAACATGAACAAAATATTTAAGGAAAAAAATATTATACCAAATTTTTATTCACATATATATTCTACCTTCACGCTAAAGATTTTTTTTTGCATATATTTGACTTTCTACGTGAAAAGGATGTATAAAAATATTTAATATGAGCTAATTAATAGATCCAAGTGATTCATATAATGATTTGGTCATTTATTATCTTTTAAATTAGCTTTTGGGATGAATTAAATTCAAAATTAATTTATTCAATATGGTATTTGAGTCTCATTATTTTCTAATATTGAGTCACTAACAGATGTCCAATTTTATAAATTTCACGCTCTAGATTTTTTATATATATTTAGCTCTGGACGTGAAAAAATGTATTAAAATATCTAATATTAACTAATTAATTGATCAAATGTCCTAACAATAGCTTGGACATCTCTTGAAAAGAAAAAATACTGTTAAGAACATAACAGAACAAAACAAAACTATCCTCTCTCTCTTGCACAATGTATGAGCATTAACCATATTTAGCAGAAACTATATTTCAAAGCTTCTACATGCCTAACTACATCCCAAGAGGTTGTAGGAACATAAGAATTTAAATACCTTTAAATAAAATAATTAAATATTTTTCATATAAAAAATAATTTTATTTTTTAAAACCGAATTTGTATGGATTAAATTAATAAAAAAATATTTTATAAATAAAATAATTTATAAAACATTCTTTTATTGATTTGGTACAGGTGGAATTTCACTAAAAGCAAATAATGTGCACACATTTAGCTGATGAAGTAAAATGATTTGCAGGCAAATCACTTGTATAGGCAGGAGAGGTACAAGACACGTGTCGTTCTCGTAAAAACACATATTAAGAAATTACTACTATTTGCTGAGGACAAGCAGCAAAAAGGGAAAGATAGCAGGGTCGGAATCGTAATTAGGGATTTCCTTTCGTCTCTTATGGATGCCTGGATCTATTATTAACACTTAACTCAGAAAACACCTGTCGCCATTGCTGCTAGCGAGCAGCTAAAACTGAAGAATAAATATGGGGATCAGATTCATATTGATGGTGAACAAGCAAGGTCAGACGCGTTTAGCTCAATACTATGAATGGCTCACCCTCGAAGAACGCCGTGCTCTCGAGGGCGAAATCGTCCGCAAATGCCTCGTCCGCACCGAGCAACAGGTGAAAAAAATAATTTAATTATGATATCGATACTCCATATAATTCAATTATTCTCAGATCTCCTTTGCCTCAGATCTTATACGGGTTAGGATTTGGATCGTTTTTCCGTTGGCGTTCTTATTAGGATTTTATAAATTGTGAAATTTGCTTCGAATGTTTCGGTGTCGCTGATATTGTAATTTTTCCTTCTTTTATCGAATAACAGTGTTCTTTCGCGGAGCATCGCAATTACAAAATTGTTTACAGGCGCTACGCCTCTTTATTTTTCCTTGTTGGCGTCGACAATAATGAAGTTAAGTTGCTTTGGTTTCCTTCATTCTTTTCCATTTGTTGATTGTGCTTTGCATTACGATTTTTGTGTTGCCAAACCAGAAAATTAGCATCGATTATTCATCTTTACAGCTTCTAATTATGCTTAGGTATTTATTAATGCTTATTCATACATGAAAACAGTGGAGTTTGTAACTCTGCCTTACTACTAAAGGGCCTGGTTTCGGACTAATTTTAGTATGAAACACTTTAATCTTGTAGGCAATCTCATGGAGGGACATTTTTTTTAATTAGGTAATTTTTTTTAAGTGAGTAAAATTCCTCAATCTAAACACCATGCGGGAGAAAGAGGAAAATAGACAAAGTATTCTTTTGAATATAAAAATTCAGAGAGACATGACACTATTAAACTAATAGTGTTTGGTTGGAAAATCAAATTAAGTAACTTTTTCGTTACAAATTGCTATTCAGGGATATTATGTTACCAGGTGCAAAGTTCAGGGAAGGTGGGTGAAAACAAACCTTTTTTAATTCTGGTATTTGTTGACATGATATGAATTGCAATCAGTAGTCCTTAAAGATGTGTCAGTATTGGAGCAGATGGATGACTCAAGTTATAAAATGAGCAATCTGGAATTCCTTCTGTTTTGTATGATTACAAATTATGAGTCCTTGTTGGGTTCTTTAAGTTTGCTTATCTTGAACTCAGAGCTTAAATGCTTCTTTTCATAATCTTCTATCGTCTCTCTTGTGTGTCACAGAATGAGCTTGCAATTTTGGAATTCATACATCTCTTAGTTGAAACCATGGACCGCCATTTTGGCAATGTGGCAAGTCTTCTGAATCCATTTACAGTTATTTTGGCAATATGCGCTTCCAAAATTTTCCATATATTTTCCTTCATATCATATGTTGACCCTTATTCCCATTGAAAATTTTCATTTCTTATCTTCAGTGTGAACTAGACATCATGTTCCATTTAGAATAGGCACATTTCATGCTAGAGGAGATGGTCATGAATGGTTGCGTTGTTGAGACAAGCAAGTCTAATATCCTGACCCCTATACAGCTGATGGACAAAACATCATGAAATGATTGATTGGGGACTATCAATTTGCTCTTGTATTTGGCATGGGTTTGCGATTTCATTCATGTTATTGCCTATTGTACAAGAAACTCTTAAATACATAAAAAATGTTCTCTTGGTAAATGAAAAACTTGTAATTTTTTATTTTTATATGTTGGCAAAACAAGGCCCTATACAGATTTTAGTTTTTTGTTGACTTGATCAGCTAAACTATCTAATTGACAATCGTCCAGCCTGCTTAGGGCTTTGCTAAGTGCTGCTGAGGCATAGTCTAACTTTGAGCTAGGCATTTAACTTTTAAGTTCTAGCCGTTGTGCCCCTCTCTCTCTTCTGTATTGTGGAAGAAATAATCTTACCGACAGCTTACACTGAATGGCAACAAGTCTCAAACAATGATAACTCGTTATGCCAGGCTGAGCATACATGTGCAATCTAGATTGATTAATGACTCTTTCTTCAGTCTGGTCCAATATGTTTCACCAATCATTGACCCCATAATTGATACTGTTGAACTATGAAGCATGGACACTCCAACTATATAGCGTGTTGCGTTTCCGACGTGTTTCCGTCACCGACACTTGCCGGATACTGACACGAAATTTCCTGGGTGCGTTTTGTAATTTTTTAAAAGTTAAAAACATGTTTTTCTCTTTTAAAAAACCTAAAACCTATATATAACACCAATCATTACTCAATATATTTGATCGTATGTCATTTTTATTTAATTTTATATAAAAATAATAATTTGCAATTATATCTCTTAAATTTAATATTTATAAATTTACCTTTATATTTTTAATATTTACACGTTTTCCTCGCGTGTCTGTATCCTATATTTTTTATAAATGTCGTTTTCCAGTGTCCGTTTCCGTGTCGGTGTCGGTGTCGGTGTCTGTGTCCGTGCTACATAACTGTTGAATCCCATCATTTAGTTCTTAAAAACTATACTATAGCAAATGGACTACTGATATGCAAACCTTTTGGGTCATGGAGGATAAAGGTCTCTTGTTGGATTCAATATAATTGGAGCAGGAGGGAGCATGTCGGGGGTTATTTCTGTTGGCGCCGCGAAGTCACCCATCTCATTGTTGAGCTCAATGCCAGTTGAAGGAGAGAGCACCTCCAGCCCCAAAAGGGCAATTTACTGTGGTTGTCATGGATACAGTGTTTCGCTCAGTATCAACAATGCAAAAATGGCTAGTGCCGTGATCTCTAAGCTGTCTCCACATGCAAATTATGGACATATAGCTTTGGATTACTATTGCTTCATAATGATAGGAACCTTAGTATTGGCCGGTTGGGAAAACTCATTGAAATCACTTATCTAATAGTACCTGCTCATGGAATATCTGGAGGAAAAGTAGCATTATCTACTATCTTTTTCTGACTTTGCCCGGCATAAGATGGGGAAAGCATTTCGGAAATGTACTTAGTTATGTTTACAAAGTTCGGGTCACCCAAGTTCATGCGGATAGCAAACATGTGTTTCAGTGCTTCAATTAGGTGATGTAGCCCGAGATTTCCATCTGCAGCATCTGAAGGTCCGTAGCTGTCGAAGATGTTTAAGACCTGTTTCATATCAGTGTTCAGATAAACTCAATCTAGATGTTTCACAATTTACACGACAATGACATAGAAGATTACAGTCCTAACATAAATTATACAACATTTTCCACCAGAATAATACTAAACGACTTCATATAAGAGAAAGGAAGAGAAAGGATATCAACCACCATAGACAGCCCAAGTGTTCCACCTGAAGGAGGTGTCGTTCCATGTACAGTGAACCCCATCGCATTTGCAGTCATGGCATCTGTTATATCCACCTTGTAATTCTTCAAATCCTCCATCGTTAATATCCCACCAACATTTTTAACATCCTCCGCCAACTTCTCACCGATAGTGCCATTGTAGAGGTCTTGTGGCCCCTGTTCTGCGATTGCCTCTAGGCTCCGGCCTAGCTCTGTATTGTAGCATATATCACCAGCTTGTAACAACTTCCCATTTTGCGCATACACCTCCCACAACCCAGGGTCATTCATGATTTTTTTTAGCAGAAGAAACTATCGATTTTCCGAAATATGGAAGAACTAGGAAACCATCTTTAGCAAGTTTATGGCAGGTTGGAATAAACTTCTCCAAGCCAATCGTCCCTGGTTATGAAGGCTAGCAATCTCCCCCGGAACTCCAATGGATAAGGGACCCAAATACTTGTCTTTAATATTGTTTGCGTACATATTCTGGTTCTAACAATTACATTAAAAGAGCTACGAGATTCTGCAAACTTGAAAACTAGTATATTTTAGCTGAAACAGAAGCGTGAACCTTTGAAGCAGCTAAGGGAGCAGTTTCCCTCATATCAAAAGCTTGTGCTCTCAAAGTTGATGAAGGCCTAACAACCGTGAATGCTCCACCTATTCCGCTTGCCACGAGATTAACAACGCCAAGACACAATGCTGTTGCAACTGCAGCATCAACGTGCCCGCCTTGCCTAACTATGTAGGGATGGCAACGGGGCGGGTTCAGGACGGAGTTCCCCATCCCGACCCCGCTTCTGTACCCTAATCCCGCCTTGAACTCCTAAGGGGAAATTTTTTTCCTTCCCGTCCCCACGCCACAAGGGAATTCCGACCCCACCCGATCCCCAAAATTTATTAAATTTTTTTATTTTATTTTAATGTCAAAATTATTTTTTATTTTAATTAATTAGTTAATTATATAATTTTTTGAATAAAAAAATATTTTTCACTTAAAATAATTGTTATATTTTTATTTTATTATTATTTGTAAATTATTAATTATATTAAAATATAAATAATTATTATATATATAAATAATAAAAATATATAAATATATTTTCAGAGCGGAGATCGGAATGAAAAATATATATATCATCTCTGCCCTTTCTTAGCACAAAAAATTCAAAATCGGGACGGAGAACCCCTAGCAGAAATAATTTGTCTATGTCTAAAACTATGTTAGCACCGATTTCAGAACATCGGTGGTCATCAGCAGCAACATCATCTTGCTCTGACACAATTTCAGCATCATTAAATTTAATCCTTTCATCGAAGTTGCTTCCTCCTCTTAGCACCCAGCAAACACCTCCATATATCAGGCCTACAACTGAAATTAAAACCTTGTGCTTAGCAAGATTTACTTGTCAACAATACAACCTATGCTAAATAGAATTTGTGGAACATATTCCAAAAAAAAAAGTTCTCATTCAATCAACTTTTAAGTCTCTTTTGTCCTCTCTTTGTTAAATAATTGCTCTCAAAATACATGCAGTTATATCTAGATTTAAACCATATGACGAATACAAATTGCTTGAAAAAAAAATGTAGTATCTGGAGACGACTTAGAAATGATTATAGTTAATGAAATCAAACATCAGTCTTGAGGCTGCCATAGGATCATAGAGGAGAAAAAGGAAAAGAAAAATCCGAACTTTTTATATCTAAAATAAATAGGGATTATTTGCTCTAAAACTGTGAAAAAAGGAAATTTTGTTTTTCCATCCGGGTAACTTGTAATATTCATCTAGTTGGAACCAAAATCTGTAATCAACCCAAAATTTTGAAGATGGAAACTTCCATTCTTCTTGAAGAGAGTGCTGCTGCAACTATGGAAAAGTGGGGCCCACATAATGATTTCAGAGGCTCTGAAAAACCTAACTCAAATTCAGAGCAGATATTGGTATGTCGTCATCGCCAGAGAATCATGCCTTTCCATGAAAAGACTTAACTTGAAACTGACCCAAGTTCTGAATTTAAGAGTTAACACCCAAAAAGCATATTCTGAATTTCAGAGTTAAGAGTAGAGAGAGGAAAAGAGGAACTGACTTGAAATTGTCAAATTGACAAGAAACCAAGAAAGAACCACAGAGCTTTCATCCTCCAAATATTTTTCTTATCAGCTGAATTATTACTGCCCCAAAGTGAGAATTTAATGCTATCTTATCTTGACCCATGAACATGATTCCTCTTCTTTCGTATCAACAAGCGAAGAAAAAGAAAACTACTCGAGGAAAAAAAAAATATAAGTGGGACTAACCCCAACTTTACTAGCTGAAGCCATAAACGGTTACCAACATTTCACAAGAATTTACGCCGTATAAGCAAACATTAGTCCAACCGCAAAACAAGCATTTTAGTTATGTAATCAATCTAGGATGCCAATCCCACAGAAAATTGCACTTACATTCTGTGAGCCTTGATATTGATGCTGCCACCAGAACCACCGCCGCCCTTGATGCCACCATCTCTGCCATCAGCCAACAAACTGCCTCCAACCTCAATCCAACTTATGACTTCAAACCCAATTCTTCCACCCCCTTCCCCGCCGTAATGCTCTTCCTTACTCGTGGTCCCTCCTCTGCTACCATAACTCCATGGCTCATGCAATTCCGACCAAGAATAATTGTTACCACAAAAAAACATCATCCGGCAATTTCGTATTGTCCGTTACGCAACTCGCTCCTCTTCCCCCATGGCCACCGCCGGCCCCCTGTTCCCCTGGTAGTGTCCGACTGGTCTGAGCGGGAGGCTGACCATCCAAAGCAGTCACATTAATCAACGAACCTTCAATCAAAGTCACATCATAAGCCGTCACCGATACAGTTCCCGCTATAATCACAGCATTCTTACCTAAACTAAAATCCTTACTCATATTAATTAGAATGGAACAACCTCTAATAGGACAGCTTAAAAGGATACCAGCAAGTATAGCTATGGTCCCAGTTCCTTCTATATACACATCATCAGTAAAATTCAAGCTGGAATCGAGTTTACAAACAGTATCAAGAAAGCCAATTTCTCGAAGATCCCGATGGAAAGAAACGGACGGAGGGTGAGGTGGCGGGAACGGCGGTGGAGGAGTATAATCTCCATGAAAAGAAAGAATATCAGAACCGACGATGGAAAATTCATCGGAAAAATCAGAAACTCTCAAACATGGGTTTATATCAAAGCCGAAATTGCAAAGAAAAATTAAAAAAAAAGAGAGAAAAAGAGAAAAATAAAGAATTAGAAGCCATTTTAACAAGGAAATGATAGTCATCACATGCACATAAAACCCTAAAAAAGTTGAGCGAAACTGTGTTCAGAGTTTTGATTGAATTGGTGGATTTAAGCTCTTTTGTATGCGTTTGAGTTGGAAATTTGAAATGTAAGGATGTGAGTGGGGAGTGTGGCGGAGAATGAGAAGTTATTCAAATTCCGTTTAAGGAATCTTTATGCTTGTTTGGATGAGAAATTGACAGTGGAGAGACACGGAAGGAGAGAGGAGGCTGAGGAGCTGTGGAAGAGGAAGATGATAATGGACAGATGAACGGTACCACGTGTACCGTTTTAACGCCTTCCTCATGCTTGGGCCTATTGCTCATTGAGCTTCTATTTAAAGTAAGGGCTCTTCAAAGCCTAATTTCCTTCCATAGGTTACAAATTTAGTCCTTTTTTTAGGATATTTCACCGTTTACTTTCTTTTTTTAAGTTTTTATCTTAAAAATACCTATAAATTTTTTTATTATTTTTATGAAAATATCTTTTTATTTTTATTACTTTTATCATTTTTTTAATTTCAAATTTACCGTTTTATCTTATTTATTTAATTTCTCTTATTTTTTTCTACATTTTTTCTCTCAATCAATTGCAAAACATATATACGTTTTTTGACCAATATATTTTTATCTTTTTTTATTATTTTCTAATAATTTTTTTTTTATCATTTTCTAATCAAACAAAATTATTTTTTTTATATCATTGCGTGATTTTTTTTTGTATAACTTTTCACTCAATTTTTGTGACTTTTAACTTTTTTTTTTCTTGGTATTTCCATTTTTTTGTTATTTCGTTTTGAAATTGATTTCTTATTTTTGTCTTCTTTGATTTTTTTGTATTTTTATATTTTTCTAAATTTTATTTGAAATTTATTACATTTTGTCATTTTTATATGTAATGTGTGTTTTTATTTTTCAAATAAAATTTAAATATTATTTACTTAACATTTATCTGAATAATTCTTAAGGTTTATTACCTTTTGTCCTTTTTTAGATATATGATGTAAATGTGAGATAAATATTTTGTAAATATATTATTTATCAAAAAAATAAAAGTATATCATATATAAAAATATATATATAAATGTTGGATAAATATTGAGTAATTTTTTAGTAAATATTAGGTAAATATTGAGTAAGTGTTAGGTAAATATTTAATATTTGTAAGTGTAGGTCAATATTAGAGAAAATATTGGATAGATATTTGATAAATGTTGGATAAATGTCTAGTAAATATTGAGTAAATTATGGATAAATATTTTGGTATCTATAAATGTAAGTTAATATTAGGTAAAAATTTGTGTAAATATGTTATTTATATAAAAAAATAAAAGTATATCATATAACATAAAATTTAAATATCGGATAAAATTTTAGCAAATGTAAGTAATAAATCTATTATTCCATTCAGATGATCCAAATAAGAGCAAAAATGAATGTATAGTGTGATTTTGGTGTTTTTGAAAAAAAATTAAATGAAGGTAAATTTGAAAATTTAGCATTTATTCCATTTTTGAAAATTTGTCTTTCTTTTTTTGTTTTTCTATTTTGGTCAATTGAAAATAATATTGTTTAAATTCTCTTAACAGTTTAAATTTCAATTAAATTTTATAAATATTTAAATTAATAAATAAATTCAAATTTAAATTTTAACTATACGAAAATATTGAATTATATATATAAATTTTTTAGGTATTACAACAATTTTACTAAATATTGATGAGTTAAATATATTTTTCGGTTGCAGAAATGATAAATTCTGCATTTTTTTTCTATTTCTTTTTTATCTATATTGTATCTAATGAATGCGGAACTGCAGTTGCTAGGAAAATCGGATCCGAACTTAGAAACAAAAGGGATTGATTTGCAAAATTGAAAAAAGCAAACTCAGAATTTTGTGAATTGGAATCCGATATATACGTGAATTAGCTAGCTACCGATCAACGCCAACATGCGAACTATTCTTTCTTCACAAAAAGGATAAGCCATCTGTAAGTTAAGGACCTCTCCTGATACCACAGTTCTTTTCTTTTGCATCATTTGTTTGTCATTTAGCTATTTATTTTTCTGCATTGCTTTGCATTTACAGTTTTCATTAGCTTTTATATAGTATTTAGTGCTCGAGCCGTCGAGCGTCATTTTCTTTATAACAATTATTGAGTCAGCATTTCTCACTCGTCAGTGCGTCAGTCGTGACTCAAATTGTTGTTCAGAGTTGTTTATCGCCTCATTCGACCTGCATTAGATTTCTCACTTGCCACAGCAATTAGTCTAGGCCCAGAAGTGCAGCGTAACTCGAATTCACAATTCATCATCTCGTCTATTAAGGACAAACCCAAGTTATTCGACCTCCATTTTAATTTTAGTTTAGTTCTAAGTCTTAGAAATATTGTACTCAAATTCCCGGACCACATACTAGAAAGATAAACTTGGGCTAACTTATGCTTCACCAAAGGCGTTAACAGTTAATATATATAGCTTAATTTGTAATTTTCAACCCCAAATGGGCTAGTTATGAATAAAGTATATATTGTTAATATAATATATTAATTATATCAAACTTTCAAACGTTACATTCTATTAGTTATCATAGTATTTGGTCCATATATCGGTAATTAAGACATTTGGAGGAGAGATGGAAAATAATCTTAGATATCGAGCTTGGACGAATTTAAATATTATAAAAACGATATAAGTTTGACAGGAACCTAACCAAGTGTAAGAAGTGTATTTTGTCTTCCTTAATGCTTGTCATGTTATAATTAAAGAGATCAAGGAAAATTACACCAAGGAGAGAAAATAAAAATTAGAGTACACTCATGCATAAGACACGTAGGAAATGCATGAGTAGCGAAATAAATGTAGTGAACTTGGACAATTGAAGTCACGATTTAATTATTTAGATTCAAAAGATCAAGCAATTTAATCAACAAAATTGCAAGTTGAACTTTAATATTATAGTTACTTTGTAACTTTTCTTTTACAAATTACAACATTTTCGTCATCATAATTCAACTACAAAATTGCAAGTTGAACTATAATACTGCAGTTTTAAGTTTTGGATGTCTATTTCATTGGCTTTGTTAGAGTTCTTAAGAAAAATCCTTCTCATATCATTGACAAGGTACTGGAAAATAGATGGCAAAAGATAGAATTTGCTTAAAATAAACAATAGTAATTGATGAATTAAGTGAGGAATACAATAATAAGCTATTCCATAGATAAGGTTGGAATTTATTGCATCGGTCAGTAAATATGTGAATGAAATATATACATAAAATTTAATACACCAATGACGACATAGTTCCATATTTAGATAGATATAAGCACTCTGCAGTCCATCCAACTTGGTAGCCACAATCATACTTTTTCTCCCTTCACCTAGTAATACTTTACCTGTTTACCATCTAAGCTTTTCCGGGAAATACTGCAATCAATTCACATGTTTATAAATGAAGTAAATATATTATACATATTTATTTACTGATCTTAAACTCAATGAATTAATTAGTGGGTACCTTTTTAATCAGTGATTGATAATATGGCTTGACTTCATCCACATCAATAAGAACCTTGCTCTTGCTGTAGAGGTCATATTTGCTGCCAATGGATTTTTCAATAAATATTTATGAATTCTAAATATGGAAAATGGAAAAAGAAAAGAAGAAGGATAGAAATGAAAGAGGCAAATGGAACTTACTTAAAAATGTTGAGCCACTTTAGATTCTCCTCGTCCTCCTTGTTCATCAGGTGCTTGTATGCTCCTCCAGTGTGAAGAGCTGGTTATAAATAACCAAAATATGAGATTATATAGTTCAATTCATCTTTACATTATTTGGTGTTTAATTGTTGTCGATATTAATTAAACAGGACTTACGATAGAAAGAATGAAATCGGACAATGAACAATGCAGCCGATGGTAGCGTGGTTCCATTTTCCTTGGCAACCTTAATATTTGGAAGCAAAGATTAGGAACTGATCATATTTTACATAAGTTCTATATATAAATGTATAGGAGAGTGCAGAGAATAATGATGTATACCAAGTACATATAATCATCATGCCCAAATGAGATCATAACATTTTCCAATCCACATCCTTCCTCATAAATTCCATTTTTGGTGTTATAGATGGGATTGTTGTAATCTGGATTCTCCTTGAAATACTGTACGAAAGAAAAAAAAAATTGTATACATGAATGAACTTCTTTTATTTTACAGTCTGGATAAAATGAATTATCAAAGTAGATGACTGAATAATTTTTGGATGAATACCTTGTGATGAACATTGGACTCATCAAAAGCACAGCCAACAGGGAATGTATCTCCTATATTAATATAGATTTCGACATTCAACAAATATTTCTTGAAAATACAAAAAGAAATAACAACAAATTTATAAATCAAAAAGCAATACTCACCCACAACAGCCCATTGTGGAAGTCCCCCAAACTGAGGAAGAGCAAGAACCTTTCCAAGATCTGAAAAACTCCAAGAAAGAAGCAATACAAGTTTACATTTCTTTTAACTTGCTAATTAAAGAATGTCAAAAAATAGAAAAATTTTTACAAAAATACCACAGAAGCTACGAGAGAGTTGGTCTATATAAGGATGTTTCAACTTACAGCATGAAAATATATATGCATTATTAATAAGTTTAATAGGAGTTGGGATTATTAGAGACAGTATATATATACATATATATTAAAGAGTTTATATATATATATATATATACCATGAATAAGAGCAGTCAAGTGGAGCCAATCTTCATCAGGATAATCTTTCTTAATTGCTTCAGCAGATTGAAGCAAGTGTTGGATTTGGGGCTCATCGAGATCTGGGTCACTCTCATCTACTACTTCATTAAGGAGCTCACAGCATTCCCAAATGCTCATAACAGTCTTGTCCATTTTCCCATATTCTTCTCTCATCTTCTTTACCTGCATTTTGCAAGAAAAACCAGCTCATCATAATTATGGATTTATTAATTATTTTTAATTAAACAAGATTTGTGATAGTAAATTAATTATGCTTACAAAATCATGGGTTTGGTTAATGTGTTGCTTTCTGTAGAATTCCTCGACAGACTTTTGCCTTTCGCTTTCTGCATTATAATCCCTGCGGCATTTTTGCACCGTGAGAAGCGAGAAATGAGAACAAACCCCATTAATTAATGAAAACAGAAAATTATATGGGAAGTGAAGTAATTGAAACCTGAAAGAATTCCCAAAGGCATTGATATCTGGTGTGTCAAATCCATCACTGGACACTGGTTTCGGAACTTCAAATCCGCCGTCCAAAACCAATTCCCTCACGTCATCCTGGTGTTTCTTATCCTCCATGCGAAGCCCTAATTAAAAGATATTAACATTTTTTTCAGAATGCCATCAGATCGGAGCCTAAAAACTGAGATTAACAGTTGAATAATTCATATAAGAGGTTCAAACCCTAATCGGAGCGCTAAAACCTGAAGTGAAAGGAGATTAACTTGAATAAAGAAGCAAAATAATAGGAAAAGAGTGGCATACCAAGCTCAGGCTGGCTGATGAGAATAGTCATCTTGATGATTAATAAGAAAATATAAAAGGAGAAACTGAAATCAAGAAGAAGAAGAGAAGAAGAAGAGAGAGAGAGAGAAATACAAAAAGAAAATGGCAGTGATGGGAGATTCTTGTATGGTGGGTATATTTATATAATACACGTAGCCCAAAAGGAGGTCCTTCCTTGAGAATTGGAAAATTTGGAGTCCTTAGCAGTAAATTATACTTTCCTTATTATCATCCGAAAGAAACGTTCTATTAATATGCAATCTCAAAACAGCTGGAATATTATCTTAAATTTTGCCACGTGTCAGTTTAATCATAATCCACTCATTATATTCCAAATATGTTTATCCTATAAAACAAATCAATTATTAATTAATTACCTATTATTATCTTCTATTGGATTTGTTTAAAAGCCGACGTGGAAGGATAAAATTTTGCTAAAAGTAAATCATTTTTGCATGCAAAAGGATAAAATATTTAGAAATTAGAAAATTCCCATTCTCACGAACAACAACAATTCTTCTCTTTTTTTTGCATGTGAGGATTCGAAATTGTGGTTAATTGTACTGAAAACTGGGAAGGCTGAACCCTAAAAATTAAAATTAGAAAAGAGGGTGGGGGGGGGGGGGTGGGGAAGTGTTGGCCTGACTCAGCTAAACGTGGACATCATATCTAATTTTGCTGACGACAACTGGCATTAAGGTAATAATGTCCAACTGACGCAGCAGACAGTCATGGACAATCAGCACTTTGACTTTCCGAATCAATGGCTGATATTTGAGAATTTAAGTTGAAATCAACCCATTAATCGTCGATATTTGATCTAATGGTTTAATTTTTTGCTACTTTTTTAGTTGGATGGATGTGAGCAAGTTGATTCATTCAGGGCATGTTCAATATACATTTGAGTGTAATAGTTAAACTATTTGAGAATATATATATATATATATATATATATATATATATATATATATATATAGTTTTATTTATTTATTTTTATGTTTAATGATCTTCAAACACACAAGATTCAAAAGTACAACTTTATTTTGAGAGAAATTTCAATTTCCTCCTATTCTCCACTTAAAAAGGGCTTTATCAATTAACTGGATAAAATTATACGTGGTTATGCTTTTGAGTTGGAAACTAAATAATAATAGTTATTAGTTTAAATCATACTGTAAACTTTTTTTTTTCATTTAATCACCGAATCACTATATCATTAATATATGTAAAAGTATAAAGGATATTGAGGCAGTAGGGCGTCATTATAGGTCGTAAATTATTGTTTACATTACATATTCTGCTTTTGTATAGAATTTTCATTTTTGAGTTATTTTTACTTTATTAATTTAATTAGTTAGAGTTCACTATATATAAAGATGGGTGTCTAATGGCCTTCACTCTAATTAGTAAAAGATTTACTTGGATATACTGTAACATTAAATTTATTATAAAAATCTTAAGTTTCGAATCTAATTATAACTTTAAAATTAGTAGTAAAAATATTGTGAGAATTTTTGGTTGGACAAGCCAAGATGCACACAATTTGAGTGTATATATATTGTAAATTAATTTCTGAAAAATTAGTTAAATTGGAAATCATATAGTTTCATAGACCAATGTAGCTTTAAAAAGAGACAAATGCACATGTGTTTTTCTTTTTTAATTGCTCGACTGTAACGTTTGAAATTATTTTGGAGTTTACCCTTCTTCTTTTTTTTTTTTTCCTTTGGTGATTTTTTATTGATGGATATTTCTTTCGTTCATGAATTTATATATGTTGAAGTATCAGGTCAGGGGGTAGGCTTTTATTATTATAGACAAGCACAAGTTAAAACTTCTCCATCTATCAATCAAATTCAAATATGTAAAATTTTCCAAATGAAGCAAAATTCTTACATTAATTTGATTCATATATTTTTATTTATAAATCAAGCTAATAATTTATTATTATATCTAAAAAAATTATAATTAATTTTTATTACTGGTTCAGTTTAAAAAAATAAAACTATGAACGGATAAAGATTAAAAAGACATTAAAAATTTAAGAAATAAAGAGGAAATATAGTACTATATGTTATTATGTTAAGGGAAAAAAATCAAATCGAGTATAATTGGTAGAATTCTTCTTTTGGTGATGTGATATTGGTTGAAAAAGCATCGGCTTCGATCAATATTTCATTATATATATGCATTTCTTTTTTCCTTTTCTGTCTTCCATTTGTATCATAACTAAAAAAATGTTATTTTTTTCAAAAACTTTGTACCACTCTTTTTTAGTTTAATATATTATTATTTCAACTATTATAAATTATAATCGTTAATAAATAATGACGTAAAAAATATCAATAAAATATGACACAAAATGCAAAACAAACCCAAAAAAGGAAAGACAGTAGTAGTGCATTAATCATTATTAACTTCATATATATATATATATATATATATTGTTTTACAATACATTCTAATTATAGTTTTTATCTAAAGAACTGCCGAACTTTATATAATTATATAATAAAAACACATAATCTATAATGCAAGTAATTAATGTTATGAATATGGATGTAACCAAAAAGGGGAAAAATACAAATTTCAAAGTGATTTTAAAAGGAATTGCAAATTTAAGGTTTTGAGGGAGATATGCTTCCTAATTTACGGGTAAGATATCCAAAAATGACAAATAACCCCCTAAAAATGCATTAATTAATGATTTTCTTCTATAAATATACTATTTAAATTTTAACCACGCACAATCTAACGTTAATTTATTTTTTTTATTTTTTTTAAAAAAAATGAAGTATGTTTATCCATGCCAATCAAGTAATTACCAAAGTTTTAATACAGTTGACCATTGCCAAATTAAATATGTTTTAAGGCAATTTGTACTAAATAAAAAATAATATACTATACTGAAATTATAAAATCTCGAATTCATATATTATCGAAAAAACTAATGTATCCATGAGATGAAAGCAAGTAAATTAATTCATTTGTTTTCTAAAATTTGTGAAAAAAACATAAGTTTTCTATTGAATTTTAAAATTTAATTGGAGTTAAAATTAAAATATTGTATTCCACTGCTATTATCTCATAAGGAAGCCATCGAAGGCTTTCCACAAATTGAGATTTGGCTTTGTCCGTAGAAGGATCGAATTGTATCCAAAGAACAGGGGAATACAAAAAAGTAATAAGAAGGGCACACAGACCAATCAATCGTATCGGTGGTATTCTTGAATTTGGAATGAAAAGAGGAGCAATGCTTCCTAGCGCGGGACAAAGAATAGGACCACTTAGATCATAATATCATTCACAAAAATGTTCTAACAGAGAGTAGAATGGAAGATTGAAGAGATTAGTTGTCAACAGTAAAAATATGAGCGCCTAATTTCAATACAATAGGGATCTATCAGTGCAAGTCAGCTGAAGACCGTGATTGATGAGTGGGTAGGTGGCTTAGGTAGTTTTAGAAGTTTTCTGGATTGGGGATGAATTAGAGCTATGTGAAGTATTTTTAAGGGAAGAATAGGAGGAAATTGAAGTTTTTCTCAAAATAAAGTTGTGCTTTTGAACCTTTTTGTTTGAAGATCATTAAACATTACAAAAAAAAAAAAGAAAAAAAATTAAAACTACATATATACTAAATTTGGTATTACTACTGATTATTGATGTTATTGGACTTAATTTGTTTAATTGGCGTTGGGAATTTATAGAATTAGCTAAAAAATGAGGAAAAAAAAAATAAAGAAAGGCTTTGGTCAATTTTTAAAAACCCAACAACCTCAAGTCCAATCCTTCTCTAACTCTCTTCTTAGAAATCAGCGTCGAACTCGCCTCGGCCCCGAACAAGTCTCTCTTCTTTCTTGGCTCTAAAATTTTTTTAACTATAACGGAATGAAAACAGTATATACATCCCAAATATTATATATATATATATATATTTAATTTTTTAAAAAATAAAAAAATTTAATATAATAGTAACAAAATTATTTTATTTAAATAATTATATAATTAAATAATTAATTAAAATAAAATATTTTTAATATTAAAATAATATAAAAAAATTAATAAAAATCTGAAAAACTTTTCCAACAGAGAACGAATTAGAATTTCAGAGTGGGGACTGAAAATTCTGCCTTATTGCCGTTTCTATCTCTGCTTTGATGAGCTCAAACACTGAAACTGTGATAGAGAGGGGCAAGGCCGCAACGGTCAGTTTTTGTTAGTGACAATTTGATTTCGAGTACTTTCTCGGCGGCCAATTATACTCAGTTCCATTTTCCATCTGTAGCCAGGATTTCCGTTGTCCTCGCCCAAAAACCCCTTATTATCACCACTTGGCTCAAACCTCGAAGGAGCAATTTGAAATCGGAGCACATTCATGATGGTAAGTTATCTCTTTGTCTGTATTTTGAGGCTAGGTTCCACAAATTTTTTGCCTTTCCGGTTTTATTCACATAATTTTGTCCCCTTTTTTTTTTTTTAATTAGAGGAATACTGAATCTGTACACAAAGGTGGTATGTTATGTTTAGCAATTCAGCTGCTGCTACATGGAAGAAATCTGATGCTGCTGCATGTCTAATGTTTGTGTGAAAGAAGAAGAGAAGCTAGCAGTGAGAGAATCAACGTATTATCTCATCTTAGAGCTTCTCGATGTAAACTAATACAACAGTAGTTTTAGCTAGCAGTAGTGTTAGATTAGTTTTAGCCTTGTTTTGTTACTCTGTTAGCTGAGCCGTAAAGGTTGGTAGTTAGAGTAATGTACAGGTGGCATCATTAGATTGGTAGTTGTTTTGTAATATAAACTTGGCGGTTACCATTTTCTTACTGAATCTCTGCTTGGGTAGAGTATATTAGATTCGCACAGAATCTCTGTTCTGCTATTAACCAAGCTCTTCCTGTAGGATCACTTTAATTTTGCCCCATTTTTTAATTCAGCATTCCCAATTAATACCATAATCGTGGCTGAATTTTAGATCTTCGTTGATAGATCAAACTTATTGCATATTTTATACGTAGCCTAACCCATGTGTAAGTGCTACAGTTGTGTAAATATAAATATAAATATAAGTTTATGCAAATGAAACAACCTAAGTAATATTTAATTCATTTAAGTGTAAATAAATAACAATTCTTATTTAATTCATTCATGTGCATGTGCTACAGCAGTGTTTGTGTAAATTCAGTTTTGCAAATCATGCATACTAGCAATTAGTATGAACAAGATAATTGTTGTTGCAGTAATGCACTTATATAATATTTATCACTGAGAGATGAATGTCAGTGTCCATAGGTTTATGCCTCCTCTCTTTAGGTTGCATAAATTTTGTTGCACTGCGTTCTGTTTAGGGACAATGTCTTGTGTTCGCTTATCCACCATGTTTTTGTTATCTTTGTAATAATATTTTTTGAACCTCTTTGTAACCATCACCCTAGTCATTTAAGCCTAGCTTGTAATAAGATCTGACGAAATTTTTGGACACTTTTTTTTTTGAAAGTTATCAACAACTTAGAATGACATATTTATGTATTCGTGTATTCATATACTCTAACTGTGGAAATTATTGTCATTTTGATAAAATAGTAAAACATGGCATCAAATTCTTACATGCAATATGTATTAAAATTATATCAACGTACTATTTCTTTTATTTATTTTCTTAATTATAAACACATTTCGCTCAATTTTTAATGCGCAAAATGTACATAATCAGATCTAGCTACATTGAAATGCAGAAGAAAAATATATCCAGATTTAGAGATAAAAGCATTGACTACCCATAAAGAATGCAATTAGTTAGGCATGCAAGTTGTTTAAATGTTAAGTATCCATTCTCAAAATTTCAAAATTTAAATTAAACAAAACAAAATAAATGAAATTATAGTTTAACTTTTAAAATTCCAATGGGTAAGTGATTTTTTTAAAATTTAGTCTAATTTTTGTTTATTTCACAATTTTAAGTGAGATTATTTATTAGATTTACAACTCACAAATTATTATTTGATATTTCACTTTCCACCTAACTCTTAATCATCTTCTAAGACAAAAGTTTAGTTTGGTCCCTCCTTGCCCAACATGCTACCCGATAAATTATTCAATTTTATTTCAGCTTTAATTTGCTTAGCAAGAATAATTGATTGGTCTATTGTTTGGAAGACAATTATCCTAATCGTTGGACTACAGACGCCTGCTGATACTCTTATTCATTTTGGTAAAATTTGGGTTAATAAAATTAAAATAAATGCGAACTACTAAAAATTTCAGTAATTAACTCTTAGAATTTATTTTATAAAAAAATAAGAACTATGTTAAATAATTCCACTTCTCACAATCAGAAGCTGAACCTTTTGAAATAAAAATAAAAATATTAAATTTTTAACTGTAAAAATTATTTTTAATCAAATTTCAGAGTTTACTATAAATACGGGTACCTTAAGAAAAAAAATCATTTAATACAACTATCTTAAATTTTTGAGAGAGTATTTTACCTTCATCTTTATGATTTTATCTGTTACAAATATGAATAGTCCACATATACACTTAGTACACTTATGGTTTAAAAAAAAAATTTATAGTCATAGTAAAAAAAAATAAATCACCAATAAAAACCTAATTTTAATGGAATCATTTTGAAATTAATTTTAAAAATAAAGATTGCAGAATTTTCATATGTCTAATCCATGGGCCTAGCCCATATCTATGGCCCGTAATTAAAGACAGCTAAACCGATTCCATGATAAAATAAATATCACACATCCACCGCCAAGACCTGGTCAAAGAGACCTGACCTCGTCAAATAGACCTGCTCTTATTTCACGCGTTCCAAAAAGGATTTTAAGCAAACAAATTTTATTTTTAAATTTTTAAAAAATATTTTTTAAAAAATAGATAAATAAAGATCTGTTTAGAAATATATTTGCTAAAAATATTTTGAAATTTTTAAAATTTTAAATACTGTTTTTAGAGAAAAAATGATAAATAAATTTTTTTTTCTAGAAATATATTTAAAAAAATATTTTATAAAAAATTAAAAAAAATCAGTTAGTTAAATAAAATAAATTCTAAATTTAATTTTTAGATACCTAATAAAAAACTAAAACAACCCTAAATACTTTTTAATAGAAATAAATTTAAAAAAATTAATTTATAAAAAATTAAAAAAATTAATTAATTAAATTAAAAAAATATAAATATATTTTTTCGCCTAATAACAGAATAACAAACACCTTTTTATTCATTAACTTTGCCGGAAAATGGTCGGAACTGCATTAGGGTTTAAAGACATCGCAGGTACGATTACGCGACTGAGACGAAATTTACTAACCAATTATTTCGGCTTCTCCTTCAGCGAGCACTGCGACCGTAAACAGGTAAATTCTTCCAACTCGAAACCCTAAGATTGTTCATAACATGATTCATTCCAGGCTGATCGCATATTTTTTTTTCTTGTTATCTCTTTGTCTGATCGTTCCCTTCACTCGAGCCATCGACGTCCGATGTTGCGGTTCGTCTCTCTTATTATTTTTTGATTAGACCAATTATCAAGAGAATGTTCGAGGAAAAAATTGAAATTTTCTTTTTGAACAATTTTTGTTCTTTCGATGCAGATAAGAAGGCCGTTTATGATGTTAAGGTGAGAAGAGTAGAGATATCCCCAAATGCGGTGGGGAGAGGAGAGCCACCGACTTTCCGCATCTCCGCAACCACAGGTTTACTGTTTTTTTATTCATTATCGACTCTTTTTTAGTGCTTAAATATTAGCTTGAAGTTAAAATGTGAATAGTAAATAGGAAAAATTTCTGGAGCTACTACTGTTCTGTTTCTTCCTTAAGTAATTGCTAATTTTAATGTTTGTAAGTGTAATAAATACGGCAGGGCCTATAAAATTTATTGCCTTCATGTGCTTTGATATAATAACTGGTTAATGTTGCAATCGAGTGTGTTCGGCTTGAATGAGTTTTTAAGTCTCACGTACTTTTCTTGTTTGCCTGGTGGAAGGTTCAGTCAGCTACCTCAAAAAAAAGGGAGATGAAAACTTGTTAATCCATCATGGATATGCTCATGAAAACTAGAAAGGCATTATCATATTATCCATGCTCAATGTTCCTGTTAACTTTTTAGTCCAGTTTATTATGATTAGCTGTTCTTTCAATTCTTTCTTGTGCCAAGGATTTTAAAAAAAGGTGATAGCATTTTTTATACCCAATGCTAAAATTTTCCAGGCTACTGCATATTATGAGGTTTATTAGACTGAATCACATTTCCATCAAAGATCTTCGTATAATTAAGTGAGAAATTAAGTTTGCATAATGTGCTTTATCCATTGATGATATATCGGTTGTTTTCTTCATGCAAATTAGCTTTGAAAAGATGAAGTTATTTTTTTCCCTGGTTTTGTGACCTTTTTTTGGGCGATATTTTCATTCCCTTCATCTTTTAATTTTTAAAGAACGTGATTTCTTTCTTACTTCCCTGGTCCAAGGTTTACGTATGAAAAATTTATTGGACTGTTTAACTGTCAGTGTTATTTCCTTAGCTATTCTGTCATGTTGAGCACAATCACATAATTGTTTTCCTTTCTTGCTTTATTTATTGAGCTAATGAACAAAAATATAAATCAGGTTAACAAGATGAGAGATAAATTCAAAGTGAATTTCCCCTATGTTGGTTGGATTCAGGTACGGGTCCAAACGTGGATACATATCTAGAAGTCTGGTTTCTTATTTTTAAAATTTTAAGATACGTGGATATGGCTAAAAAGTATCTAAAATTAGGATACGGGTATGAGAATATGTATACATATATATATATATATATATATATATATAAATGCAAATATTTTAATTTTTATATATAATAATTTAAGTTAAGAGATAGATCAAATTATAACATTAAATTGCTAAATAAAATAAAATAAAATTGGATAAAATGTTTTAAATTACAAACTTAAAGTCTAAAATTCAAACCAGAAACAAATAATAAAATGATAATTCTAAATCTATTTAAATTGTAAATCATCCCAAGTTTATTATATAATCTATATTAATTTTTGTCACTACCACAAATCATAGTCTCCAATTGTAAGTCATTAAGAGATAATTCTTCTAACTCCACAAAGTTATTATCTTCCAAGTTCATTTGATTTGCACCTGTATTTTAAATGAAATTGAGATTATTAGTATCAACTTTTAAAGTGAAGGATCCGGTAAGGACTATGTTACTCTAGCACTTCATTTTTGTAGAAACATCCGTACCCTTCAGGTATGACAAATGACTTTTGTTTGCCCTGCTGACATATATAAATTCTCCTATGCTTTTCCATCTTATTTGGAGATATAGCAGTTGGAAAAAAATAATGAATATGTGTCATGTTTTTAGCTGTTATTAGTGTGTTACATTATGAGTTTTCACCATAAGTATTTTGCAAAAAAGAAATTTCAAATTTTGGGAAGCCATGCAATTAGTTTATATGTTCTTGTTGTCATGCTTATTGCTCTGGGACATATACAAGATTGAACAGATCTGCTATAGTTACTTGATTTATTCAATTTGATTTTTATTTTTTGCTGGAGTATCTTGTTCTACTTTTTTTTTCTTTTTTCTATCTTGTGGATACTTGTTAAATCTCAACATTTGTTATTATCCACTATTGGCAGGTTTTATATTTGATGGTATGAAGTAAGGATGGAAATGTGCAGGCATTATTTCTACGAATATGCTGTTCATTTTGTATACGAGGTTCTACATTCTGGATCTGCATAACACTCAATTCATATCTGTAATTTTATTGCTAATTGCTAGTCCAATTATTTGCAGATCATTATTGTACAAGTGGATTTGTTTTTCTTAAGATGTCTCGCTGTGTTTACCGTGGCTCATTGGAAATATGACTTCTCCTCTTCATGCTTTTCTTATCTGTGGTGCATGGAAGTTGTATATCACTGCCTTAATATCTTGATACTATTTGCACATAACACTTGTCAGTGTCTGGTAGTATTCTTTTGAAGAGCAGGTTTTGGCTGTTTCTGGACATCTACAAAAATTTTGGTTACTGAGATTTCTTTGTAATTGTAACTTTGAAAATGACCATGCTAATCATGGTATTCCAATGGCTGTAAGTTGCCTTCCAAAATTGTTATTGCCTAAATAAACTTTCCTATTGACTTGTCATGTTCTCCTGAAACATTACATAAGCTTGGGGAAGGTCATGCATATGATGGTAAAATAGCACTGGGCTGTACAATGTTAGGGCATATTATCTCCATAATTAACCAAATCTGTGAGATTTATTGACTCATTTTGCCTTTTAATTTGTAGTTTTGTTCAAATGTCCATGAACTGGTAGTTCTATCAAATTTGAGGTGTTTGTTATGAAATGTGATTCTGATTAGCTTTTACTTGGCGTTGAATGTCCCAATATTTTTTTTACTTGTAAAGAATTCGGTCAGACTATATGTTGCATCAGTTATCTAATTCTTTCTTTCTCTTTTTATCAGAAATATGTATATATTCATATGGGTACACACACACACATACATACAAATGTATATGTATATATATATATACATCTCCTTTACTCTTTATCTATTTTTTCCAGCTGGACCAAATGATAATCGGTGCCATCTTCTATTACATGATAATGCTGACCTGGCTAGTCATACCTGAAAATATATGCTACTAGAAACGACTCACATATTTGCACAGGACAGCAGCATTCTGTTTTAAATGTTTGTATCTGTTCTGGTGCTCCTTGTGTTGTCATGATTGGCAATTATCTTATTGGTATTGTTTTGCTGATTCTAAAGCTTTTTAGTTGATCAAATTTTAGAAGTTGAAATGGTTATTTACTTTTAATTTAAACAAAAATGTCATACCAAATGGGAGGGCTAAAGAGTTCTGTTTTTTGTTCCTCCTGATGAGGCACTCAGGCATTTATATGTCCTCATGAAGAGAGGCTCATTGGATTCACTGTTGATGTTGACAGTAATCTGCCTGGTCATGCCCCTATTGGAGTTATTATTAGGGAAACTATAGATTATGCGGAAACAAGTTTTTGTGAAGTTACCTTGCATTTTACTTGATCATGCAAGTACAAATATCCTAAAATAACTCTCTCTTGCTTCCTTTGTGTAAGCGTGTTTGTGTGCATGTGACATGATGCTTTCTTCCTTCAAAGATTTGTTGCTAACTTTGCTGGCTTTTTTTTCTTTATATATGCGCAATGAAGCCATTGCTAGGTTAATGATATATTTAATATCCCGGTTACAGTAACGTGTTTGAGGCCCTTGGTATTGGGACTCAGGTGGTAAGAATTTCTCTCTGAATGTTGGATGTTGCTGCTGTGCCATTTCTTGTATTTCACATTATTTGTAAGATACTAAGATATCCTAGGTTACTGATTGACAAATGAACCTCAGTGGAGTACGGACAAGAAAGACCTATTTAACTCTGGTGTTTTGTGTTGGAACTTGTTCATACGTGGATGATACCATAGGGCGCCAGTGTCTCCTGTCACCACAATGCATAAGGTACTTGTTATATTCTGCTTTACCACTAATTGATCTTTTCCTGGATCTACGCTTTGTTAATTTTTCCTTGATCAGGTTTTTGGTTTGATGAGTACAAGAACATGTAATTGCCAGAGGCCACAATGGATTAGTTGTTGTTACACTTGATCAGTTGCTGAGTACCTTTTATTCTGGTCCTAGCTTATTTGCCTTTGCACAAGTCTACTGTGACTCTTCCCGGAATAGCTGATTATTGTAAAGATGATCCATTGCATTCTGGTGCTACTCTTGTGCTTCCTTTTGTCTTTGATCTTCGGCTTTGTTGCCTTTGATCCTTGGTGCACTGGAATCCTGCCTGTGGTTAGATGCTGATCTTGGAATGATTGATAAATTATCAAAGAAAATATGCCTAATCAAGGGGTACAAGATTTTGACAAATGCTATTTTGATTTTATTTTGTTGTTACTAATTGAAAGATAAAATGGATGGGAAAGTTATTGAAGGTTGGGTTATGTTGAAATTGCCCTTTCTGGGTCCTCATTTTGGTCAACCAACAGTTGATCATTGTTTTCTGTTTGTTTGGCAATGCATTGAGGCTATATGGAGATTGGAAATTGATTTGCTAATATATTCTTTTCACTGTTGTCCAGATTATCTCAAAGGCATACTTCCAAGCACTCAGGCTTGGAACATGTTTAGTTTTCAAAATTCATTGCTAAGTTTTAGAGTTATTCTGATGTTCATTTCTAAAGGAAAAATATTCTAAAATTTGGATGAAGAATTAGTTTAATTTTCATCTTGCATGCCCTAAATTTGCTATATTTATAATGACATGAGAAAAGTGGAAGACATTTACTGAAACAAGTAGTTTTCTTCCATGTGAAGTGGTTTTTTTTTGTGTTATAATTATTTTTCGCTGCTTTTTTTGCAGATCTGATGCTGATTTCCAGGAATTCTGTTTGCAAGTATTATATGAGTGCATTAGCGAAAACAGGCTGGCTCTTTTACAGGTAACTATAGAAGTTTATGTAATTGTTTTATTAAAACATTCTCGCTGTCGATAAATGTGATCCTATTGGAAGTAGAAAACATGAGAATAACCTGCTTCATTTTTTTGGCTATTCACCAAAGTGTTGCGTTTCAATTGTTGATGTGATTTCTTATTATATATGCATTCTAGATGTTGCGCAGGTGTACTTGTCATTATACTCTACTATTGCATCCATGGTTGATCAGGTGACAAACCATAAGTTGTTCTTTGAAGACACACTTGTTATTTCTAGTTTGAAGGCATTTTTCTCTTTTCAGTAGCACTTTTTGTTCATACAACTCAATCATTCCTTCAGAATTTGATAATGCATGCATTCTTTAGTTTTTCTATAATCTGATTTTCACAACAGACTCTCTATTCTTTATTAACCCAGGTAACAATTGTGCCATGCTGGTAGTAGTCTGTGGATATATATGTTGCAATTCAAACTGCCTAGATAACAGCCTAAAACTTTCACAGCTCTAAGCTGTGTTATTGCTTGGCCTAATAGAAGCAAGAGTAGCTATGGCATGAAGAAGCATGAAAAATAGTGTTGGTTTGTTTGCTGCATTTCATGGATTTTAGGCATAAACTTCATTTGGTCAGACCTCTTTGTTTCTTAGCTTTCTGTTGAGCTCCTCTTTTTTTTTTTTTTTTTTTTTTAGTATTAGAACATAGAATTCATATCATTTGTTTGCATTAGTTGAAACTTCCTTCCATCACATTAGATGGAAGGTCTTTGTGGTTGATGCTATGCAGCTTCTCTAAACCAGCATAATAATGATTCAACTTCAGTTTCCAAGGATTGGGATGTAAAAAACATAGCAAAGTTTGAATTGAATTTGTTGGTCTTTTTTGAATGTTGTGCAATCAACTTTCCTTGATGGCGAAGGACCAGCCTTTGAGGTACGAGGTAGGAAAAATCTTAGATGTTACACAAGTTTATATATCGTTAATGTACATTCCTTAAGAGATGTAATTATCTAATTCCTGCCATTATGTGATTTTGCAGTAGTTTTGTTTATTCTAATAATGCATAGGGTTGTGGTTATGGGAATCCTTTACATGGATATAGCTAACTAATTCCCATATTTCATGAGGCAATGGTGAGAGTTGTAGGAAAACTGGATTTGTCACACAATGTAGTTTCTTAAGATAGTCATCATGCTATCCGATATTTTATGCCATAAATTACAGGAGAATGCTTACCTTACCTTTTCTCTATAGAAAGTTCATTCTTATACTTAAGTTCCATAGCGCACCACCTCATCTTCATCCCTTCTACACTTGCCCGTTGCCACCAAATTTCTAACAGCACTTTCTACCTTTCCTCTACCCATCTCATTTTCCTGCTTTATTCCTACTTGCCATACATGGCTCACGTACCTTGCATTCACTTTTTGGTTTCCAAAACACTGTCAGCAAAATGAGTTTTTAGTTAAATGTTCTCCTCAAAATGAGGGAACTTACAAACTTAAATCAAATAAGAAGAGGGAATAGTTTTGTCCCACAAAGTTAGGCTTGGGACCAAAGAGAGAAGACATAATGCTGAAACTTTAAACCTACATCTCAGGGTGTATTTGGAATGATTTTATATTTTTAGTTTTTGGGTTTCTAAAAATTATAAACTATTTTGCAGTTCCTATTGATCATAGGGGTGTTTGGTTCAACTAATTTGGACACCTGATAGCTATAGCCACATTAAAAGTGTTTTGGTAAACTTCATAAATCAATAGCTTATTGTTGGTTCTAACCTCAATAAGTAGCTAGTTCCATCGGCTACTCTTTAGAGCTTTTCATGAATGACTGCTTTTTTTGTAGTATAAATGCAACATTAACTTTCATTATATATTTGACAAACATAAATTTATTTTTCTTTTTGAAAACGTAACTCTATAGGCAGACTTATTTTTATCCTCAATAAGTGGCTGGTTTTAGCTATAAAGTCTTTGAGCTTTTCTTATTTAACCGTTTAATTTTTATTTTGATATTGTGAATTATGATATATGTCGAATTTTCTTTTAGTCAGCAAAATATGTTGTTTATTATTAGTTAATATATTATACTTCAAGACTCGAGCATCGTAAATTACACTTTCAGTTGGTCAAGCAACAAAACTAATTTGACAATTTGAGTATGCAACACATTGAAATTAAAATTTATTGTTATATTTGCCACTAAGGATACTTTTCTTTTTCTTAAATTTATTGAGTTAACATCAACTTAGAATGGCATATTTATGTATTCATATTCATATACTCTAACTGTGAGAATGATTGTCTTTTTGATAAAGTAGTAAAACATGGCATCAAATTCTTATGTGCAATATGTATGAAATTATCTCAACTCTATTTCTTTTATTTATTTATTCTCTTAATTATAAACACATTTCTCTCAATTTTTGGTGTGCAATATGCATATGACATTCAGCTGTCATTGAAATGCAGGGAAAAAAAAAGAAAAAAAAATATATCTGGATTTAGAGATAAAACATTGACTATCAATAAAGAATGCAACTAGTTAGGCAAGCAAGTTGTTTAAATGTTAAATATCCATTCTCAAAATTTCAAAAAATAAAAATTAAAAATTAAAAATGAACAAAATAAAAGAAAGGAAACAAAATAGAAGCAATTGTGGGTTGGTATTTGGCAAATCAATAAAGAATTGGTCAGTTGGTTTAATTGGTTCATATTTTGCTACCTATGAAATCTCCATCTCTTAACTAAAATATTTTTTGCAAAAAATACAAATATTAGGTGCGATAATGTCATCGCATATGTGCATGAATAGGTCACATTATTTGATTAGGTAAAAATAGTGGAATATTCTTAGGTGATAATCCCTTTTCTTATTTGATTTTATGCCTTTATTTTACATTTCCAATGCATTATCTAGCTATCTGATATTATTGACTGAACTTGTTCTTGTTATTTCATTCATTAGTCTCTGACTTATGGAGATGGTATACATCTTGATTTATATGCTAACCTGTGTTATTTTGTCTCCTTTTGATTGGTTAAATTTATAATATCATACTGTTTGTGCTTACGATGGGTTAAATTTATACAGTTAAGTGGATGAGGCTGCGCCTATAATGTCATTCAAAATGTTTCCGGATAAGTTCTCTGAATTCTTTTAAATGATCATTTCGCCCCAAAATCTGTTTTAGACTGAACTAGAATTTACTTTTCACGACCAAATTACCCTTTAATTTTTGAGAACACTTATTTTTGTTTTTGGTTCTTTTTTTACCAGTTAATTGTGCACTGAATTTTACAAAGAAAGCAAAAATAAATAGAAGATAAGCAAAAGGTCAGCCTTTGGATTTGCATCGGTAAGCCCTGTTGCAAGCTGTAATTCTTTAATTCAGATTAAAATTGAACTGTGCAGGTTTCCTATCTTTTCTTTTAGTGATTATTGGCTTTTTCTTTATGAAGTACAAGTTGGGGATTCTAGGTTACCCTAAGTTAATTTGGCTGTAAATTCCTAATTACTTGCTTATTTGGCTCAAAAATTGGTTTTAAATCGTGAAAAAAAAAGGGAATAAATAGATAGATAGTTCTGATAATGAATCTAAATTATAATCAAAGCTGAAAACAAAATTGATTGATATTAGAACTAACCAGGTCTTGGGTTGGTGTGGCCTTAACGGTGCCTTGTAATGAGAGGGGTATTGAAGGCAGTGGCAAGATCTTCAGAGGGCAATCTCAGAAAGTTCTTAGCTTCTATGTCTGGGGCTTAATGGTATCTTTATAGACAATCTCACATATGTTTGGATCTCTAAATTGTCACTGATATTAATAATATAAATAATTTCCTAGGTGGATGCTCCTTAAATATTTTTCTCTGGTACACCGTGAGATAGAAGAATATGTGTGCATTTTTTTAGTTAGAAACTAAAAATTGGAAAGAAATCAGGAAAAAAATTGAAATTTCAAAAGATTGCTACACAAATTTTGAAGATTTTAAAAGGGCAGAGAAGTTAAATTATCTGAGATTGGTACCCAATTAACAGAGCTGAAAGTGTCGCTCCCTGATAAAATGGAAATGAAAATATATGTATTTTATTTTTTACTTGATTAAATTGTTGATAATTAGGTTGGAAAATTCTTACTTGGATCTAGTTCTTATTCTTTTGTACGTTCATGTTCATGTTTGTAACTTATTGTGATGTCAAAAAAAAAAGGATAAATTGCAATGATTTTAATATCTATAAAATAAATACTATCATATTATTGGTTTAGTTTATAAATGAATATATGGATTCATTCTAGGCAATCAACTGTCTTGTAATATAGGAGGTTATAACTTTTAATTTTGATAGTTCTGATCTCAGCTTAAAAATTTGTCACATAAAAAATTGATTAGTTGATAGTTTATTAAAATTGTATGAGTGATAATACAATTTAATATTGTAAGAACCAATCCTGAAGTTCAATTCTAAAGTTTGTTGATCTAAACACTTGATTTAAGACACAAGTTATTGGAGTGTGGTGTTGGGATCTTCGCCAAGGTTTGTGCCTTACTCTTCTGTGCTTGTGTCTGGGAACCTTTAAATGGCTAAGCTATCGGCAATTGCCAATCCCTAGGCTGCGTTTCTTGTATGGTTAAGCTTTATGCAATACATAATGCAATGCAATTATATTGTGTTTGTGATTTGCACTTTCTCCAAAGATTTTTTTGCTTTTAATATGATTGTGTTTGTTATTTGTGTAGCCATTTCTTGGACTCGCTATTAGCCCATTATATTTTCTCTATATTGGATTTCAGTACTTCATATTTCTATATTTACTCTGAAGCTGTGTAGGTCATAGGTAATCTTTCTGCATTGTCATTATTTGGAAAGGTCGATGGTGAGTCATGCTAGATGATACTTCATAAAGATTCTATTTTCTTCATATTGACCATGTCATATTTATGTTGTTTTTTGAAAAATGATATTGTAATTTAATTTCATTGGAATTTTTTAGCTGTAGTTTGAGTTGGTACCTTGTACAATGTCGTATTGGATGCTTTTTAACCATCATTCCTGGCTCCCAAAGTCACCACTAATGAGCAACTGGAATAATTTATTTTTGGCATCTAGATTCATTAAAAAAAAATTGTTTGATTTAATTTTTACATGATTTTTAGATTTGGGTTTTACTAAATTGAGAGTTATTTAGTTTCTTTTGCTTTCAATTTCCCCGTCTATACTCAGTATTTTTACTCCTATTGTTGTGACAATAAGTAATATAAAATTTGAATTCTGCCGACCCATGAGGGTTGGAGCTCACTGAATGATATTCCGCAGAATACGAATTCATAAGCTGATATGAATTTGTATAAATTATGATTCGCAAAATTTTTATTTATTTTATTTAAGGAAAACAGGCCTGTCAAATCAGTTAAGCTACAAACTATTGATTAATTTGGTCTGATCTGATTAAATTAACTTGGTAAAGACAAAATATCAGAGTCAATAGAACTGGATTTTATTTTGAACTTTTTTTTCAAATGAAAAAGCAAGCCACTTTTGTTGAAACAAAATCTCTGTTGAATTAAATTAGAATAACTGCCTTGTAGTTTTAAGAAGAATTAAAAGGAGGGATAGTTTAAGAAGAAGAAAAAGAGAGAGTAGGTAATATCAGCCGGCTATGAAAAATAATGGAAGAAAATAATAGGGTTTAGTTTAAGTAGAATAGGAATTTGAAAAGAAAAGGGGGGGGGGGGGGGGGGAAGGGGGGTTACGGAGAAAGGAGGTGAGGCAGTTGTGTAAGAGAATGTAAGAAAATATTAAATTTTTTGAATTTTCTTTTCATCCTATTCAAAGCTATTGAAATAAATTTTTTATTTTGGAAATGCTAAACGGTGGGTATGTAGGTCGTCTTAGTAGTTTTAGCGACGATAAATCTTATCGCTAAAGCGAACAAATTTTGTCGCAATTCATAAATTCGGCGACAAGTATATTCGTTGCCAATTACATATTTGCGCGGCCGATAGTCCCGTCGCTATATAATTAGCGACGCATTGACTTTGTCTGAAAATTTTAAAAATGATGTTAATGTTTAATAAATTTTAAATTTCTCCAATGTATTTATTTACTTTATAAAGATTATCTGTTGTCCTTATTCCTAATGGATTATTATATAATTATCACAATTAATAATGTAAATTAAAACAAATGTCTTATTTCTAACAATCTGCGACAACATAACTCGTTGCCACAACACAGAGTGACAAATTAACATTTTTCTTAATATTTTATAAGTGGTATTGATGCTTAATAAATTTATTTTTTCCAGATTATTTATTTATTTATTTATTTATTTTAAATAGATTATTAAGTGTCCCTATTCCTAATGTATTATTTTGTAATTATTATATTTAAAATATAAATTAAATAAAAAGCTTTATTTGTAATTCTTATGGCGATGAATTAACATTTACCTTAATATTTTAATAATGATATCAATGCTTAACAAACTTTAATTTTCTCTAATTTAATTATTTATTTTAGATAGATCGTTTATTACATTATTTCATCAAAATTGACAACTAGTAATCAAATGATAAATGTAAACACAACATTATTTCTAATACTTCATTATAAACGTTAAGTTTATGTTGGATAACAGTATCTAAATTTATATATTTATATATGGACTAATCATCCATTAACAGTCAATTAATTGAAATTATTATTAGAGTTCTAGTTTAAAATATAAGAAACTATAAATATTAACAAAATTATAGTCCCCTTTGATTTTTATTTATTTATTTTTCTATATAGAGTCAATTTGCGTTTTCAATTAATTGATTTTTTTTATCTTTTCCACACTTTTATAAAAAGAGTGAGACTATCCAAATCTATTTTAATGTATAACATAAAGCAGAAAGGGAGAATACTAATGGGACGCTCTCTGTGAATAGTATTTGACATCTTTGCTATTTATCCTATTTATAAAATTTTGAGATTTTCTTAAAATTTTTAATAATTATATTAGTAGTTGGATTATAATAAAAGATTTATATTATTATCTTAAAGAATAAATATCTATTATTTATAAGTAATTTAATACGAATAAAATCATTAGTTATTACTTTATAAATATTAAAGCATATACAAATATGTTGTTTTTGTATTTGTGATTTTCTTTAATCATCATCATCATCATCATTATTATTATATAAAAATATTATTATTTATTCTTAAAATTTATAGATTTCAATTAATTTTCAAAATTTTCAAACCTGAAGGCTAAACTAATCGTTAAAATTAATTAATCTAAATCTTTTAACTGGAAAATTATGATTTGAATACTAATCGTATTTATGTGGTCAATAAAATGATCAATAGTCTAGAGAATGAAATGAATTTGCTAATATTAATGTTACAGATATCATAAACTTAACTTTCCCTTAAAAGCTCTCGAATTTGTATGTTGCGGTACATCAGATGGAGTAAATCAAATAGTAACAGATCCCTTGCCTAACTCTTTGCTAAAGATCTTTGTGAAATTAGACAACTAGTGAATAATCTTTGGACCCAAACTATTTATTCAGCATTTGCAATTAATACCATAATTGCGGCTGAATTTTAGGTCTTTATTGATAGATCAAACCTACTGCAGATTTTATACGTAGTCATGTGCATTGGTACAATAGTGTTCTTGTAAATATAAGTTTAGGCAAATGAAAGAGCCTGAGAAGTAATATTTAATTCATTCAAGTGTAGATAAATACCAAATCTTATTGTTAGGATGATAATCTTCCATTAAGAAAAAGATTAAATTCCACATGAGTAAAATTGCTCAATATATTGTTAGTTAGGGTTAACCTCACACTAGAAGTTAAGGTTGCTCTTTTGGACCAGAAAGTTACGGGGTCATGGAAATTGACTCCTTGTATTAATGTAGGGGCAAGGATCTGTTCCACGAGACTCAACCATTGCAAAACGTTGAGCCTCATGCAGTGAGAGTGTGAGAGCACTTGTTTACTGTTTTCTGTCTGTTTTGTGCAGTAGAAGGCTTAAGGAGAGTGTATAGCCATGTCATTAGGCATCAGGTGTGGATATTTTTTTGGTCTATCATTATAGAGCAGCATCAGTACAACTCTTTAGAGCCTGTAAATTTGTGAAGAAAGTGACCTGGTTTAAACCTAATAATCTGTCCATGCATGAAAGATATTTATTGTCAAATGCTTTCCATTAAATGGGACTTGGCAATTAATAATGCCGACTGTGTTTTAAACAACATATGTTGCTTGATATGGCATCCAAGGCGGATGAAATTTAATACACTGTCATTAATATATAGACGAATTGCAATGCAGACTTGCTCCTCTTTCTTGGTTACGTATATCTAGCATTTATTGGCTTTCGTCATTGGACTTACTGTTATGCAGTATGAGACAGTAGATCATATTTAATTGAATATATTTTGTGCTGCAGTAAATTTATTAGCAAACTTGCTTTTAAGTTTTCTAATAACAAATTCTTAATGACATCTTCTTGACATATCGGACATGATAAAACAAATTATAGTTTCTTTGTAATTCGAAAGACACATGAAGGGGATTTTATAGCACTTGATTACTTGGAGTGTCATAGCAGACGCGCCTATGTGCATTTTTAGCTTTCCCAGGTTATGAACCAAAATTGGCATTCTGAAAATGCTTTGCTGTTAAACTGCTAATTATAAACTGTCACACTTTGGAATCAACCCATATGGTATCATAAATTTTACTCTTTGTTTTGCAACATGCATGATGCACGTGCCTCCTAGTTAAGGGATCAGAGTTCGTGGCATCTCCCTTAGAGAGTTTTCTTCACAGTACTGGTAGAAAAAAGATAATGGATGTCGTTCATCTTATTTCTTGATTGCACCCATTCTTCTATCCTATTTAATCTTTATGCAAGAATTTATAGAATTCAGTTTTGCATGTCATGCATACGTGCACAATTGCTTTTAACTCCCATTTCTTCAACCATCCAATCCAATTCTCAGGAATAAATTTGTTTGGATTCTTTCTTATATATTCTTCTTCAATCTCAACATCAATTCCCCTCTCTAATCACCCACCTCACCAGGTACCACCTCTGTTTCACTCTCATTTGTTTCTTTTTAACCTTGTTCTTGCCCTTTTATTGTTCGATTCTTGCATTTTAAAAGCAGAAAGAAAATTTGTATTTTTGTGAAGAAAGGAAGGAAAGTATCAAACTTTTAATATGTGAAGCCTAATTGCCAAAGTAATCTGCTCTTTCGATTTTAAAAGTAAGAGTCTTTTGGTGGTTTTGTGGGTTTGATTTTTGTTTTGCATTCTGCTCATGGATAGTTTCCAATGGCATGCTAATCTTCTTTAATCAAATCATGTCCTGCTTCACTGTACTATGTTCCAAGAAACATTAGCAGCTTCCGCGAAACTGCTTCTTTATTCCCTGTGAGTGATAGTTTAGTTAAGAGGACACTTGATGGCATCTTGATTATGCTAAGTTGCAGCTGCCCAACTGGTCAAAAATGAGTTCACTCGGCACATGGATTACTTGATTCAACCTGGGGATTAATGGGAGAGTATTTCCCTGAAATTTGGGTCATTTGTGGTGGAAAAACCACATGTTGAATTGATTTCATTACAATTTATGCCTCTGGATCTTTTATGTGCATGTTCTGAAATTGGTATATGATAACATACAGGATTAAAACTGGAGACAGTGTTTACAATATGTTCTCGATTTAAAGCTGATTCAAGCAAGACTGACAGGTTGAGTGAGCTGGACAGCCCAGACCTTATTCACGATGGAGAGATTCTGTTTATTCCAGTTCCAGGTAAGAAAATTAATTGTTCCTTTCATTCTCTGATGATTGGCGCAACCTTTATCCACATTTTGATTGTACTTTGTGTATTTATTAACTATTGCCTATTGGTTTGTTTGATTTTTCTGTTCCTTGTGAATGATTTCTTAGGCTTATTTATTGTTTGATTTTGTTACGTTCTTTTATTTTTATTGATAGTTGGTCTTTGCTATCGTCCATAATTAAGTGATAGGAACATATGGGATATTTGATTTTCAATTGAAGAACTCTTATTGTAACTGGGCTGTACGAAGATAGTGATTTTTCAAGCATTATCATTCTTGATCTTAATTATTCTATGTAAGATACTAGTGTAACTGCGCAATATCAAATCTATAAACAAAAAAAAAAACCTGAAAGCTGATGATGAGGTCTGTCGAAGCATTAGCATTCTTAATCTTGGTTGGTTTATAAATAATAAGATGATGAATGAATTGACAACTTACATGTATGCAATGATTAGTCTCAATTTAAAAATTAAAATTGGAAGGCATTATTAGGCTTGTGTGTCATATATTCCGCGTATTCCTTAATCTCTGATCTGAGTAGGCTCGGAGCTAGGATATTTCTTAATAAACCTGTAATTCTCCTCTTTTTTCAATCTTTCCCTCTTTCCAGAGGAGGAGGTTATTAATGTAAAATATTCTTAGTATAAAGAGATAAATATATTCTTTTATTTTTCATTTTACTAACATTCTTGGTAATATATTGGTATAATGCTGAGCAAAATTTGGTTTCAGATGGCAGACCTGTGAAGACTTCTTGGATAAATATGCCTATGTACACCTGAGAATAAAAACACGTCTTAATTGCAAAGTCTGGCTTGAGATTGAGTTTGTTGGGCCATATATATACCATCAATATCTCAGTGATAACTTGGTTGTGTTTTTTCATGTCAATATTAGAATAATTGTAGTTATGCTTGTCTTGCTATCTACTTATGCTTATCAGATGTTTTATACATAAACATGGATTTTCTCTTTTGAAAATACTGTTATGGAGAATAATGTTGTTACTCTGCCTGATTTTCAGATTGCATTATTGCTTGATCATGTGTGTATATTGCTGACATTCTTTACTGAACTTGTTATTTCGTTCACTAGTCTCTGATTTGGGTGACATGGTATACATCTTGATTTATATGCTAATTTGTCTTCTGATAATTGGCTAAATTTATAATATCATACTTTTGAGCTTACGATGGGTTAAATTTATACAATTAGGTTGCTGAGACTGCACTTATAATGTCATTCGAAATGTTTCCGAAAAAGTTCGCTGAATTTTTTTTTTTAAATTATCATTTTGCTCCAAAATCAGTTTTAGTGATGTGAAGGGAGGGATGTTTTACATTTTTTAGCGACAGGAAAATTTGTCACTAAAATCCATGTACAGCGACAAAATTTTGTCGCAATTCAGATTTTCTGCGACATGGATATTTGTTGGCAATGATGTCTAGAGTGACAGATTTTCTTGGCGCCTGGACATAACGACAAATTGACATGTTTCTAAATATTTTTAAAATGATATTAATGCTTAATATATTTTAATTTTTTCCATTTTATTTATTTATTTATAAAGATTATTTTTTTGTCATTATTCCTAATATATTATTATATAATTATCGTAATTAAAATTATAAAAACACATTATCTGCAATGCAAGTAATGCTATGGATATGGCTCTAACCAAAAATGGGAAAAATACAAATGTCAAAGTGATTTTAAAATGAATTACAAACTTTAGGTTTTGAGGGAGATTTGCTTCCTAAATTGCTGTCAAGATATCCAAAAATGATAAATAACCCCTTAAACAATGCATTAATGATTTTCTTCACACATAATCTAACCTTAATTTGTCTTTTTTTTTTAAAAAAAAAAAAAAGATGAAATGTTTATCCATGCCAATCAAGTAATTACCAAAGTTTAATACAGTTGACCATTGACAAATTAAATATATTTTTAAGGCAATTTGTAGTAAATAAAAAATAATATACTATACTGAAATTATAAAATCTCAAATTCATATATAATTGAAAAAATAATAATGTATCCATGAGATGAAAGCAAGTATATTAATTCATTTGATTTCTAAATTTTAAGGAAAAAACATAATTTTTCTATTGAGTTTTGAAATTTTATTGGAGTTAAAATTAAAATTTTATATTGCACCGCTTTTATTAGTTTTTTAAGTTTACTTGTTTGGGGATGAATTAGAGCTATTTGAAGTATTTTTAAGTGAATGAATAGGGGAAAATAGAAATTTCTAGCAAAATAAGGCTGTGCTTTTGAATCTTGCTTGTTTGAAGAACATCAAACATAAAAAAGAAAAAAATTTAAAGACTAGATATATACTAAATTTGGTATTACTAATATTTTATTACTATTGAATATTGATGTTGTTCGCTTAAATTTGTTTAAATTGGCTTTGGAATTTATAGACTACATATATACTAAGCAATCTGTTTTGTTGCTTCTGCTGCTGCTAATGCATTATTTTTTTCTTCAGGTGCATGATTTTTAGGTTCTTCTGTAGGAAAATTCTGTTAATAAAGATGATGAAACTGATTTCAGTATTGAGGAAGTTGTTGATGCTGCAATCTTGTGCTGTGAGAGGTTCATGGAATTTCTTATCGATTTGGGTCAATTGTCAACGAGGTATGTCCATCCTTCCATTCTGTAATTTTATTTACCCATTTTTGCTTTTAAGTCAACTCATTTAAGCCTTAAAGATAAGCTAGCTGGAATATACCATATAGATCCCTTTCCTCCATTTCACTCACTGTACCCTGATTTTGCTCTAAATTGTAGAAGTTTGTATAGTTTATTAATATAAATAATTCTTATTTGGAATGTTAAGGTCTTCTTGCATGTGTTGCTTTCTGGAATTTATATGCATGTCATTCTAGATGTGGAACTTTATTCCATTCATTTTGGTATAACTTATATTATATTTTCATTTTTGTTCACCCTTTCCCTCTCTTCGCTTTTTTCCATATGGTACCTGTACCTAAGGCCTCGTGTGGCTGATATAGCTGTTGTTGCAAAATGCTATATAAGTGCTCTTTATGAACATGGAAAAAAAAAAAGAGGCTGTTTGCTACACTGGTTGACTGACTGCAGTTCTATGAGAGATTTGAGATTAATGATCATGTTTGGACACAAATGACAGACGATTAATTAGTTCTATTAGATGGTTTTTGGTTTCTTTTGTTTTGTTGCCATTCTTTGATTGATATGATCTTAAAAATGATATTGTTTAGAGGACTGCAACACTTAAGTCTATTAGATTGAGGTGAACGCACCTGCATTGATGATTGTTCTGTTGACTATGTTGGTTGATGCATGGATTTTGATCTTTTGTTTAGCTAAATTTGGCGTTATCTCAGATGTTTAGTGCCAGACAGCTTGCTTTGAAGCTTATAGCAAATTTGACCTATGGTTATACAGCTGCTGGATTTAGTGGTCACATCCCATGTGCAGAGCATGCTGATGGTACTGTCCAGTTCGGCCACTGCACACTTGAAAAAGTTATTTCCTTTACGCTGAAGTTATTTATGGGTATACTGACAGGTATTGAACTCAAATTACTATCTTACACATTAAATCTTGACGACACTAATACAAATAAATTTGTGCTGCTCAAAATATGGAGATTTCCACTTGGAATGCCTGAACTGTGTTAACATTATCATTTGCGGCATCATCTGTAGTGCAGAGCACTCTTAAGTTGATATTCTTATGTAGTTCCGCTATGTGAATTGTTTTTATGTTTTAGCTGTAACCAAATCTATAGAAATTTGTCATGGCTGTAGGTGATTGGAAAGTCAAAGTTAGTTTACTAGCAATTTTCTTCTACTTTTGTGGAACGTGCATTTATACTTGCAGGTATATCCATATTGTGGAGGTGGGGACTGGATTCTGGTGAGAGGGTGAAGTGCACTTCGCTTGCTTGCTCAGTGTTCTACTAGAGGCATGAATTACAGAAGGACCAACGGGGTATATCTTATGTTGCTGGGAAAAGGTTTTCATCCAAAATGCATGGTTGAGTAGTTTTAAATGTGTGATTCTTGCGTGAATGTGGGATCTCCAAGTTAGAATTTTTGCCTTAAACATGAGCATTTAATCAATAATAGCTTTGCTTATCCAACCCTCTTGCATAGTTTGTATAATTTATAGCTTGCTGCCTCCTTTTCTTGTCCGTACATGCTACTTGAGTGAGAAACTCAACACCCCCCCACACACAGTTCCTCTTTGTCCGATATAGAAATGGCAACCTGTAATGCTATCTCTACGACTTCTGTTCTTTGCTTACTTTCTTTCACTTTCTGATTGTTACCCGAGAAACTGATGTTGAAATGAAAAGGGTATAAAAAAGTATTTCTGTTTTTCATGTGCTTGTCTAGATAAGTGGATCTACTTGAGTTTTGAGGCAATTGAGTTCTTGTTGATGGTCAATCTCAATATCTCCATATTTTTTTCTTCAATTTACATGCTTTGCTTTGCAGGGCACAGCTTGAGGAGGAGAGTAAGTCAGCAACAGAATCAAAGACTGAATTATGGGCAATCACTTTACAGTGCGAGCTAATGCTAAAGAAATTGCGTTTGATCCCAGGACTGCTCTTTAGCTGGCATTGATAAGCTTGCTGATGGTGTTGGTCTTACACTAACTTGTTCCAGCATGTGCACTACTACACTATCCTATAGCGGATAATTTATCTGGGTTAGCTTTGAGATCAAAACGTTAAAATGTTACATGAAAGTTCAATAGATGATTGGGTTTGAGAAACATTATTAACCAATTCACACTTCCAGCCTCCCAAATTTTTGGCATGAGATGCAATTATAGAAAGTGGATATTTGTCCTTATTGTGAGTGTGGGGGTCTTTTGTTTGATATTGTGTTATGCAGGGGCGGATAGAGCATCACACGAGGAGGGGGTCAAAATTAAATTAGTTATATAAATTTTAATAAATTTTTAAATAATTAATTAATTTATCAATACAACTAATTTGATAAAATTCATATAAATAAAAATAAAGTAAATATTTGTATATCTTTTTTTTAAATTACAGATATTTATAGTCAGTCAATTAGAATTACATATTGAAACTAATTTTGGTCGAGTCGTTTAGGACTTTGAAGATAATAAAGTATTCGTTCATGAATTTTAAAATATGTACATATTTAAGATTCGAACTCAATATCTCTAATTAATCTAGAAAGATTTACGTTATCTTATTTATTTATATATGTGAATGCCTTGTAAGACACATCGCTTAGACTTATTGATAACATATAAAGGTATTGTACTATAATTGTTTCAAATATTTTGAATTTTTTCTAATCATCCAAAATTTTCATCATAAAAAATACAAGTCAAATACAAAAAGACAAAACCCAATTTCTTTATAAATTTGACCAATCATTAGAATGAAATTCCACTTTAGCGGTGGTAGGCAATCTCCACATCGTTATCGTTTTGCTTTTGTCAATTTCAATTTCTTGTCATATAATTATAATCGGCTTAATAATTCAAAAGATGAATTTTTAAGAAAAGGATTAGAAAAAGAGAAGCTAATCACAAATTTGCATAAATATTTGGAGGTTTTTTTTTTCTTGCTAACCACAACGTTAATCGCCACGTTTTATAGTCTTTTTTATGAGAGTTTGAAAGAAACAAAACAAACAAATCCGAAACATGAAACCATAAACACATATTCTCAAACCTTAAAACACATCTTCCAAAAGTAATGTACTTTTTTCTGCCTCTAATTTATTGACGGAACTTCAGATAGAATATTAAGATTACTTTCTTTTGTTATGACCCTTATATATAATAATAATTTTTATCTCTATTTTTTTATTAAATTTTAATTTATTTACAATTAGTAAAAAATAATATCTATTTTATAAAAAAATATAAATACAATAAGTCAAATTTCAATATGTAAATAATAACTTTTTTCGTCATTTCATCACAATATAATATTTTTTTTAAAAATATAACAAAAGTACATATTAATAAATATATATCATCGTATAAATTTTAAATATAAAAAATATTAATATAATAAATCAAATCTCAATAATTTTCTAAAAAATAAGAGGGAGAAAACAAAATAGACAAGGTCAAAATTGACAATTTCTGTCATCAATTTGGATTTGGCCCATTTAACTGAGAACGACTTGTAATGTTCTATCACAGGTTATTTTCTCTGGAATTTAGCAATCCAAACATTGAATTTAGGATATGTTTATTAAGCATTTTTTTAAAAAAATAGTGTTTCTTTATATGGTTACAATTTATACGTTAATAACTAATATTAAGTTATTTAATTCATAGAACCCAATATGTTAAGGCAATTAATATGCATTACATGACATCTGCAAGCTCAAACATGGATTTTAAAGAATCAAAATCAATCCTTCCAAAGAAACTTTTTTTTTTAATTTACTGCATAAATTTATTCATGCATCATATTAAGGATAAATAATATTATTTTATACAGTATTTTATAATTGATTTAACTTATTAATAAATTTATAAATTCGGTCTAAATAATTATTTTTCATAAATGACTCGTAAATGTTTATCTCTCATCTTTATAGAAGTCAATTTTATGATCAATTTTCTCGTGATCATGCTAGAAAGTTTCATTCGGGGACTTATATTTTGAATATGTGATGCGGTTTTCATATGAAAACTTTGAGATTTCTCATTGTCACTCGATTTTTATTTTCATGAGATCAACTTACTTTTTTATATAGAAAATAAATAAATAAAATTAATTTTAATTATTGTTTAATTAGATAAAATTAAATTCGAAAACACTTTTACAAGTTAGACAAAAAAAAAACTTCGAAATTTTGTAACACTTTCAATACAAATAAAACTACCAAAAATATCAAATTGAACTAATTATGGCTTTGATAGTTCATCTTTCATTTTTCACATCCCCATGTCATTGGATCCTCCAAATCCCATTTATGTTGACATCCTCTATATTATTTTGTTACTTTCATGCTTGTAATTTCAACCTCACCCACTTAGGTTGCCACCTCACATAACATCAATTTTTTATTGGATGAATGCCATAAAATTTGCAATTTTATTTATACCTTAGGTAATTTTATCAAAATTCTTTTTAAAAAAATTCTTTTATTCTTCTTTCACTTTCATGAGTTTCATTTTAAACCCTCCACCTTAGACTTGACTTAAGGATGTTACTTTGGTAATGTCTTGCATTTGAATTATGACAATAGCCCCCCACTTACGTCAATCTCTACCAATTTTTCCTGCACTCTCTTGATATTAACTTTGTGCCTATTTTTTTCTACCAAATAAATAAATAAAAGTTTGAGCCTATTTTTTATTTTTCTTTCCACAACTTACCCTTATATTTTTTCAGTTTTACTATCCACTCTATATTAACGTCGGGTAAATCTTTCCAATATGGGAGTAAAATATTTTCTCCCAAATTTTAAATATATTTTCTCCCAATCTTTCCAATATGGGAGTAAATATATTTTATATTTAAAATTCAAATTCAGAACATCTAATTCAAATTCAAATTCAAAATGTGTTATGTATAACGTTTGCGTGAAAGTTTTTTTTTCTTTTTTTTTAACTGCTTTTTTTTTTGAAGAAGTGTTGCATATACGATAGTTGATAAATACGGAAAAATTAATAAAATTTAATATGGAAGAGAATAATTAATAAGGGAAGTTGTTTACTTTTCGCAGTAAGGAGAAGTTAATACGAGTATATACGTTTTTTTTAGTTCATAAATTCGTTGAAAGGAAAAGAAAAGAAAATAACATATATTTTTACCTGTACCTAATGCAAAAAGGTAATAAATTGGCAGCTTGCACTTGAAAAAAATAGATTGAAAGTGATTTTGAAAGGTATGTCCTGACTACACGAACCCACTTAAACGTAATAGAAAAAGATTTTTCCAACTGAAAATTCTCTTTCTACACTTTAAAAAAAAAAATGTTTTGAAAGAGAGAGAGAAGAATCAGGTCGTCAATATAAACAACAAAATCTTTAAAAAATTTTAAATGAACAATGTAAAACATTCCTATATATTATATTGTCGACTTGGGCATATAAGAATTATACAGAAATAGGTTTCAGAAACCAAAGATGTACAATAGCAGAGGTTGTCTTGGCCTTGATAGGATCATAAGTAATGGTTTGATCGACTCACATTAGTTAAATTCCATCTTTTTTTACTATCAAACTCAAGTAAAAAGGACTCTCTTGAAAGTATTCAAAAATGGGTGCCATATTTGAATTTGTGCTTCAAGTTTTTCCCCATGAATTATAGCATACTGCAATTGTCGATGGCTATCACCGTCGATAAAACAGTGAAAAAAATAAATTTTGATTGAAAGTGATTTTGGAATAAAATGAAGACTATTACAAATTAAGGAATAATATTTTTTACAAATTTTAAGCAAAACAAAAACATAGGTAAAATTGTTGGTAGCCGAATTTTTTGAATAAATTTGGTGTGGGTTTTTCCACGTGTGGATTCCAACACATAAAATAAAAAAAAGTCAAAAGTTGCGGTAATTCAATTTCGAATTGAATTATTCTAGCCAACAATTCAATTTCGAATTGAATTCCTCCAGCCAATATTTTTGATTTTTTTTTATTTTTGTTCACACTGAATATTTTTTCTATAAAATAACAAAATTTATTTTATTTGAATTACAACAATCTCAATTCATTTGAGAAAATTTGAGATTTAGATTTTTTGAATATTTCCAAAAATTAGTGAGTGACAAAAATAGTGAGGAAAATATTTTATGATATTTTTGGAAAATACTTGTATATCACTATTTTTGGATTTATTTTAAAATTGTTGTATTACCTCTAGTCTGTGTCTAAGGAATACTTTTTTCTTGTATCCATTAATTTTTATTAGTGAAAAAAAATATTAGAAGTATTGTCCACAAACGTAGTCCAAATTAAAGAGTGAACTATGTTAAATTATTAGTATTATTTTTACTGATTATTTTGTTTCATATTTATTTATGTTATTTTTACCAGTTGTGCCCAAAAAAAATGGGATGAGATATGAGAATGTGCAATTTGTATTGATTAAATAATTATTTGCAATGCTATAGCCAATCGTAAAATTCTTACATTAGATCAATCTAATGACATAAATTCGGTTCATGCAAAAATAATTCGAACCAACGAGCTACATAGACTTGGTTTCTATGCAAGAATTTTCCATACTTAAATCATCTAATTATCCTAAAAACTGAATTACAATGGACCAATAACTGTCACCTTAATTATTTAAATAATCCAATTTGTTTGGTTGAAATGTGAATAATTTATTTATGCCTTAAAATTTTAAATTGCCAACTCTCATTGAGAGCAATCAATTGAAATTTAAGAACGGTCCCTATCTAGGAAAACTAAGTCAAGGGCAAGTAGGTGACTTTGTTGCCTCACATCGCTTTATTACCTTTGGGATGCGGCACTACTCTATATTCTACTTTTTTTTTTATTACTCAATTAATAATTTATTTGTTGTCATGTGATACCATAAATACGAAATTAGCATTTTAATTGCAGATATATAAATTAGTTACTATGGATTAAAAGGAAATCAAATATCTCAATATCATATTACTAATGCTAAATTTGGAAATTTCCTCACCATTTGATTGCCCAACCATAGCAATTTTTAGCCAAACCTTAGAGTTGAAAAATTCCCTGCTAACTCCTTAATTAAAATAAATTTTTATTTTTATTATTAAGATGGATTGCTTCTATCGCTCGGTATTTTTATGTATTTTAAAAATTAATGTTACTATCTATTTCCCTTCCTCATGTGCAATAAGAATGCAATTTAAATACAACCGCAGCTGATAATTTTATATATTACGTTTTTCTTGAATTATTCTTGTAATTTATTTATCTTTTTCTTAAATTATTTTACACATTTGTAAAATTGCCCAACACATGTTTTTATTTTAAGAAAAAAATAATTTTAAATTAATTCTTGTTATTTTTTTTATAAATTAAAATTAATCTGTGATAAAATAGCTTTAAATTGAATTAAAATTATCTATATGGAAATAATTTTTAATTTCAAGTTAATTCGTTGAAATTTTTCACGTATTAAAATTAAGTTTTAAAACAAATTAAAAAATTCCAGGTCAAAAATAAAATGAAAAATAAGTCTTGGATTGAAAATTTTTGAATGAAGGAGTTAAAATAATCTATATATTTATGTCAAATTAATTATTTGACTGCTTAAAAAAGTTAAAAACCATAGATTTTTCACCTTCTTCGTGAAAAAATCCAAAATTCATTATTTTTTTTTATCTAGGAGTGATTATTGTTAGATTTTTTTATCTTAAATAAATTAATAGTATTTTAAAATTATCTTTATGTCTAAAAATATATCAAAAATTTTATATTTTTTGTTTTATTTTCACTTATTTTATTTCTATTGATTTGAATATCAATTAAAAAATATTAATGAGTTCATTTAAAAAAATATTAATCATTTAATTTATTTATATATAATGATATTATATAGAAATTGGAATAAAATATTTATAATATATTTCAAATTTTAACAATAATAATATTAATTGTATTTTTTAAAAATTACTATAAATTATATTATTTTATAATTAAACATAAATAGGATAAAAAAGTATATAAAATATTTAATTAATGATAAATTATCAATATTTAGTAAATAATTAAATTAAAAATTAATTATTAAATTTATAGAGGGTGGTGATTGATAGAAAAAAATTATTTTATTAATTTAAAATTTTTATATTTAATTTAAATAATATATTTTTATAATTTATAGATTTTATAAATTTTATAAATTTTAAAATTTTTTAAAACCATGGAGTCTGGTGTCGTCATCAAGGGGTAAAAAGGTAAAAATATAGGGGACACGCGTACGGCAAAAGAGGAAGAACCGGGACACGTAGAGATTTATCCGTACGATAACGCATTTACATGTAGGGGGGGAGGGAGAGAATAATAATATCCATTTATCGTGCGGCGTGCTGCTGGTGCTTGGGGGGGGGGGGGGGGTGGTTCTGTTTTGTCGGTTAGTGTGTGTTTGCAGATATGAAGCCAAGTGGCAATTAGTACATGCACTTGTGGCACCCTCCTCTCTTTTTGTCCATCCTTTCACGTGACAACAATTACCATATTTGGCTGATGCCTCAATTTTAGATTTTTTAAATTATAATTAAAAGATGATAAAAACTTTTTTTTTTACTGGAAATTGAGACACTATTTGGCAATTTTAGAAAATGAGCTAATGAGAATATTTCAGGTATTCCTTTTTAGATTTTAACTTAAATAAATACTATTAAATTAAAATTTATCGGTGATAAAAACGGTTTTTAAATTAGAAAAACTAATTACACTTCTATGAATATTCATAGGGGAAATACAAATCACAATTGCTAATTTTAATTAAAGGATGAATAAGAAAGTTTAAAAAGGAATCAATTTTCTTTCCCCAAGTTAATCAATAAAACAATGTATATTTGAGAGTCAATGATTCTGAAAAGCAAAGCTTAAGAAGTTATGGGGCGCACATTAGACTAGGATAAAGCTAATTTCCAGAATGCGCTGGATGTATACTTTTACCCCATCTTACTTACGTGCCGCTATAATGGATTGGCAAGATCTACAGCGCCCAAATGTCTACAGCTGACTCGACTTAAATTAGATAGTACCAATATTATATCACAAAATTTCTTTTTTTTTTTTTTAAACTGCTAAAATAAAGCAGCAGACAGATCTTTAGATGCACTCCTCTTCTGCAAATTGCACATGGGTTGCTTCATTTTTAGCCGTAGGATCAATGTCCACGTGTATTCCAAATCATGCACTTAGTACACGTCATAACTCTTTTCTTATTGAAATGCTTCTCTCCCACTGCTTCTTTACAAAATATGATGATCATGAGAACAATTTCACAATCTATTCTAAAATTTTATTCTAAGATTCTTTATTTCTTGGATAGCCCAATAAATTCAAATTTTCTTTAAATGTTAATTACTCGATTTTCTTAAACATAAGCTTGAGATATTATTCAGATATATCAATTTTGATTTCCATAACAACCCAAACACATTCTTATATTTCTTTGAAAATAACACCATATTCACTACATAAATTCAGAATTTCTATAAATGCTCCTCCATTTTCATAGAGATAAACTATAGATACATGACATTTATTTCGACTTCCATAAGAAGCTAAAATATACCAAATTCATGTGTTTGTTTACAAAACGGAGGAATAGATTATCAAATAAAGACTTTGATTTTTACTACTTTTGTAAATATGAATTTATAATAAAAACTAATTATTTATTAAAAAATAATTAAAACTATTTTTTTATATATCATAATTTATTATACTTCCAGTTCATAAAAGCATGAAAGACATTTAGGTAAATAAAATCCATATTAATATTCACTAATTTCTTTTGAACTTATCACAAATTAATATTTTCATATCGGTGCGTTGTCGTCTTTGCATGTGAAAAAAAAAAACTCTATTTTTGTGGGCATCATTTTGACAATTCAACCATTTTAAGTTTGAATATTCCGAGAGAATGGCACGAAAAGAAGTCTTTGATGTCAATTTTATATATGTTGAATTGCATCAACCCATATTTTGGGAAAAAAAATAATGAAAACATAATAATGATAATAATTAAAAAAATGAAAAAAAGTCATCCCCTAGTAAAGATGTCATGTGTCAGTAATCAAATATACATCCTATGACAAGACTTCTGACTTAGTGGCATAACAACTTTTGCCTTTGGTTCGAAATCCCCGCCTCGCTTGATCTTATCTTTGGATTTGAGAAAATTGTGGGGAGAAAAAAAAAATAGAAAAATAAAAAAAATATTCCCATTTTATTTTATTTGAAAATAAAATGGAATTAAGAAAGTGGGAAAAAATAAAGTTAATCTCCAAAATTAGGATAAAATATGGAGATGGAAAAAAAAAGATAAAATAGTTATTGATTTTTGATAAAAAATAATCTAAATACGAGGAAGGACTATAAAATTTATTTTCTCTTTTATTTTTTTCTCCTAGGATGAAAATGTTTCCAAACAAAAATGGTTAAAAATACTTCCTCTCCTTGATTAAAAAACAAAATTAAAATTTCCCATTGGGATATTGTAGAAAAATAAGCAAAGGTATCAAATTAAGGAGGTGCCCACAAATATGGCTTGGTTCAATCCAAGGGAACATTGTCACGGTTGGCAGTATTATTGGCCCATATCTTTAATGTGGAAAATGATGTTTACAGCAATCTACATCTCTCAAAACATATATAGCAAATTGTGCTTTCATTGTAGTGGTAGGTACCCATGTAGATTAGATACACGAACCACATCCAACATGGTGTCAATATAATAATTCCATTTATGGAATTATTATTTTATTTAAACCATCCAATCTCATATAAATACATATAACTACATACTACTAATATGAATTTGTATTCTCACATATTTATGAATGAATGAGACAATCGCTTCCTTCTAAAATTTATAAAATCACTTCATATTAGCTAGGTGCTCAAATATTATTAATATTATTCATATGAAAGAGCAACTAAAATTATGAAAAATAAATTCTTACTTATATTTAATTGTTTCAAGGAATAATCTTTAAAATTAATTTCATATGCATAGAGTAAAGAGTAATAATTAAATTTCATATAATATTATGTATTATTGATGCAATTTATAAATGGATACATAAACATTATACATGCAATAATTTTTAGAATATTAAGGTTCAAAGTAGTTCACTTATCATTTATTGTAAAAGGGAGTCATCAATTAAAGAAGTATGTTTTTGGTTTAAGGTATTTTGAGTTCTAATTCTATTTTGTTCGCAGCTATTTTTTTTTTTTTTTGCTAGAGCTTCCATTTCAAAATGAAATTATTTCCGGCTAAGCAGAAATTAGTCTAACAATGAATATAATACTCAAAAAAAGAAAAGAAAAAGGGAGTCGTAGAGTAACTAGGTGTCATTTATAGAAGAAAATGTATAAATAAATATATGGTAGAATGTTAATGTGTTTCTAATTAAGAAATGATGTGGCCTCACAAAAGGATAAAGGTTGGTGAGTCCAACTGTTGAATGGATAAAAGGAAGTGAAGTGGGACAAGTACCACGAGAAGACATATATGGATGTGGGAAATTACTTTCCTCTTTTGGGTTTTATTACTTTATGGGTACTCCTACAATTATTATGAAAGTTTTATCTGAATAATAATGTTTGCAAGTTCAAAATATATTTTTTTATATTTATTCTTTCATAAAGTAAAAAAAAAATTACAGAATACTACTCTATTTGTACATTTTAATAGACTTATTTTTTATTTGTCTCAAACAAATAACCCACTTTTATTTTTAAAAATAAAATTACGTGTTAATTCTCTATTATCAATAACGTTATCTTAATTTTTTAATAATGTATCTAATTAATATATGATTCAATTTGGTAAAATGCATATTTGTCATCATAATAACTATATTTATTAATATATGTGAAAATACAAATAAGTCTATCAAAATATGAGATTAACACCGTTTATCAGATCTGAAATTAAAATAACTAAAAAAATATATTTAGATTAATTTAATTGGAAAAATAATTTTAGATTAAAATGAACATTGATAATAATTGTAACTTTTAATAGTCAAATTGCCCATTTCTGGAATGGATACAGAAAAATTAGGAACAAAAATTAGTGAGAAAGAAGGAGAAATGGCCGAGGATTTGGAGCTGTGCATTCGTATATTACTAAAAAATGAATATAATTGAATAAATACTAGCTCAGCCTCCTGTAGGATGCCTTAACTTGATTCAGGAAAATATATTTTGGTGTTTCTTGACCTAGACTGCTTTCTAAATAATTCATTTGTGCTGCTTGTTTGAGTTTTTTTCTTTCTTTGTAATGTGTGTATATATATATATATATATATATATATAAATTACTAGTTCAGCCTCTAAAAGATATATTTAATTTTTTAGGACAGCAGAATTAATTAATAAACCATATTTATTGATAATAAAACACATTAAATATGATGAATATAATAAAAAATTAATAAATCACTATATATATATATATATATATATTATAAAAAAAAAAGAGAACTATTCTTTTGCGATTTAAAAAAAATGCTTGCGCATATTCTTTTAGGATTGAGATAGTATGATTTTATATAAACTCGCTGTTTTTGTTAATACTTTAATTTTAAGAGCTAAACTAAAACTTTTAATTTGAAAGTAAAAAATAATTAAATTAACTAAAGGCTAATAAGAAAATATTATTTTTAAGTATTAATTTTCTTTTAATTTTTAGGGACAATGACTCTCTACCTCACGGCATAATTTGGAATTACAAATATGTTTTTAGGGTTTATATTTAAACAATTAAATAAACTATTTTAGAAGTGTTTGAAATTATTGTTGGATGTTCAAAAAATAAATTTAGAATTTTTTTAATTTAATTGACTGATTTTTTTAATTTTTTATAAACTGTTTTTCTCTCTCCAAAAATATTTTTCAAAACTCACAAAATTTAAAAATAAATTTTTTGCTCAAAAAATATTTTTTTTTTCAAATGCAATACCAAATGAACCCTTTAGTTCTTTCAAAAAAAATTAGTTGATATTTATGACATGTTAATATACTAAAAGAATAAGATTTCATATAAAATATAATTATATTTTTAAATCAGTGTTTTGATATTCTAATTTTTATCCTTGGTATGTTCATATAATAACAATTAAAATTTTATTTTATATTCAGTTTAATTTTGTTGAGGGGTATTTTTTTGAAATTTAAAATATTTTATTTAAAAAATATCAAAAAATTTTAAATACCAATAAATTTGAATTATTAAGAATTCTTATACATAAATTGAAATTCTACTATTAAATATTTTAGCTGTAGAATTTAAAATTAAAATAAAAATATTTTTTATGTTCTAAAATTTAGAATATCAAATTGTTAATGAGATTTAAGAAAGAAAAAAACAAATATTAGTGCATATGACAGAAGCATAGATATTTTTGGCTATACCTAAGTAGGACATTATACATCATATATAGTAATTTTTTTTATAGCAATGCAGAATCCCAATGGATGCACGTGGTTTCAACTTATAGTCCATAGACATTTAGGCAGTTAAAAAGTTTAGGAATGAAATAATGAAACAATGGGATAAATAATACTCCAAACATTTGAGTTTCTTAAACAGCTATTTGAGATACTTTTTTTAATTAAATATTTAAATTACAATCTTTCCCAAGTCCCAACAGTTGATTTGATTTAATCCCAATAATGAGTTATTATCTATAACTAAATGCCTCAACATTTCTGAAAATAATAAATAAAATTTATTTAGATATATTTTTCTTAATGTGTATATTGATTATATAGCCTGCTTGTATACTTGAAAATCTATTTATAGTATATTAATTTCCTTTTTTTTAAATCTTTAATCATACGTGGTTTGGGCCTTTTTATTAATTTATTTACCCTAAAAGCCTTTTTTTTAAAAAAAAAGGGCAATTATCCTTTGAAATTTAATTAACTTATCTTTATTATCATTTCTATTATCTTATTTATTCTATAGGTTACACAAACTTATTTTTGCTTATAATAATATGAGACATACATGAAAAAACAAAAAAATGCATATCACTAAAGAGTTAATAGGGCAGCTTAGTAAGTACCCCTCTTTTACTAATTAATATTGGTAACTACACATTGTCTTATTGAGCCTTTTTTTTTTCCCTTACGCGTGTGAAAGTGAACTAATAATTTAGACCTAGCAAAATAGTTGATTTGAATAGAATTAAATGAGATTATTTTTCGAGTTAGATTATTTTTATATTAAAATTATTTCATAAAATTCGAATATATTGAGTTAATTTGTGAATTTGAGTTTTGTTGGGAAAAATTTGTAAAATTTTTTTAAGGATATTTTGAACCAAATATACAAAAAAAAGGTAATTTTTCTTATTAAAATAGATAGATTTGAACTCAGTTTAGTTTTTTTTTAAAGCATTTTGAGTGAAATTTATCTAAATTCAAATTGAATTTATATCAATTTCTCTTATAGACTCCAATTGAATTTGCGGGTTAAAATTTATCAATTCCAAATTAATTATATCTAAATTTCAAGGATTTAAAAGTAATTTAAGAAATAGAAGGTGAAGGATTTGGCTACTGTTTGGTAATACCAAACTAAATTGTAATATAGTTAATAATTTATATTTGATAAAATATCATATTTAGAAAAAAAGTTAGGTTATAATTTTTAAAATAAAACACTAGTGAAACTAACTTTTTTTTATAAACTAATAAATTATAATTTTTTTATCTTTTATTATTTTATAATAATAAAATAATTATTATATTATATATTATATATAGTAAAATTATAAAATTATTTAACAATAATAATAATAATAGAATATTATATAATAAAAATAAATACATTTATTTTATTGGATTAAAATATTTAATAAAATTTTTATATTATTTAATATATATATATATATATATATATATATTACATAATTCGTTTATATTATATATTTAAATATATTTTATATAATATAAATATATCTTTTTATATCATTTAATATTTTTCAAATATATTTTTAACTAATTTTATTAAATATTTTTAATTAAATTGATTAGATCATTTAATACAACTAAATTATAAATTTAAAATTTAAAGTCTTATATACATTTAAATTGAAATTAAATTATCACCTAGTTTTATTATTACTAATTTTCTATCTTTATCTTTGCGTATGTACCCTCCACCGCCTTTGGAACTCTAGGGGGTTAGATTAATTACATTTTTTCCGTAGCCGTAATCTATAGACAGCCTTGTAATCTCTACTTCATGGACCGTCAGCTACGTGGAACTAAAATCCAATACAGATACACGTGTAACGCTGTCATTCCGCTTTGTGGTACCATATTCGGGACAAGGCTGTAACCCTGTAACTCTCAAAAATTCCAATATTTTAACCGCAGTGGCAATATAGCTCCTAGAAAATTAACCTAACCAGTGTTAGAATTAACTCAACCACGGTGAAACTCCACTTCTTAAAAGGCGGTTTACATAGCGAAGCAAACTATGACGGTGATTTTGCATACAAAACCCCAAGGCCACCATTTCATCCCTACCGAAAAGATGATGCTCGGTGAAAGACATCGTCCCAATCCAGCGGTCCACGTGCCTTCGTGGGCCATGATCGACGATACAAATCCAGATGCTTATCCTTCGTCGCCGTTAGGCTCCCACTCCGGCAATGCTGCAACCGCCTCCGACTACAATCCCTATTATCTCCAGGAAGCTCTGGCGGCGTTGCAGGGGTATCTGCCGTCGAACGAGCCGGATTTGGATTCTGACTCGGAGTTACCGGGTCTTGAACTGGACTCGCCGGTGGACGCCTTCTCTTGTGATCATTTTCGGATGTTCGAGTTCAAGGTAAGGCGGTGTGCACGTGGCAGGTCACATGACTGGACTGAGTGCCCTTACGCTCATCCTGGCGAAAAGGCGAGGAGAAGGGACCCGAGGAAGTATCATTATTCAGGTACTGCTTGTCCTGATTTTCGTAAGGGTAACTGTAAAAAAGGCGATAGCTGTGAGTTCGCGCATGGCGTTTTTGAGTGTTGGTTGCATCCAGCTCGCTACCGTACTCAGCCGTGCAAGGATGGTCCTAACTGTAGGAGAAGAGTCTGCTTTTTCGCTCACACGGTGGAGCAACTCAGGGTTCTGCCTCAGCAGAGCCCTAGGAGCGTCAACTCTGTTGATTCATACGATGGATCGCCTTTAAGACAGGCTACCGAGGCTTCTTGCGCTAAAGGTCTTCCTTTTATGTCCAGCCCTGGCTCTATTTCGCCTCCGGCAACCCCGCCGGCGGAGTCTCCTCCCATGTCACCTATGACGCAGTCTTTAAGTCGGTCCCTTGGTTCCAGCACGATCAACGAAATGATGGCTTCTCTCAGGAACTTGCAACTTAATAAGATGAAATCCTTGCCATCTTCTTGGAACGTGCAGGTTGGTGGAACCGGGTTGGTGTCTCCAAGAGGGTCCGTGCTCCGACCTGGTTTCTATAGCCTACCAGCAACCCCGACGTGCGCCCCGACTCGCTCTTTAGTGAGGCACCGGGATATCTGGGACAATATATGCGAGGAAGAGGAAGAGGAAGAGCCTGCAATGGAAAGGGTCGAGTCAGGCAGGGGCCTACGTGACAGAATGTTTGAGAAATTAAGCAAGGACAACTCATTGGGTCGGGTTGACCCGGATCAGGGGCAGTGTTCAAATGCTCCTGATGTCGGGTGGGTTTCGGAGCTGGTGAAGTGAAACCAAGTGGGTATGGAGATTAATCCATTAATGTTTATTTTGGTGGTAAATTTGAAGTTCATTTTGGTGGGCCTTTTTTTTTTGTAATTACCTTCTTCGCAGTGAACAGTGTTTCAAGAATGGAGAAAGGGAAAAAGGAGGAGGATTAGTCGATTTAAATTTGTGGAGGTAAGAAATTGAAGATTATGTGAATGTACATGTTCTTTTTTGAAGGAAAAAATTGTTCAAACTACTAGATTATGGGGTGAAGTGTTAAAAATGTCTTCTTTTTGGGAATTTTCTGAGCAAAAATAGAGAATTCCGACGAGAGTTAAAAGAAATTGAAAGCTTTTGTGCGTAGGTGGTGGAAGAAGAGGAGGAAGGAGGAGGATGAATTTCTTCCTTCTTTTTTCGGTTTCAGTATTAACGGTTGATTTATGTTGTGATTAGTATTAAGACGTATGATTATGTAAGTTGCTGATCTTATTATTGTAAAAATTTAAATTCCACAGCATTGTAATTCCCTTACAGCTCAGGTGCTGATGAAAATGAATGTATATTTTATTGTATTCCATATAGCTGATAGATATTGTATTATTAGTAGTTTGGAATGTTCTCTCTGTTTTCAAGTCACAGGAAGGGTGATATTAGTATAATTATATAGTAGTCAACAGATTAGCAAATGTCTGTGTAAGAAGGGACAGAGGAAAGGAATTAGGTTGAGCGATAACTGGTATGGCCAAAAGCAGTGATAGAAAGGGTCGCTGTGGAAGATACAGCGCAATCTTTGATTTTTCCCAAAAATCAAATATCCTTTCTTTTTTCCTTTTCTGGTCGTAACTCAGGAATTGCAAGTTACTTTCACTCTCAACTTGTTTGACACAATCTCCATGTTTCTTTTCTTTTCGTTTTAATAATTTTATGGAATTTCTTTCTGCTTCAAGTTGTTTCCTTAGCATCACTTATCCTTTTATAAATTAGTCACACATAAAGGCATCTGCAGCGGAACCCGAGGGAGGTTAGATTGTTATTAATCCTTCACTAAGGATATAAATTTATAGATTGTAGGAGGCAGATTTTTATTATTTTTTAATTTTGAACTAATACTAAACCAAATTAAGATTTCGGCAATACAAATTAAAAGATACTTTCTTTTTCCCAATTTGATGTTACTGTCAGAACATTGATGATTTACAGATATTGAGAATATGACTGCAGTTAGTTGGTAGGATTTACCAAGGAGAGAAAAAGAAAAATCAACTCTTCCGAAGTTAAATATGTGGACGATTAGACCATGGATTTAATTTATTTCTTATTCAGGTATCTGATCACGGAACACCTTTTTTCTACCTAACCCCCATTTGGGAGCTGGCTGGCAGAGTTACTATGCGTCTATTTAGTATTGCGATTGGAAATAGTAATATTTTTTTGAATTTTAAAAATTATTTTAAAAAAAAATAGATAAATATAATTTTTATAAATAAATTTGAAAAAATTAATTTATAAAAAATTAAAAAAATAATCAATTAAATTAAAAAAAATTTAAATATATATTTTTAGATATCTAACAATAATTTTGAATAGCCGGAGGATGATGAAAGCAAAGACTTGCCTTTTTCTTTTTTAGCTATATTTATTTGCAGCTTGGGATTTTAATTAATTAGCCGCAAAATTAAATTTCATTTTAGACATATAAACGTTAATATTTTGGAACAAATTGATCGTCGGAAAAAAGTTTGAATTGATTAATCGACTCGTGGCCTTAAAATTATCAGTTTAAGACTTAATAGGAATGGATAATAGATTAGTAAGCCGTAATCAGGATGAGTTTTATGAGGAAATCGAAATGGTCCCAAGTTCTTGAAACTTTTGTCATTTTTACGGAAAATATATAAAGAAGATGGACTGAGGATTCGGAAAAATAATAATATGAATTTTGCATAATTTAGTTCGGATAAAAAATTAGAAACCTGGAGGACAAAGGTGCTTAGCCCAGTTGCCCCGCCAACCCTCTATTTAAAGCGACGTTACCCTTTCAACCAACAATCTCCTAAAGTTATAACAACACATGTGCTTTGTTTTAACTCTTTCCATTCACTGTAATTATTAGAAATTTTTAGTTAAATTCAATATACTGTAAACCAATTTAATCAACGCTGATGTACATTTATTTATTTTATTCATATTTATATATATATATTTATTTATTTATTTTATTCATATTTATTTATATGAATATAACAATTAATAAATTTATATTGTAATTAAATTAATTTAATAGACTAAATCTCCTTAAAAATTTATTTATTTATCATAAACAGCTAAACAATTACATATCTAAGATCCTTGGTACTTGACTTGGCAATTGGATTGGAATGGTTGATTTGTGTTTAGATCGGATCATTTCGATTCCGAATCATTTTTGGATCAATTTTAGATTTTCTGGTTGGATTGATGGTGCAGATTATTGAACCAACTAATATTTTCAAGAGTAAAATCAAATGATTTTTGAATTTGGATTGTTCCATTTATATTTCACCAAAATTTGGATCAAGTTAAAAATTGAGAGCTTGTTGAATTATTTAGCTTGCTTACCAAGACAATCTTTGTATGATTTTTTATAGATTGAAAGCAGAGACACGTTTAAATTTAAATTTGTAATAAAAGATTCAAAATAAGGAAATTTAATAGTTAATTATTTTTCTTTTAATGTGATTGGTTAATGGAATTTATATAAAAACTCTCAATCATCAATTATTTTATCAAAATTATCCTCATAAATTACTTGATGATAAGTTGAAATTTTTTTTTAAAAAAAACTTATAATTTAGTCCAATAATAAATCCATATTCTCAAATTTGTTGAATTTTAATTAAGATTCGAGTCCTTGTTTCTTCTTTTGTAAACCAGAAAATTGCATTAATGTAATTTGGCTGGGTAAGCAAAAAGAATATATTTTCATTATTTACACAAATTTAGAAATGCATATGCTTGTAATGCTTCGCATAATGAAAAGAGAAAATTTTGTCATTGCCAAGGATAAGATAAGAGGGACATCAATTATCATTTTCAAGCTTTTTAGGGAGAAGGCAAGCTAAGAGACAAATTGTTGGAGTCATTTCTTTGATAAGATGTGTTTGCTTATTAATTGTATTAGTTATCACATTAACCAAAAGGGCTATTATTAGATGGACCAATAAATCTTTCGAGTCCTCTCTTTGACTAAAATCTCATTCTAATTAGCCAATTAGCTCGGGTAAACCTATAAGGTCCTTCCAAGATTCAATCATGCCCACAGAAATTTTCATATAGGGTAAAAAAATATTTACATTTACTATTAATTTCCACCACAATTTCGGAAGGGAAAAAAAAAAAAACAAAGAAAGAACAAATGGGCCCATTTGAATGCACATTATTGAGATAAGAATTAAAGGGTAATATAATATATTATGTAAATCACAAGCAAAGTGTCATTTTCAGAAATTAAGGAAATGGGTTTTAATGTAGTATTGGAATTTCCCATCATAATTAGAATAATTACAGTCTACTTAAGCTAACCATTAATTCAAATACTGATTGCATTTTGTCGCTATCATGAGGTAATGATATATATCATTACTCCAACTTTTTTCCCATGGTTTAAGGTAGAATGTTAGGTATTATTACAACAGATTAGGCTTTGCTTAATTAAGTTAAAAACTTTAAACAATAATTTATAATCAACTTGTAGAGTCTAACATTATAGAATAGACAAATAATCTATGAATTTATTGCATTTTTAATTTAATGTCAATTTCGCGATTGCTTATATATAGCAATTCATTTAATTGCAGTCTCCCTTTTTATAAGAACATCTGATATTAGCTTCTGTAATTTTTCTCGGATTTGTCTAATTACAAATAATTTTTATCTAATTTGTTAAATTAACATCTAGTTACTTGTAATCTTTTTGTAAGTTATTGAGGAAAAATTAAAATTTTAAAATGAAAGGAAGCATCAAGCATTATTTTTTACATAATCTGGATAGAACGACATCGTTCCCCTGTTTAACGTACGCTATAATTAACAATTTAACATAGCAAATTTCTGTGAATCAAAAATAAAAGTCCATTATTAATTATATTTTTGAGCTTACTGTAAACTAAATTGTTCTAATCAGTGGGAATTTATATTAGTTTTTTGATACAGATTTAAATTTAAAAAAATATATTTTTAATGGAATATTTTGTGATCAAATATCTATCTTATAAGAAAAACATAAATTCGAATAGCTTCATATATATGTTCTCTCGTTCCAAAAAAAAAAAAAAATCCGGAAATATATTTAAAAGATAAAGAGAGAGATAGAGAGAGAGAGAGACAGGAAATGTGTGGCCCAGTGGAGTTTTATGAGAATGGCCCAATGTGGATCTTAGGCTACCCTTCGCTGATATCACAAGGTACAATAGGATGATTCAGTTCGTATATTATGAAACCAAATTCATATTAAATTATAGATGTTTTTCATATACGTGTAAAATAAAAAATATATTTTTTTTAAAATTAGATTTTAGTAAATTAATAAGTATAAAATAAATTTATCAATTATAATTTACAAGTTTATCATTTTTTAATTTATAAATTTATCAGTTATAATTTTTAGATTTATTATTTTAATTTATAAATTTTAGAAATTAATCGTCTAAAAATTGCAAGTTTATCGTTTAAAAGCTACAGTTTAACGTTTACAAATTACCGGTTTATTATTTAAAAACTACATGTTTATTGTTTAAAATTTACAGATTTATCGTTTACAATTTGCTATTTCATTACTTACAGATTTATCGTTTACAATTTGTAATTTTATCGTTTTTAAACTACAGATTCATCATTTAAATTTTTCAGATTCATTATTTAAATATTCATCGTTTACAACTTGCAAATTAATCGTTTTGAACTTACAAATTTATCATATAAAAACTACTGGTTAATCATTTAAAATATACAGGTCAATTCCCCATAAATTCATCGTTTACAACTTGCAGCTTCATTGTTTATATGTTGATTATTTTTACCAAATTCATCGTATTCAACTTCCATTAACTCGATTTTCTCTCTCTATTACTCATTTTTAGTTTTAATATCTTCATTTTCAATCATTTTATTTCACAAATATATCAAAATTAATATTTTTTTTATCACAAACGATAATAATAATAACTAAAACATTTAAAAATAATAAAAATAAAATCAAATATGCAAATTAAAAAGTTTTCTTTCTATAATAGTTTTGTAATAGAATAACAATTTTTTTTTCTTTTATATCTTTAAGAAGAAGATGAAGAAAAAAAATAATATAATGATTATTTCGTTCACTATGTACAGTGAATACGTGCAAATCATTTAACTCAAATAACCATACGACGTGGTTTTGAAATTGAGACTATAATATACAGTGAATTAGAGTCTATGATATGATTTGTGGGATGATTTAATAGAATAAGAGCTATTGGGTTGGTGGAGTAATTTGGGCTTTTCATGGGCTTGCTCGTAGAACTTGAGCAATTCTTTTCTTTAAAGCAAATAAAAAGCGCAAGGCAGGTAATGTTATTGCAGATTTGCTCCCAAAATAGGGGGGAGCTGACTTTTAGCTACGAATCTGGACCTGTCGCTAACGTTTATAAAAGGTGAGGGTATCCTATTTACATACTACAGCAACACAGAAAGTCATAAGTTATATTGTAGTTGGAAATAAATGTGTTTTTTTATATTCAAAACAGAGGAAAATTGACATTATCATAGAAAATTTGATTGAACAAACTTTTAGATCGAAAAACAGTAATTTTGAAATCGACTATTGGATCATTGTAAATCTCATCAAATTATATTAGGAATTTCATTATTACATAAGTAAATTAAATTCTTAGCTGCCAACTAAGAAATATTAATATTCAATGTTTTGAAATAATTTAATGGAATTAATACATTTTTTTTAGAAATTATCTGACATATTATCTTGCTATTGTTTTAGTCCATTGGTAGACATATATTTAGATTTGGTCTAAACAATTAAATCCCATTCCATAAACATCCTGTGAGTTTTAAGACATATTTGATATCTTAAATTACGAAATATAAATTAAATTTTCATTTTAAATTTGAGTTTGATAAGTAAAATATTTGAAAATATAATTCTAATTTATAATATCTTAAATTTGTTAGTATTTGATTTTTTTTGTATTTTTTTAAATAAAATATTTTATATATTCTTAAAAATACCATCAACAAAATTAAACCGAATATAAAAATAAAATTTTAATTTTTATTACAAGAACATATCTAAGAAAAATATTATAATTCTAAAACAATAATTTAAGAATGGAATTTCAATTCTTCTGAAATCCTATTATTTTAGTATATCATGCATGAAATTAAGGTTAGAATATTACTTTAGTCTCACTCTTGAAAACTTTAGCAATGTACATTCAAAGCGTCTATCTACATATTCAATTCGGTTGAATAGAAAATGAGAAATCATATTTTGAAAAACATTTATTCAATTAGACAAATTAAATTATTAACAATTTGAATTGTCGTCCCCAACTCCCACATCTTTTTGTATTGTTACTTTTGCCTTTTTGAAAGAAAACCAGGTAGCTTCTTTAGCAAGTTAATGAAGTTATGATGTCGTCAATGTTTTATTTAAAAAACCTCGTTTTTCATAATCTTTAAAAATTTATGGTTGTTAGCACACGACAATTTCCATTCTCTGAAATGGAAGATTTTAAATAGTTGACTATTTATAATATCGAAATTAATTAACACAAAACTATGATACAAAAAGTACGTACGTTCCAGTCATAATTATAAGAACTTTGCATGAAACCAAGGAACGGTTTATAACATGATAGTTTATAGCGTTTCAATTAAGGATCGATCAATTTTTGGATCTCGAATTTTCCAATAATCAGTTTGCTCTAAAATAAAATTTTAGGTTTATTTAGTATGAAATCTTCCGATTTAATCAATTTCATTTTTTTAAAAGTAAGTTATTTTCCAAAATTTTTACTTATCATATGGATTTTTATTATGAGTACTTAATTGGGCATAATTAAATTTTACAATTAACAAGAAAATTAAAAATGATAACTGCAAAACTTATCTAGACTATCCGTTCTACTTCAAATGTCCAATAGTATATAATACAAATATTTTTTTTATATATATATTCTCCTTATTTATTAAAATTACACACTTTTTTCATTTTGCTAGTATTAAATATTTGATAAAAAGGTATCGATGTCGTTCTTTTAATTTGTGTAGAAAAGTCAAAATGAACATTTGAAAGAGGGAGTAATTAATTAAAAAATTTCTTGGAATATTCATGTCTTACCATTATTGTGATCATTCGTCACATTCTATTTAAAATTAACAAATTGTCCAATATGGAAATGATACATGATTTTTATTTTTATTTTTTAGGAAATGTTGTTCATTAGTTTGAAATTCCCTTGTAAGAAAAAGGGTTTGAAATTCGTTGCAAATCAGATGAGAATATAATAGCCAGTTAATTAGGTGAAAATTCAACAAAAGAATTGTTAGAAAACTCTAGCTATAGAGATATAGTCACCTAGAAATACATTGAAAAGCATATACGAACTGGTTTCCAGTTGCAGTATGACAGAAGAGGTCTAAGTAGAAAACGCGTAAAAGGAAGCAGAAAGAGACGCGGTCAGTAACATAAAAAAGTAGTATTCACAATGTTGTTTAAGTCGTATGCATATGTAGGGAAAATATGTCTCCTCATTACAGAGTGTGATTGAATTCATAATTAATTATAAACTTGATATTGATAATTATTGTTAAAGACATCAAGATAATCGGAATCAATCATATGTAATTATAATATGGTTAAGCACCATAGGAGTTTATCCAATTAGTAACAAGATTTGTCACTTAATATACTATTCGGATCCCTTTTTCATACTGGAAATAGCCCCTTAATTAGTTCATATATATAGAGAGAGAGAGAGAGTAAACTATTCCAAAAATTTAAAGCTGAAATTAGTCAGAGAAGTCAAGCTTTTTAAAGTTCTTTAACCCTTGTTTATTTTATTTTTAAAAATTAATCCTATTATCCATCTTTAAAAGCCAAAATGCATACCCCTTAGTTTTGCTTCACATGAATTTTTCTAAGTTGACCCTATGCAGAGATAAAGCAATTGCGATGGGAAGAGCTCCATGCTGTGATAAAGCCAACGTGAAAAGAGGGCCTTGGTCTCCTGAGGAAGATGCCACTCTCAAGAATTATATTGAAAAATATGGCACTGGTGGCAACTGGATTTCTTTGCCTTCCAAAGCTGGTCTTTAATTCCTTCTTATATATATGTGCGCTTCTCTCTTTAATTTTTCCATCTTTCCTCTCTTTTATTCTAACTTTGCTAATTTCAATTTCAGGCCTTAAACGATGCGGCAAGAGTTGTCGTTTAAGATGGCTGAATTATCTCAGACCAGACATCAAACACGGAGGTTTCACTGAAGAAGAAGATAACATCATTTGCACACTTCATGCTACCATAGGGAGTAGGCAAGTCTTTTTTTCTTTTCTTTTTTAAATTCTCAACTTCCCTTGGAATTTTATTCATATTAATTCATCTTTTTAATTAATTGTTTGTGTTGGATTAAGTAGGTGGTCTTTTATAGCTTCCCAGCTTCCAGGAAGAACAGACAATGATGTGAAAAACTACTGGAATACAAAATTGAAGAAAAAGCTCTTGGCACCCAAGATTGATGCTTTGGCACCCAAGATTGATGCTATCAGTAATGATATATTAAGAGCTAACAACTCTGCTACTCTCGATCCAATTCCCAAAAGTTGGGATTCCATTGCTCAAATTGAGGCCTATAATCCTGAAAATTCAGATTTTGCAATGCAAATTTTGGGTAACCACAGATATTACTGCGACCAACAAGGGTTATTTCTGGATCAGACCCAATTCAGGCCAGTTTCAACTTTGATGGATGTTCCAAATTTTAGCTTTGGATGTAATAGTGTCTCACCATCTCAACAAGTTTCAAGCTTTTGTCCTTCTTCATCTTCTCTGCTGCTCCATTTGGACGACAACTGTGGAAGCTCTTCAAGATATTGATGGAATTCTGCCGTACTTGGGATTTGAATCCCCTAACTATGAGCTGCTTAATGACCTTGGTTTTCAAGAAAAAAAGACCACTACTACTTTTCCATATTTGGGTATTTCTTAATTAACCTTCCCTTTATTTAGCTGATAATTAATTATCAGCAAACTACCCAGTTCAATTAAGCACTAGTGTACACAAATTTTCTACTAAAGTACGGTTCAAACTCAAGTATTTTGGAAAAACAGTTGAGGAAGTAGAAAAAAAGAAAAGAAACGAAATAGTTTTAATGTTGGAAAATGTTTGATGGTTTTTTACCTATGCAAGAAAATAATTTTAAGAATTAATTTTACATTTGTAAAGTTAGAATGAATTTTTATATATCGATTCATAATTAATGGAAACATCTTAATTTAAGAATGGTTTTATTGGTAAAATTTTGTAAGAGAAAGCCTAATTCTGTTTGAAAATATTAATTTGGTGAATCTAATGGGGAGATATAGTCCTCAAAATTTGTTGGGTTCTGACGAGTCGCTGATCATGAAAGTTGCATGAGGGGCTAGCTAATATATCCAATTATCCATCGTATTGTATTCAAAGATAATGAAAATGTCTACTTCTGACAACAACTATCCATGACTATGTATGTATGTGTATATTTTGTTTGAAATTTTTCCATCTCTAGTCCTAAAAATAGTATCTCATTATTTTCATCATATTGTGGGTATTCTGCTTTAATATGCTTTGATGCGATGAATCAAATATTTACTTATTACTATTTCATATATGTAATTTTTTTTAGTTAGTAGCTATTATTATATATTAAAAAAATTCATTTTTTTTCATTTTAATTTACTAAACACCTTGAATTATTCGTTGTTGGGAGTTTAAACAAGTGAAAATTGCTATCAATCATGTTCTTTAATTAGTCTAACATTGTCAAAATTTTAATTTATAAAATTTGCTAATTTATTTAATAAATTAAACTTGATGTGTGGATCAATTATAGAATAAGTGTTGAAAAAAAAAGTATTGATAGCATTACTGATCAACAACAATTATTAGATACTCAAATAATTTGACAAAACATTCATTAGATAATTTACTTTGTTACAATATATAGTTGAAAGTGTAATTAACTTATGTTTCCTGTGCAAGTTTAATTGCCAACTCAATATAATACATTATAATATAAATGGCTTATAGCTTTTAATATAATTATTTTTAAGTCTCATTTTAAATATTCATTTTTAAGATAAAATTATAAATTTAACGTTCAAACCCTTCAAATTAAACTCAAAAAAAAAAAAATAATGCAAATTTTAAAATTTTGGAACAATTATATCACAACGATATTGTGCTTTGAACTTTATCAACAATCAAGTCACTAAGGTTTATTTAAATAATAATTGCAAAGCAACTTTTAACAAACGTAGAATAAATAATTAACCAAATAAATATATTGGTCATTTCTCTTGGCGGCTGCAACTGCAACATTTAACCTTATATTCTAACAAATCAATTAAAAAAAATTATAAGCAATAAAAAAATTATTATTTAGACTTTTTTTTGGTGAAAATTATATATTTGCACAGATTAATCTTGCATTCGTCTTCTAGGGATCCATCCTCCATGCATGGTCAAATATTAAATAGCTATGTAGTGATCTGATTGATCATCAAAAGGATTTGTTTACTTCTTATGATGTTAATTGCAGTTGATTCTTAAATTATTTTAGAGGTTCGGATAATAAAAATTTAGAACAGTCAGTTTGAACAGCATTAATGAAAAAAAAATTCAAAATGCTTTAAATCAAAAGCAAGGAATTTGAAAACATAGAATACAAAAATTTCTTATTTAAATCAGTCTCATGTTATCATTTTTTTTTCAATTATTCAGTATTTTATATTTAGAATTTGAATTCGATATTTACAATCTCTTACTATCCAATTTCACCCCTTAAAATAGCATATAACTGTTTACATATCCAATTAAAAATATACTAGTAGATATCATAGGTTGGGATTAGTCTTTGCTTGTCATGTCTTTTTTCTTAGCATGTGGTGAAAGATTTTGAATAACAATTTTTTTTTATTCAGATGAAATAGTTACTTTTTATATTATTTTTTTCGTTCTTTATTGATATGTATTCTTTATTTTATTTTTCTATAAATCTCATCATATTATAATAAATATATATATCATTTTTATAATAAAAAACTATATAGGAAAGAGAGCATTTTTCGTGACCTTAATTTTCAATTTTCCATTTGTATGTATGCATGTATACTATCTCTCGGTTTTAGCCTTGAGCATAATAATGTAGCCTCGAGTCAATGCTAAAGAGACAGGACCATTCTAGAAACTTGGTAAACTTTTTCCCCACTTAAATTTAATTATATATGCCTGTGCTTTCCTGGAAGTTTCCATGATCTAATCAGATTCTTCTTTTCTACATTTTTAAATGTGGAAAGACATGTTTAGTCTTTTGATTGTTTCTTCCATTTTCCAGCTCCACCCTACATATTTTCTTAATTAGCCGCCAATAGATCTTCACTCCTGCCATGTATCACTATGGAAATAAACTTCAATTACTAGTTAATATAATGCTTAATCTTGATTTCCACTTAGATTCTTTTGATTAATGCTTGTCTATACAAATTGTTACCAATGTGTAAAAATCATAGAGGTGGGTCTGTGTGCATCTTATTATGGACACTTAAAAAAAATTTTCCAGATAAAAAAGAACTGCAAAGAAATCCTTTTATCAGGTGCAAAATTTCTATATCTAATCCATCCATTTTATGAAGAATTATTAGCAACTAAGAAATAATTTTTGCGTTAAAAATAATATATTTGTATTCGAAAGCAACAATTTTTTTTTTGTTTACCTAAATAGATTTATTAATTACTTTAATAAACTCTTTATTTTACATGACTGTAATTTCTTTTCTTTAAGTTGACATTAATTTGTTATCTTTTGCAGCATTAATCCTTAGCCCTGTGGAAAGTGATGATGCCGGATTTATGGCCTTTCGTATCTTCATGAAATTCCAAGCAGTGCTAGCACAATGCCCTGCTGTTGCTAGCACGTCTTCTGTGGCTTCACCTGCAATTTCTCCAAACCTTCTTGTGCACAAAATTAAGTTATTCTCCAGAAGTGTTAAATTGGAATCGATCCTCACATAGCAATTCAAATATCTCACTAGGTATTTGGTTCTTACTTGTTAGTGACCATTCTAGTTGTGGCAGTAGAGGTTGCAGACAGAGCTTGTTTTCCAGCAACTTCAGCTGCATCCAAAATGGCATCTGTAGTTTTCAAGATTCAGAAAATTGGCCGTCACATTTTTAATTTCTTGGGCATATTCATAAAATTGTATGGGTGTATAAAGGTTTTACTTACTGACAGCAACAAGTGACGCCAAAAGGACTTGCCCTGTTGGTGTGACCAGGAATGCCTTTCCTGCTTGGGAATTTACCAGGGGTGACACCACAAATCCCGAAGCAGCTCCCACTCCATCAAGCACAGCTTTGCTTAGGTTATCCGTCATCTTTGATATATTTCTTGCTCTAATGAACACCGTAAGAGCAACATTCACACAATTCCAATCAAATTTGATATTCATCTCATAAAAATCTCTATTAACCGTGTTAGAGGTATCCAAATCTGATTTGATGGGTCAGGCACACTGGAACCCAAATCTGTTTTAATGATAAATAGACATAAATCCATGTTCATTTTTCATTGACTTGGGTTTTAACTGGCTTAACCCGATAAAACCATATTTGAATACCCCACTTGTATTGAATATCAAGATACCTTTTTAAGCTTTCATTAACTCCAGTGGCCTCAGCATTCTTCGTGCTATTAGTTCTTGTAGGAGTGAAACGATTTTTCTCCTCTTGTGCCTGTTGTAAAAACACTTCTCCTCCATTTTGTACCTACTTTTTCCTCCAATTTTTTTAGATAAATTGAGAGTATATTATAATGCATCTTTAGTCTAACTGAAAAAACTTGTACCTGACTGATGTAAGCATTGCTACATACGAAAATTCCTCTGACAATCTGACCACTTCCCCCGGCAATAGCCTTGGCTAGAACATTATTATAATCATCAATCCTGGAAGCAAATTGTTTCCACTCAATATGCTTACTCTTAGTTGATGTAGCACCAAAGGAGAAGCATGCGTTTTCCCTTAGAAAGGAATCGAGAGAGGGCAAATTGCTGCTGTACTGATCCGAAAAGGTTACCCCATAGTTAAGAGGGTCACCGTCTTTTATGAGTATAGAAAACAAATAGTGAAGATAATCAAGCTTCAGAACGGGTTCGTCTCTTGTCAATGGCCACTGAAGATCATCGCGAACTTTTATTATGGTAGCAATAGGAAGACCCTTTTCCAGGATTCGAACAAGCATGAAGTCTCCCTTGGCAAGTTGCACAGCTTCTCCTTTGTCCATTAGATGAACTGTGCATCCTGGAATCTGCAACAGAATTTCGCTTTCTTGTTTCTTTTGTTTTGATGAAGTGTTCTGGAAATAGCCCATTTCTGCTACTCTTTTGTTTTCTTCTTGAGGAGAATTTTTGTTTTGATATGTAAGCACAAGAAGACTAATCGATTGCTTTCTTTTATACTTACAATTAGCATTTTCGCCGTGTGGCTAACTAATTCTTTGCGGCATTTCTCAGCATTTCCAGCAAAGATCGATGCTGCTGGGCCAATAACCTTTGTTTCCTTATCTTGAATATATTCCAAGAAGCACTATCAAAGTTCCCTCACTCCAAGTTGCAAACGAATTTTTTAAAAATATTTGAAATGTAAAATTGAGTTGCAAGCATTATGAGGTAGCATCTTATCTTATAACTGAGTGATTTACCGCCCTTAAAGTTTTATCCGGCACATCCTAGTTAATTAACTAAAGAAACTTAGTTGTCAAAAAAAAAGTTTGTCGTTCCGTTAAACGACTAACCTTTGTATTTCTGCCGACGTAGGTGCTTTCTTATCTGATTGGTGGTCTTGACTCCAAATCCAGAAGCATTGGCTCAATTAAACTAAATGACCAAATTAACCTCCTCCGACTTTAGGAAATTTATACACGTATCGGGCAAGGACAATAGAGTAATCATGGACAGAGGAGAAAAAAATTCCCGCCAACATTTTACATGCTTATCTGGAGCAGGCTTCCGAGGCACTTCTTATGAGGGAAAGGAAAATGAGGTAGACCATTGCTTAATCGTCGTCCTCTTCTTCGACTGTCTGCACGAAACGGTCATTTCATAATGGTAACTAAATCTCCCTGAACTTCTCTTACTATTTTCTGATTGCTTGTTTCTCTGCAGTTGATAACCATGGTCGAATTTGCTATATTTGCATTTCTGATGCTTTCTTCTTCGATTTGTATCTACTATTCAATTAGTTTTTTTTTATCATAGCAAAAGTGAAATTCTAGGGTTTTTGTTTATTTCTAATGATATTCCCGAAAATTCACTGTTTGAATTCTCAATACGATTATAGTACGATTGTCAAAGTTTCACTTATGAGTCCTATCATGGATTCCCTCTCGCTTCGATCTCCCCTACCTCTTTGCGTCGGTGTTCGGTTCATGTTCCAGGAAAAGTTTTCAGAAGAATATGTATAAATTTTAAAATCCGAAATTTTAGGAATCTCCTTCTAGCTAACCTCAGTACGGTCATTTAGTTTAACAAATATAATACAAATAACGCGAGAAATTTAAATTTCTTCTTCCTGCTCCCTTTCTCAGCAGCCAAGCAGTTAAGTAGAAGTTTTTTTGTGCGGTTTCTCTAATTTAGCTTGAAGTCTTTTCCAGCATTCCTTTTCGATCACAAACTTAAGTTGCTCGTAGAAATGCCTTGCTGTATTTTGAAGTGGAGATTAGTTCTAATAAACTGGCAATTCCAACTCAGTATAAGCATACGTTCCCAAATCATTGATATTTCACACTTTATCTTCCAGCTTTTTACTTCCCAATTTCTGTAAAGGAAATGATTCCAATCAGAGGTCCTTTTCTTTCTCTAGAGGAAAGAGTAAATAATAATATACTTCCATTTGGCTGGGCGTTTCAAGCTAGAGTAATTATACTTTTGCAAACATCATAGGTTACCTGCGTTGGCTTTGTGAGTCACATAATTGTAATTGAATTTCACTGTTTTCTACTCTGCTTACCTTACAGTTTTTTTTGGATGACTGATTCCATAAGTTGTTGCAGCATACTTGCGTAAAATCTAATCTTTTACTTAAATCAATCGTGGTGCAGTCTAAGAAACGAGGACTTTCATTAGATGAGAAACGTGAGAATATTCTTCAGATATTTAGGAGTCACAGGACTTCTTCCTTGTGAGTGTATTTCAAATATTTTATTCTAATTTTTTTAAGACTTGGATGATTCTGTATTTGTTCTTTCTAGTATTGTTCTGTTCATATTTTCATGGTATTTTTATCTAATAGAAGAGATCCCCACCCCCTATAGAAATTTTCAATGTGCAAAATTTCCTTTATCTAAGTTAGCAAGTCTTCACAGATGTAATGGAAGTTTACTCCAGCATTCTCTTAGAGCATGAAATTTGATTCTGAATGGAGTCTAAACAAGCTTCAATTTATATGAGCTTTATTGGCATAGAAAGGGCATTACTTGTTATTCTAATAAAATTTTAAATACCAGCTAAATTTTAATTGGCTAAGAATGATTTAAGAGATAATTGTCTTCAAACATTGATCCTGCTGCCATTGAAACAATGAGTTAAGAGATTTTTGTCTTTATAATTTTGCTTAAATGTCTAAAAAACCGTCCTTGTTCAGAAAACGTCAGTAAGTACATTGATAATCCTTTGATAAACATTAAACGGAGACACGTCAGTGGTTTTATTTCTTCTCTGCAGAGAAAGCTATTGAAGTTGCTCATGCAGCAGCGAACAGATGGAAAGGTTTGACTATCTTTCACATTACTAGTTTCTCTTTATCTGGGTATTTTCCTTTGATCTGTTATCTGTTTCTTGAAACTTAGAACTTGCCTGACATTTTTTTAATTTCTTAATTGATACGGCAGAAACCCCACGTATAACATCTTCACATTATGGCAACGGTGTTCAAATAACTTTCCTGAGGCCAAAGAGCAGCTTGAAAACATGTCCGAGGCGGTATATTTGCGAATTTCTTGTTATGTGCCTGCATTAGTAGGATGTGAAGCAGAAATTAGTCCCTAAATCAATCCATAACGTATGTTCATTCAATCTCATCATCAAAGTGCTATAAGCTTATAGTAGCCTTAACACCTTTTCATATATTCATTGTGGTCGTGCATTCATAAATTTTAGCAGCTATTTTCTCCAACATTCTGGATTAGGTTTGTGAGCACACTAATAACATCTTTGTATATTTATTCATTGTTTTCCCATCAACACACAAAGCTTCTTTAAGCACCTTCTCCTTCATTCAAATGGACTAAAAACAGTTCTCTCTCTCCAAATTTTAAAAACATGCATTTTGTAATTACCAGCTGCAAGGATTTGCTCATGCACAGAAACATGCATTACAAATTTTTACCTGTACACTGGTACCGTCTTTTGAATTTATATGCGGAAATGAATAACGGATGAGTTTGACTATTTGGAGCCCTTATTACTTAGCACGGTTGTGAATCAGATGCTAGAAAGCAATCCCTTATTGTAGAGTTGATTTAAATTGCTTTCAGAGAGATTTTACTAGTGGAAACCAATTGTTTGCTCTAAAACTTGTGATCATGAGATAACATCATTACCAATAACGAAAGAAAATGATTTAAAAACCAACTGATAATTTGAAGTGAATGATTGAAGGTAACAACAAGCCTCTCTTATAAAGAAAGATATTTATTAAGAATTTATTTTTTTTGGTTAAAATGCAAGTTTTTAACAGAGAAATTTCATTGTATATTGAATTATCAAATGTAAACCATCCTTCATGCACATGCTTAAATACCACAGAAAGGTATATATATATATATATATATATATATATATATATATATATATATATATATATATATATATATGTTTTTTTTTTTTGCCTGGTTCAAATTCTAGTTACCAATAAAGGAACTTAGTCGCTGCAAAAATAACCAAAACCAGTATGTTTCCAGCAAAGGAGATCCAAGGATAGCATAAGCTTGGCTCAATACTGGTATCAGTTTATAATACGCACAACTATACGCATGCACATTACCCCGCAGCCATCCAACAGACAACGCTTTTGAGATAATGTTAAATGGATTAGTCCAACACCGATGAGAAGAAAATTTACATATGTTTATTTGTTATATATGCGAGAAGACAACTTATCAATAACTTGGTGACATGAGATGAAAGTTCAAATTGACTGCGAAACCCCAGAACATGTGAACAAACAAAACAATTCTGCTAGATAGGGAAGACAGAATAGGATATAAATCTGGAACCCAAAGATCCAAAATTAAGATTACAAAGGGAACTGTTTGTTTAGTTTGAGCAATCGATTATATACATGGTCTGTTCAGACCATTCAACTCGAGATATGTGAAAGGAGTAGCAGAAACTCCATGATACAATATGACAAATCTTTAAATAAGCTCTTCCGCTTTGTAGGAAACAATACCTGAAATTATCCAACCAAGAAATTAAGTCTAGATGTGTATTAAAGCAAGCATGCGACAGAATTACAGTGCATTCGTTGAAAGAAATAACTTGGAAAATTGGACAACATTTTTTGTGGAAAAAGATGAGTCCAGAAACCAATCAATTTTCTTAGAAATGGCTCACCAAGTGATAGATAGCTTCTGAATTGCACCTGTCAACAAAGAACACTAATTACAAAATCCAGCTAAAAAGGTAAGTGTAAAACCTGCTTAAAGTGCCATCTCAGCCTGCAGGGCAGCGAGTTCATCTTCCTCAGCTGTGCGCTTTTGAGGAACAGGGCGAGCTGGTTGTCTGCCTGCTGGAACCTGCACTGGAGCTGCAGGAGCTGTGGTTGCAGGCTGAAGAAGCTGTTCTTCCAATTCAGCACCTTCTAATTCTTCAAGCTCTGCCTCCAACTCATCCTGACAAGTCAACTTTTATTTAGCTGCCTTTACAAATGTATATTTGAGCACATGCCGAAAAAGCATGTTCTTGAAAGAACAGAGAATTTAAAATTAAAACAAAGACCTCATCAAAGTCAGCCACGGCACCAATAGGTGTTGAAAGTGCCTCTTGGATCTGTTTCATGTTCTCAGTCTGTTCATTGATCTCATCCATGGTCTTGTCCACATCATCAATATTACTGCATACAAGAGAAGACCATTTACATCAACACCAGTAACAATATGAAATTTCCACTAGAAATCATGTTGCGCACATCAATAAAAATCTGAACAGGTGAAGAAAAATGAGCAATTATAAATGCTGTTTACACATAATCCTTCATTCAGAAAGCAAAATGTGAATATTGCTAGGGCAAGAAAGCCCTTTATCGCTTTATGTCCAAAAACATGCAGAGAAAGATGTTACAACCACTACAAGATGTAAAACATACAATTGAAGATTCTGGTAAAACAATGAAATGAAATGCTACATACGTTGCCTTCTGCATTGCCTTCATTGCAGCTGCTCCAGTTCTCAATGCATCTACAGTTTCTGTGGTTGCTTTTGCACCTTCTAACATTATCATCTGCAACATTATCCATGACATAAATATCAACTAAGCAAAAAACTCAAACAATTTATTAAGATAATGATAATAATAAAAGAAAAAAAACTAGCAACTGTACAAGCAGAATCTCACTTGATCATGAATACGCAGTTGGAAATTTCCAAGTTGTTCTATTTGCTGTTCATATAGCCTCTTCCTCTTCAAACATTGAATAGCCGCTGCATGACAAATGCGTCAATCAATTAACAACCGCTAAGCAACCTATATTCTATAAATGATTTCACCAAATTTTCGTTTACTGTCCACAAAATTAAGTCACCAAATACATTCAACTGGATTGGATAATTTGAACTCAAAGGAAGAAAGTAAGTACTGTTACCATGATAAAACCTATTTCTTTGGTTTTTGGCTTCACCCACAACATCAACATATTACTAGATAGCTGTACCTTTTTTTTTCTCAGGTAAAAACTGAGAGACATGAATTATTGTTTCATCGATTGTTATCAAAATCTTCTTCTTTGGAGCAATATTTAAAGTCAAATGAATCTATATTAAGAACTCATTAAAAAAAAAAAAACAATGGGAATACAGAGGCAAAACATCACACCTAGATCTCCAAAAGTTATAAGTTTGTATTAAAAAAAAAAAAGAACAAAGGAAGAAAATGTATTTAGCTTAAACAAAGTTTATCATTCCCTTCACCTAAATATAAAGGACACTATAGAAACGTGAAAGAATGAAAACAACTGCCTCCTCAATATTCACAGTAATACATTCCTCACTATTTTCCGTACAGAAGCATCACATAATACACGTCAAATAGTCTAATCATGATCTGTTTATTACCTATGCTCCAGATCTAATGAAATTCCACAAGCTAATCCAAGAAACCGTAAAATATTTGAAAATATACAATGCAACAATACCTCTTTTATTCCTCGCTCGAGTGAATTCCCTGGCCTTTTCAACTTCTGCAGAAGCCTTTTTTATAAGTACTTTCTCCTTCTTCTCTAACATTTCAAGTGTCTATCCGAGGCAGAATAAAAACTTATTTAACCAGAATAGTGATGGAACAGGGACCAAAGTAACAAAAAACATGGCAATTGCCATAGTTGTTGAACATAAAGAACACATCATTATCGAGTACACAATATATGAGAAACAGCCCAGAAAAAAATGCCAAGCGTAATACAATATTTTTATGATTTTATTTAAGGATCCAAGAAACACTCAGATCAATTTCTCAAGCCCCATCAGGATCAATAAAAATCTACTAAATTAACCAAGAAGAGAAGCTCCCAAATAAATTAACCAAGAAAAAAAATTATCACAATAGAACATAGAATTGAGCGGTAGTTATACCTCGTTCAATTTGTCTAATGTTGTTAGAGCATTGGTTTCCTGCTTGGGTTTCCCAAAAAGCAGGTTAAACATGGTTGATGATTCCGATCCGCAAACCAAAAACGCTGCTCCGATCTTCTAAATCACAAACATAATCAATGTTAACATAAAAATAGAACCCTAATTATAAAAGTCAAGACCGATCTAGCGGAAAATCACTAATCGAATTTGGTACCATTAACAGACTGAATTCCCAGTAAAAATAAACCAAAGAAAAAAAGACAAAAAAGAGATAAGGTAATGACACAAACCTTTGAAATTGTGATAAGATTCCGAGAAAAAGATGGAATTAAATAATTAGGATTTTCGATCAGAGCCGAGATTGAAAGGCGGGGAAATAAGGAGGAGGTAGGTTTTGTTCGGGCTTTTCTTAATCAATCGTGTTGTAATCAGAGATGGGAAAGGAAGCTACTTTGCCTTTTCTCCATGGCGTTGAAGTCACAACCTTTCCACGTGGAACACATTTAATAGGTTAATGTTCATTGGGTCCCGCATCTACCATGAATGAATCTCCTCACACTGCCCTTTGACTTCAAAACGTCGCCGTTTACATAACTGACTGTTCACTTTTTAGTTAATTTCATAACACTGATATTTTTTTTATTTATATGTTCTTTTTTAAATTATTTTGCGTTAGCAAACTAATTCAAGCTTTTTTTTTTTTGAAAGAACTGGTTTTAATTTCTAGTTTAACAGATTTGCTACTCCCACTCTTTGTTTGGATTCAGCTACGATATTTGTTGATTTGGTTTTACTCCTGAAGTTAGGTTATCGATTTTTTGTTAATCTATGTATTATTTTTTTTTTAGAAAATGTATTACAAAAAAATTGATTCTTAATAACTATTAAAATTCTCGATTCTTATTTAATTACAATTTCATTAAGCATTTAAGTAGAAAATAATTTAAAATCCTATACCAACATGAATTTTTTTCAATCCCAACTGAAAATTGAATAGCATAAATCTCACCAAATTACTCTATTAAGCAAGACAATTAAAATTTTATTCCCTTGCTCCCTTTAAATTTTAATTTTTTTGTTTCAAATGAGAACCTATTCAACGGAAAATTTTTAGTTAACATTTTTGGCTCAAACCATATGAAATTAATAATTTACAAATTTAAAAGAAATATATATTAATTTTTTAAAAATATAATATTCTATTGAATTATTTAATATTTCAACTTTACTCTAGTTACAATCTGAATACATGCATTTTTTTTTTCTTTTGGATTCCGAATACATGCATATTTTTCCTTTTTATTCTTTTTATAATGACATCCAAGTTTCATGTGACACTCAACGCACACAATACGTTCCGATATTTTTCGTAAATATACATAATAAGTACATATATTTTTACGGTAGCTTAATTTTACTAAAATATTTAAAGAGATATATAATATATAATTTTTTATATAAAATAACTATCTAAAAATATTTTTTTGGGCCATAACCTTATATACTCTGTCAAGCTCCACCACTAATTTTCGGATAAATATATATTTAATTGCAAGAATCTAGAAATTTAACTATTGCAATGAAAAGAATTTCAAAATTTTCAAAATTTATGTATTTTTCCAATTAATTTTAGCTCAAAAAGACAAAATCCCTTATCATAGTGAACACCGCCATGCATAGGGCAAACAAAAACAAGATTTTCTCATTAATTTAAAAAAAAAAAACTTCCACTGCTCGTTAGTAACGACTAAATGTTAGCGTACACCCCATTATATTGCAGTAGATTGTGAAAGCTGCTTTATAATCCGCCACGTGTATCCAGTAATAGGTCCTCTTCCTCCCTGACGACTGATGACACACCATTCTTGTATTTTTCTTTGAAACAGAGTGTTCATCTTTGTCTCTCTCCTCAGTCTTAAGTCTAATAACCAAGATAATCCGATCTCTTTCTCCTCTCCAAGTTCCGTTCTTTAGTCTGCACGGATTAATGGGTCTCTTCAAGTGGATCTTTTTTATCACAGCTGTTCGTTTTTTTACCCTAAAATCCATTTCTTCTCTCACTACAGAAGAACTAGCTCAAATCCCCGTCAATTTCCTTGACCTTGCAAATAAACCAGAGCTTGTAGATTATATGGTTAGCATTAGAAGAAGAATCCACGAGAACCCAGAACTTGCTTTTGAGGAATTTGAGACCAGCAAGCTTATTAGAACCGAGCTTGACCATTTGGGCATCCCTTATAAGCATCCAGTTGCTGTTACAGGTGTTGTTGGCTTTGTTGGGACCGGTCAGCCACCATTTGTGGCTTTAAGAGCTGATATGGACGCTCTTGCTATCGAGGTCTTGTTTGATTTTTCTTTTATCTTTCTAATAATTGCCATTGTTTAGATGCTGTTTAGGTTTATGCATAGTTTTTTTTAATCGATTTAATGGGTTGTGGCTAATTTGACAGGATTAATGTAGTGAAGAATACAAATTTGGTTCTTTTTATTACAGGAGGCTGTGGAATGGGAGCATAAGAGTAAAGTTCCTGGTAAAATGCATGCTTGCGGGCACGATGGTCATGTTGCAATGCTTCTTGGTGCTGCTAAGATGCTTCATGAGCGTCGCCATGAGTTGCAAGTATTATTCTCTTCAAATATTTTCTTTGATTGATATAATTTAATTTGTATCTCTTCGGGTTTATATGATTGGCTTGGCACATTAATGGAATTATTTAACATTGCAGGTCAATTCTATTATTCACAATTATAATTGCGCGTCAAATTATTGGGTGGGAAATGAGAGTAGTAGTCACATCCATAAACTATAATAAATATAGTTGAAATACTGGACGGATTGGATTTTTTTGAGAAAGACATGAAATGAAAAACATTTGGATTTTTGGGTTTATAAGATTTGAGCACTTAGTGCATACTTGTGTTTGTTGTCTTGTCACAGGTTAATCATCAAACGGGAACATTCTTAGATTTCACAACTATTTTTTTATTTTTTGTAATAGATTTCACAACTATTTAACCAATAAAGTTGGCACAATTTACTGATAATAAGGGCTTCCTTATGACTTAGTGTTGCACGTGCTCTTTGGTCTTTTCCCTTTGGAAGAAGTTGGAGTTCCCTTTTCTTTGAGTGCTGCCTATTAGAGATTTCTAATTCCTTAATTTTGTGGACCCCTGAATAGTTCTGTCCACCTATATTTTTCTTTCCCTTTTTTTGGTAATTGTCCATATAATCCACCACTACCTTCAAAAGCATAGAGAGCAATGTCCATCTTTTTAGTTTTACATGCAAGTCGTATTTTTTCTGTCTTCAACTTATGTTGTAAGGTCAGGATATGACTATTTTCAGATCATATAAATTTAAGTAAGAGAAGTCTTCTGCTGTTAGAAAGGGTGTGGGAGAGATATGATTTGTGAACTGTAGAAAGAATTTTTCGTAAAAAGAAGCAAGTTATAATGCTTTGGATTACGAATTAAGGTTCCATCCCTAGGCCTCTTTTTTCAAAAATGAATATTTTAGCTGGCAGACGTGGACGTTTATGATAGTAAATGGCAAGCATGAGTCATGCATATGCCATATTCAAGCAAACTCAAGGATCCTTAGCTGCCTCTAAAGTCTTTAGATGGAATTCATGCTGTGAAGATGAAGACATTAACTCCTTTATGAATTTAATTTAATGAGAATCTTACTTAAGTATGGCTTAGAATTTTGTTCCAGCTCGTCTATCATTGTATAACAAACTAAAAGTGCAATAGATGTTGGATTCCTAAAAAAACCTCATGATAGGAAAGATGTCTGAAGACCTTAGACTACTTTGAAAGCTCTGTGTCTAAAACATCCAGCATTTATTTTTGCACAGCAGAACCTGCAATCATTTTTTCGGCTTCCTATAAAGATATAAATGCCTTACCCATCTTCCTAATTACTTCAGTAGGTTGTGGATCATATAGCTCATGAAAAGGGCATCATATTGGAATAGAGCAGATAGTTATGGTGTTCCATAATTCTAGAGTTAGGATGAGTTTCTTTGCAAATGTTCACAAGTTGCTGACTACTTGTGTCCTTTTCCTTTAAATCATCTGCTCTTAGAGAATGAAGAGGTAAAGCCCTGTGGATGGTGTTGTCAGATATCCATAATAAAGTCTGGTCACAGCAACCAAATTAATTTTCTAACTGCACAAGATTGCCTCATATGGAGAATTTGGAACGAAGTTTAAGCATATATCTTCCATATATGTTTTCCCTTTTTTGTTTTCCTTTTCCCCCTTCATTAAAAGATGTAGCAATAGTGGTCTCTGGCTAGTACCTTAGTCATCATTAGCTCATTCACTCTCTTATTTATGGCTTATGAAGGAATACTATTGACGTGCAGGAAGAGTCAGTTTTATGCTTCGTTATTATTTATTTTCTCTTTCCTCTCAGCTAATTGCTTGCAGTGTTGAATGAAAATTTATGTTTCAAGGTGAAATTTCATGATTATTTCTTGTGGTTGTGGTAGGGAACAATAGTTCTTGTTTTTCAACCAGGTGAGGAAGGGCATGGTGGAGCGAAGAGAATGTTGGATGATGGAGTCCTCAAAAATATTGATGCCATATTTGGAATACATCTTTCTGTTCCCATCCCACTTGGTATGGTTGCCACTAGACCTGGTCCAATTTTGGCAGCCAGTGGATTATTTGAGGCGGTGATAAGTGGAAAGGGAGGGCATGCTGCGATTCCTCAGCACACTGTTGACCCTATTTTAGCAGCTTCTAATGTCATTGTTAGTTTGCAACATCTTGTTTCGCGTGAAGCTGATCCTCTGGATTCACAGGTATTCTCTTGCTTTCTGTCTCAGATGCACCTGCAAGCAGGACGGTAAATAGTTGGTGGTCTTTAAGACATTTTTTTAAATCCCTTGCTTCCCTCACATATGTTATGTGGAACCTTTCTAAGCAATATGATCTGTTTTCACCAAGCAAATTAAGCTGTATGTATTTAGCAGCTCAGACTCTCAGTTGTCTCAAAATCATTTCTGACAATAAATTATATGTTTTTTGATGCCTGAATATCTCTTGCGCTTAGTCCTAGTAGTTCCATTTTATTGTTGGTTTACTCTGGTCTCTCGTATTTTTCTCATCACAGTGACAACTTGAGAATAAGAAACACTTTCAGCTAGATAAAAAATGATATTTGTATCAATCACTTTTTCACCTGAATTTTGACTTTCTTTTGCACTTGGGTATTCTTGATGAAACTTTTTTTTATCACTAAAAAATATCACTATCAATTAGTAGTCCGTTTGATGGTCCCTTCCTTGTTCTTCGACTCTTCAAGCATTCGCAACATGATGAATATTCTTTCAGGTAGTGACAATTGCAAAATTCCAAGGAGGTGGTGCATTCAATGTCATCCCAGATTCTGTTACTATAGGTGGCACATTCAGGGCATTTTCCAAAGAGAGCTTTGTCCAACTTAAACAACGAATTGAAGAGGTACAGTTGCTATTAGCTACTGCCTATTGTGCCCCATTTTTTATCAATTAGGTGCTTGAATTTGTTGTCCTGTTGCTGCCATATAACGATAAATGGTCATGGATGTTAATTCACTTGAAAAACAAATGACAGGTTATCACAAAACAAGCTAGCGTTCAAAGGTGCAATGCAACTGTGCTATTTAACGACGAAGGAAAGCCCTTTTACCCGGTGACTGTAAATGACAAAGATTTGCACAATCAATTCATAAGTGTTGCAACAGACATGCTGGGTGCTCATAACATTAAAGAAGCCCATCCAGCGATGGGAGCAGAAGACTTCTCCTTTTTTGCAGAGGTAATTCCAGGATACTTCTTCTTCGTCGGGATGAAGAATGAATCTCAGGGACCGCTTGGAAATGGTCATTCTCCGGATTACAGAGTCAACGAGGAGGCGCTTCCATATGGAGCAGCACTGCATGCATCATTAGCTACAAGGTACCTTCTGGAATATCAAATAGAATCCAAGCCATCCAAGGGAAACTTGCATGATGAATTGTGAGGTCAGAGGTGTATGAGCCAATGGATAAGTGGTAATCGTGTTATCAAAGCAATGTCAGGTTGTTGATGCATTCAAATGTATCAGTATCACAAACTGCAGTGTCTGTGAATTTGAATTTTGATATCAATAGTTTCAGAACTAACATTGAATGTGCATTTTATCACCTTTTCCATCTTTCTAGCTTTTGCACTCACTCTTCTTTCTTTTTTCTTTTTTCTTTTTTTTTTTCCTTCTCCAAAACTTTAGATTCATGACAAACATTAATTTAACTTAAATTTAAATGATTAAATTAAATGAGAATATAGAAAAAAATGACGCCACTTTTTTTTTGTTCATTCTTTAGATTCATGACAAACTTCAATTTTTAAGTTATGATTATATCAAATGAGAATTTAGAAAATAGACCCCAAAACTTTTGAAATTAAGCTCCCAACTTTTTAGTTTCTTTCTATTTGAACTTTTATACTTTATTTAGGCAATTCAACGAGTAAATGTTTCTTTAGATACATTAAGTATTTTCGTAATGTCAGTTTAATTTAATTTGATATTAAAAGAAGTCCTAAAAAATAATAGTAATAAAAAAAATCTAAAAATTTTAAGAATTCAGTGTCACCAAATAAATTTTTAAGAACATAATAATTTAATATAAAGGTTTAAGAAGCTCAAAAATAGATTTTGCCAACTGAATATGATTCCAACTTGCCTATGAAAAATTTAACAAAATATATATATATATATATATATATATATATATATATATATATATATATATATATATATATATATATATATATATTCATTATATAATTAGTTACTATTGCTACAATCCTACGCTTTTTTAACTGAATTGCTACAATCTATACTATATGTTAAATAGGAAACATTACACTGTTCATCGCTGTACTTTGGAGTGCACTGTTCAAAATAGTTTTTACGTAAACCGCTAGAAAAACGACGTCGTCGCATCCAGTTGTCAAAGAACCCATATCAAATGACACTGTATTAGCACGCATGTTTCATCTACATTAAGTTTACCAAAAATATTTTTAGAAAAAATATTTTTTAGTTTTAAAAACTGTTTTTTAGAGAAATAAATAGATATTTTTTAATAAACAGTTTTACAAAAAAAAAATAGTTGATAAAAAAATTAAAAAATCAATTAATTAAATTAAAAAAAATTTTAAATTTATTTTTTCACACAATTCCGAACAGTTACACGACTCCTCATGGAAGTTCTCCATTTAGCAACAACATTTTTGTACAGTGTTGTTTCTCTATCCTTTTTTTATTTTTTTAATTACTGGCCAGTACAATCAGTAATAATTGTATCTCTAATAGGTAGTTGGGGGAATTTATTCTCCCACGATGGCAAATAAGCTTCTATAATTTTTTACAACCAAAGAGACATATGTGCCCTTGAATTTTCAGATGACTTTTTAAAAATGAAAAATATTTTTAATATTATATTCCTTAAAAGATATATTAACAAGTGTTATATATAGGAATATTCACTTGGGAAACAACTTTACCATGTAAAATTAGTCTTTTATTTTGGTCCATGAAAAAATTGTAATATATTACAATGAAAATCAAAAATAAAAAATTAATGACTCTACTAAATATTTATTTTTTTTGTAGTGAATGAATTTCTTTCATCAATTATAAAAATTCTGACCCCGCCTCCTCCTCTATTTTTTTTTCTATTCCAAACCTTTTAAGGAGGTTATCACAAGTCCTTAGTACTCATAAGGAATATCTCATCCTTTTTTTTCTGTTTTTTTATGTTGAATAATATCATAAATTTGTTATTGTTTATACATTTAATATTTTTTATATATTTTTTATTATGATATTTTTTTCACAAAAATCAAAGAATTAATATTTTTTTCCGTAGAATGGATAATAACTTAACCCCAAAGTCTTGTCATGTAGAATATCATATAAACACAAGTACCTAACTTATAATGTTAGGTCAGATATCCATATAACGACGAAATGTGGACAAAATTAATTTCATAAGCGGTCATTTAATTTATATCCTAATTGCATTTCAATTAAAAAAAATTCATTTTTCAACTCGTACTAAAAAAAATCAAGTATTTTTTTCATTATTAAACTTTCTTTTCTAACTAAGTGTATAAATTCAATGACCGCAAATAAAATTGATCCAAAATGTGAATAGAAGAAAGTTTTTTGTCTTTTTATCCATATGTCACTACGACATCTTTTTGCTTACATGTCATCTTAAGTGGTATAATATGGTAAAACTCCGGCTCCACATCAACAGCTAAGTTACAATTAAAGCTGCTGACTAAACCGAAATTGTCTCAAGTAATTTTCATGGGAAAAATTTTAATTTAGTAATTGTTGTGGAAAAAAAATTTTAAAGTTATTTTGTGACAAGTAATACAAAGTTGAAGTACCATCCATAAAATTAACCCAACAAACAGACAGGACTGCTCATGAACTTAACTTCGGGCGAACAAATCAGTACCATTTGTATTTCATCTTTCATAACTTAACGTCGATCCATATCAAAAACTAATGGCACATATTCTCTAAGAAAGTTCACATTTAAAGAAGTGGAGAAATAACTTGAAATTTCCCAAACAGTCAATTTTATCTCAAATCCACAAAATATGATCGAGTTATAAAAGAGGATTTATAGACCTGGAAAGACAGATTCCATCATTGGAATATCATTGATGCAGTTGAATGATCCCAAATTGTCCACTTAAATAGACCCCATTTATCCTATCCCAACTCCAAGCATCGAACACTATAGTTCTCAAAATCTGAACCAGGATAAACACCCGATACCTATTATCTGCATCTAAAAAAATCAACGCCTATGAGCTATGTGATAATGGATCAGATGAACCAAAAAAAATAATTCAGCATGAAATTCATAACAACCCATCATCCTTACTTACTGGTAAGACCAAAGATAGTTTACTTTGGTGGTTGTGCAAGCGCATCTGTGGATTATTATAAGTGCTAGAAAAGCATTATCCAGAAAAGAGCAAATACAGAAAAGCAATATAACAGATTACGAAAGATCAAATAATTCTAATTAACAAAAAGAGGAATATCATACCATCAGCATAGTTTGAAACCTAATATCAAACTCCAAAGAGTACGAGAATTCTAATCCAAACAGTAAACATAAGCCTTCACCTAGGAAACTAACAATAACTTGTCATCCTGTCACTCCTTACTTCTCAGAGGAATTGGGTCCTCTCTTCTTGCCGAATCCCACAACTGCAGATTACAAAGAAGATAAAAAAGACAATCAAACAATGGTCGAACCTGGCTATAAATCACTCCAACAGCAGAAAAATTCTTAAATCCTAATTAATATCCACACCCAAGGTTGTCAAACAATATTTCAGAACCTATTTAAAAATCATTCAAACAATAGCAAATTAAATTCTATTTAATATCATAAACCAAGGTTGCCAAACAATACTTTAAAACAAACATGTAAAGCATTAAAAAAATAGCACTATTGTTAAACCCCATTTTGTAACTCAGTCTAAGTTAGCTAAGTAGTATCCGCACATATATGCAACTAAATTTTGAAAGGCAAACAAAAAACTAAAGCACAAAATACCACAGAAAATCCAGAGTAAACATTCATCCTTATCAAATGACCAGGAATATCCGTATTTTTCAATTTTATAATCCAGGCAGAAGAAAAAACTTTCACATTCATAGGGTTGAATACATGGTGTGATTAGTAAACATCAACATTATGCTTGGTTTGATAATACTAGTTGTGAAGAAAAACAAACCAGTTAAAAGCTATGTATAAAGAACCACATTAGGATCCATAAATTGGCAATAACAAAAGAAATCACACACAAAAATTTCTACCATTGAAATTTACAGGCTCATAGTTATGGATCCATAACTTACAACCATCTTCTAAAATTATTGAGCAGAGGAAATTACCAGCTGTAACGAAGCGGCGGTTATATTGCATTCTCTTGTAAGCGCGGCCGCGTGGCTTCTTCTTCTTATCCTGCTTGGCTACTTTGGGAGTTTGGCCTCTCACCTTACCAGCACGAGCCAAAGATCCGTGAACTTTACCTGCAAATGAAATCCACCATTTAAAACCAAAGGTATTAGCTTCACCGACAACGAGATCTGTCTTAAAGATATTATATAGGCGACGATGAACTCTAGAGTCGAGCCTTACCCATGGGTCGCTTTACTGCCGCTGCTGCGCGGTGGCTGTTGCTTTCTAGCTCGACAGAGGAGGCAACAAAAATTGAGCAGCAGCTAAAGAAAATCTGGCGGTTAGGGTTTTGACAGGCTAATATAGTGAGCTTCCGATCGTGGCAGGCCGCCTTGGACACGAAAGTACTAATAGTAATTGGGCTTTCGGTCTATATCTATTTGAGTCCATTAAGCTTTATCATTTGGACTAGGTATATCAGCGAATCTAAGAAGTTGGAAATCAATTTTTATATCATAGATCAAGTCTGTGTTATACTGTGGATCTAATCTTTTATATATATATATATATATATATATATATATATATATATATATATATATATTTCAAAAAATAAAATATTTTATTATTTATATAAATGACACACAATATATTATTTGCGGTTAGAGATAGTCAGACAGAGGTGCGCACAAAACCAATCTTACATAAAATCGAATTGAATATATTTTTTAAATTTTAGGGGATCAATATATAATTTAGATTTCGATTTGTTTTGATTGATTAGTTGAAATTTTTATGTTATTTGACCGAACTGAATCATAACTTACAATTCTTCAATGTTATTTGACCGAACTGAATCATAACTTACAATTCTTCAATTCAATTTGGTTGTAATTCTTTTTAAAATTTTGATCCAACTCAATTGTATTTAACTGAGTGCTCCTCGTAATTGGAGAAGACCCAATTTTCAGCAGAATTGATGTGTGGCCTACTGGCATAAGCTTATTTAATTGTCTAAGGTTGTGTGGCCTAGTAGCATAAGCCTCCTCTCTCATCCCCAATTGCTGGAATTCGAGATTTAATTGAATAAAAAAAAGAAGCTTATTTAATTTTTCCACTTATTGAGTTATTTTCACTAGTTCCTAGTTTTGCTCTTAATTTTAAGTTTTATTATAGCCTTGTTTAGGCATTTTAAAAGAAAAAAATATTGTTACTCATATGATTTAATTACGATAATGACTATAGCATAATTTTATAAAAATTATCTTTTTATATAAAATCATAATTGAAAAATATTAATTAACTTGAATGTGAATTGTACTGGAAATAGAATTACAAGAAAATTCAACGAAACTCAAAATTAAAGTTATATTTGTTCTTTTATTAAGTTACGCTGTTATAAATAAGTATTTATATTATTAATATTCTAATTTACTTTTCTAATCAGTATAATACCAATGTCCAAACCATTGTTTTCATAATTTAATTATTTAGAAAACTGGGAAGATTGTATTAGAATTGGGTAAAATTATATACTCTAATAAACACTAGTTGCCACCTAAAAGAATAATAGCAGCGAGGGAGTCGGGACTCCAAATTATGAGGAATGTTAATAATATATTTTTTTAAAACTCTTCAATATCTATTTTTTAATTGGTTGATGATTAAAAAAAGGTATAAAAATAAAAAAAAATTAGATAGTGCTTTAAAAATTTACATAATACAAATACAAGTACAATGAGTGTCAAATATTTTCATTTTTATTAGGGCACATATGTTATATTTCATTTTGGAATAACAATGATATTTTCATTCCAAATTTGAGTTTGTTAGCTAAAATATTTGATAATAAAATTATGATTTATATATAAGAATTTATAATATCTTAATTTTGTTGATATTTAATTTTTTTTTGTATTTTTTAAATAAACTAATTTATATTCTTAAAAATATTCTAAACAAAATTAGACTGAATGTCAAAATTTTTGAAATTCTAAAATATCAATTTAGGAATAAAATTTCATTTATCATATCAAAAATTTTGAAATCCTAAATTATCAATTTAGGAATAAAATTTCATTTATCGTAGAATATTTTTTTTAATATACTATACATGATATTAATGTATTTGATCCTTTGTTTTCATATGCATATCATTATGGAATTGAGTGTAAAGAAGAAGTTTCCAATTTTTCAATTAAGATTAATAATATAAATAATATCAAAATTTGTCATTTTGTTATATAAAACCTTTTAATTACAATAGTTTGATATAAAAAATTTAAAAATATTACAATACAGTAGTTAAAGTCAATTTCTTAGTTAAAAAAGATAATGTGTTAACCGGAAAATATAATTTTTAGTAATATGACATGTTGACCGGTTGCTGCGTATATTTTATAACAGAAAATTAGTTTTAGGTACTGAATTGTAATATTCTTAAATTTTTTAGTATTAATATGTAATAATTAAAAAATTTGGTATAAGGTGATAAATTTTAATATCATTTATATTAATAGCCCTTGACCTGTGGAGGTTTACGTTTAAGATGCTGCGTTAGCGTTAGGCATTAATCAAAATGATTCTCCTGGCCAAAAAATATAAAGAAGAATAAAAAAGTAAATCTCCTTAACGCTTACCAGGTCTTCTTAAAATGGCAGTAGTAAAATCTTACCAGAGGATGACACATGTAATCATATGAACGTCAGACGCTATTTTATAAACTATATTTACTTTTTTAACCTTATATATATACATAAGTTTATAATTATCCGCCGCCCCTAATTCTGCCCTAATTTCACAAACTCACCATTTCTCTGATTCCCTCTATAGCCGCCGTATCCAGCTTTCTTCCTCTACTCAGTCACTGCTGCCGGCCGCTGTCATCCCTCTTCTCTCCCGCGTCTTGGTGTTAAGAAGTATGTTTTTGGCCCTTTGTCTGTTGTCAAAAAGCTAAGAATGTGCTTCTCTATGTACTGTGTTTTCTTCTTGAATAGACTCAAATCAAGTAAATGGAACTGGTTATTAAGTTAAACCTTCACAGATATACATATAACCACAAATATATAATAATTGCACGATTTCATGCACATCATTTTATGTCAGTGTCCCCCAGGTAATTGGTCTTGTGGTTGCAATTGGCAGTAGAGTTTAATTAGTCTTATGTCTGGTTTTGATTTGCTCTCTTTTTCCCCTATATAAGCCCCGAGGATGTGGACGCGCTCTCCATCATCATCTTTAAGTGGGAAATCTCTTTGTAAAGCTGATTCATATGAACTTTATGACCTAGGATATGTCGTTAAGAAATGATTTCGTAGCATTTTTTTTCTTATATTTAACTTAACAACTTTTGCTATGTTTCTTTAGCAAATCCTAAATTTGGATTTCACAGTTCTTCACATCAACTTTTTATGATCTATGGTGCCAAATTCTTTCATTTGTAGAATCAAACTAATAAATAATGGTTTGTGTGTAAATTTTGCTTTTATTTATTGTCAACTTATTTTTTTTAACATGTTTTTTTTTTTATTTTATATTTTTATGTTGAAGGCTGATGTATAATTTGTTTATATATATATATATATATATATGAGGAAAGTTGAATATTTTATAGTACTGTGAATTGATTTTATAAATTGTGATTAAAATAGACGATTATTTGTTTTTTCAATTTTTAACAACTGAGATTAGTGGTTAATTGATTAGCAGATAATTGATATTAATGGACTGATTTAGGTTTTAATTTTTGCACGCACATTTGCCTCTCCAGCCACCAATGGGAGAGCAACACGATGCAGCAGCTTTAAAGCACCCATTCTCTGACCGGGTCCCAATCCGATCCATTGTTGGTCTCCCTGACGGGGGTGCTAGCCTCAGTGGCCAGCGTGTACGTGTTGGTGGTTGGGTGAAGACTGGGAGAGAGCAGGGCAAGGGATCTTTCGCCTTCTTGGAGCTCAACGATGGCTCATCTCCTGCCAACCTGCAAGTTATCGTTGAAAAGGAAGTGGCAGATCTGAGCCCCTTGGTGCACACTGGTGCCTGCGTTTCCATTGAGGGCGTCCTTAAAGAGCCACCAGAAGGAACCAAGCAGAAGATTGAGCTCCGAGTAGAAAAAGTGCTCCACGTGGGACCTGTGGACCCTGCTAAGTACCCGATTCCTAAAACCAAACTCACGCTCGAGTTTCTGAGGGACCATATCCACCTTCGACCCAGAACTAACACGGTAAGGCGTCTCAACTTGCTGTCTTCTATGTGTACAATTGGACTTGGACATTGAGTTTGATTTGTTTAAATTTGTTCAAATTTTATGGTCAAGGTCTTAGTAGTGTTTTTGGCTTTACAAATTTGTTATTTTACATTTCATGTAATTAAAAAAAAATCTTAAATGCTTAGTTGAATCATATGGAGTTTGTTACTGTGATGTTGGGAAATGAGAATTTGCAGTTGGTTTATTTGTTTGAACTTGATCAATCCATGTTATGATGCATTGATATTTGATGCTGGAGATTTATTTGTCTCTCACATCAAATGCTGTTTTGGGATAAAATCTATATTATAGATTGCCTCGGGAAATCCTCTGTTGAGTTGTTGATAATTATGGTTCCTTTTAGATTTCTGCAGTTGCTCGTATTCGAAATGCACTTGCTTTTGCCACCCACTCATTCTTTCAGGAGCATGGTTTTCTATATATTCACACTCCAATTATCACGACAAGTGATTGTGAAGGTGCTGGTGAAATGTTCCAAGTAACAACATTGATTAGTGAGGTCGAAAGGATAGAGAAAGAACTAGTTGAGAATCCTCCTCCATCGGCAGCTGATGTCGAAGCTGCTGAGCTTGTTGTCAAGGAAAAAGGGAGTGCTGTTGCTCAGTTGAAATCTGCTAAAGCAAGTAAGGCAGATGTAGATGCTTCAGTGGCTGAATTGAAGCAAGCAAAGGAAAATCTTGCAAAGCTGGTGGAAAGATCTTATCTTAAACCCGGCTTCCCCAAAAAAGATGGAAAGATTGATTATGCCCTGGATTTCTTTTCCCGTCAAGCATTTTTAACTGTCTCTGGCCAATTGCAAGTTGAAACCTATGCCTGTGCTGTCAGCAATGTTTACACATTTGGACCAACTTTTCGAGCTGAGAAATCTCACACTTCAAGGCATTTGGCAGAATTCTGGATGGTGGAACCTGAAATAGCATTTGCTGATCTTCAGGTGAATTGAAATCTAGTTTGTGTTAGTGTGTTTGTTTATTTATTTGTGTGTGTGTGTGTCTGTGTATCCAGTTTTGAGAGATTGCATGTTGATTGTAGGATGATATGAATTGTGCAGAGGCATATGTGAAATATATGTGTCAGTGGCTGCTTGATAAGTGTCTTGATGACATGGAACTTATGGCTAAGCTTTATGATAAAGGCTGCATTGATAGACTAAGAATGGTGGCATCGACACCTTTCAAACGCATTTCATACACAGAAGCTGTGGAACTACTAGTGGAAGCTGTAAAAGGTGGTAAGACGTTTGATAACACTGTTGAGTGGGGGATAGATCTAGCATCAGAGCATGAGAGGTCTCTTTCTTTCTCCATCGTCCTTTCTCCCTTGCATTTTTCTCTCTGTATGTTTATGTCCTGATGTTTTGGTATTTCTATTTGATTAGATACTTGACAGAAGTCTTATTTCAGAAGCCTGTCATCGTATACAACTACCCAAAAGGGATCAAAGCATTTTACATGAGGCTCAATGATGATTCAAAGACAGTAGCTGCCATGGATGTCCTTGTACCAAAGGTATCTCTCTTCCTTTCATCCATCTCCAACTTTGCCTACAATGTCCAGAATTTTGATGTTTGACTGGTAGTTTTTATTTTTAGCTCTGCCTATAGCTAAGCTAGTATCTGTCCGATATCTCAGGTGGGAGAGTTGATTGGTGGAAGCCAAAGAGAGGAACGTTTGGATGTTATTCAGCAAAGGTACGAAATGTAGTGAAATGGTTGCTTTATTATGAAATTGCACGCAATCATCTCCTTATTCGTGGTTATAAATAGTTATTATGGGCTAATGGGCAAATCTTTGGTGGGATTGCACTTCATTGTAGAATTGCTGAGATGGAGCTGCCTTTTGAGCCATATGAGTGGTACCTTGACCTGCGGCGCTATGGGACTGTAAAGCACAGTGGATTTGGCTTGGGCTTTGAACGGATGATACTCTTTGCCACTGGCATTGACAATATTAGAGATGTCATTCCCTTCCCCAGATACCCAGGGAGAGCAGATCTGTGATAGCCACTTTAATTTATATACGCGGATGTTAGTAATTTGCATTTATAATTCAACATGGTTTGTTCTACCCAAATTTCCCCGAATGTAATTTAACGTATTTTGATTTCCAAAAAATTGAAAATTTTACAAATCATAATTTCTGAGGTTGTTAGCTATTCCAATCTCTTTTTTCTTTTGTTTGGTGGGGCGTGTGGTTATAATGCTTCTCAGGGTTCAACCCAAGCAACAAATGAGGGTGAATGTGAGTTTTAGCAAATCACAATTACGCACTCAAATAATGTTGGTGCTGACTCAACATATATCAGTAACAACATTATTTAAATGATTAGCAAATCACAATTACGGGCTGAAATGATGCTTCTCAGGGTTATGATGCTTCGGCTTCTCGGGCTTGTTACCTATGCAAATCTTTTGTTTCTCTTTTTTGTACTATTTACGGACTTAAATAATGTTGATTCCCTTCAATAGATCTTGTGGAATGTGAGTTTTAGAAAGAGCAAGAACTTACTCTTGATAATTTTGCTGGATTCTGTCAGAGCCTTGAAGCACTGATGAGCTATGTAAAATTGTAATTATATGACTCCCATCCTGCTATTAATTATTGTCGATTGTTCTTCGCTCCTCAATCTTTTCAACTAAAAGAAAACAACAAAGATCGAACTGGGGAAGAAAAATGGTAGCTGAACGGCTGCTCGTCGTTTCACTAAATTGCAAGTTTGTAAATGAGTTAAGTTATTCAAGCGATTTTTAAAATATTTGAATGTAAATAGAGATGTAAACTGAGTTAAATTAATTAAGTGATTCCTAAAATATTTGAATTCGACTTCTTGAGTTTTACAATATCCAACTTGAAACCCTTGCAAATTTAATTGAATAATTATTATTTTTTATTTATTAAATTAATATTAAATTTTCAGCATTTAAATATATTCAAGTTTAATAGAATATAATTAAATTAAATCAATTTCAAATTAAGTTGAGCTAAATATAATATTTATTAAATTTTTTAGTTGATTCGAATTTCGAATCAAATTCGAATAATTTGAATATATTTTTATTCGAGTTTCAAATAATTAAAACTAACTTGATGTTGTTCGAATTAAATTTAAAATTCTAATATTTTAATGGAGTATAACCCGATCCTGTATAACTTGATTAAATTCGGTTATACCCCAACATGTAAATAAGAACTTTCCATGATGGGGTTTAACTTTCTTCACAGAGCCAGGATGGTTATTTGGTTAAAACGGCGCCGTTCCAAATAATTTCAGCGAGTTATCGCTGTAACAACGGGCTAGCGAAGAAGTGGAGAAGAAGAAGATAAGTGGTGATGAAGAAGCTAGCGAGGAAATGGCGAAAGTCTCATGATGACAAGTCATCTCTTCCGTTTCGGGATGATGAGGATTCTCATCCCTTGGACGCCGAAGGTTTGGCTTCTGACGCCGGAAAATGCTTTTCCCCAAGTTATTTTCTCAGCAGCCAAACAAGGATTAATTTCTTTGTGTTTTTGTTTGTTTCTACAGAGAACAAGAGGAATTGGTTCGATCGCTTGAAAAGACTCAAGCTCAGCAATCTCTTTTATGGAGGGTATTTGTAATTCCTATAATTTTCTGTGTTCAGTCTAGCGGGTGAATAATAATTTCCATACCTTGAATATTGTGGATTTTCTGTAGAGAGTGTTCGTCGGATTTCTCGTCTGCTACGTTGGGTTTCAACTCTTCTGCATCTACCAGCAAGCAACTTCTCCATGGGTGTATACGAAATTACTGGATAAAATGACATTAGTCATTTTGAAAATTTACGGATTTTGTTATATTATTATTTAGAAATTCTTCTAGTTTAATAGTTTTTGAGCAACCTTAGCGTGTTGCCTTGTTATTAACAGAGATTTCATGCTTACTTCGTGGAAGATCTCGATTCATGGATGGTAATATCTGCAGGTTCGTGTATTGTCCCCAAGTTAATTTGCACTCTTTATCAGCTGATTAAACGTTTGTTATCATTATGACTGTTTCAATACGATTGATACTAATTTATTTTTGCTCAAATACAGTTCCTAGCCCATCATTTCCATATTATATTATACAAGATGTAGTTGTCTGGTCCTTGGACGGATAAATGAGAATTTTATGTTAATTATATTTATATGGTTATTTAATTCAGGTTTCTAACTCAGCTTCCTTCTCCTCATTGCTTAAGAAGAATTTAGCTTTAGTTTCCTGGTGTGAATGGTGGCAAGCAGAACTATTCTTTTGCTTTTAAACCTAGCATAAAGTCATTCTCACTTCATCCTGCACTTTATGGTTATTTTTATAAGATAAAAAATAATGGTGGAAGCTGCGATATGTCCAGTATGTAGTATCCATATAGCATCACTTGTTTACATGTCTGGAAATTACACACAGAAATATCATTTACCCTTGTTAGAAGCGGTCATATGTGTATTATTGTTGTTGAAGGAAGTTTAATTGCTCTAGTTAGTTGCAAAACTGTTCTTTTTTCTCTAGCCTTTAAAAAGACAAGTTAGTAAAATTTATGTTTTACTTCCAATGTTCTCTTCATTTATTTTGCTTCAGATAGCCGTAGCCTTTGAAGTTCATAGGAGAGAAATGGGTTTAATTCATAAAGGGAGAAAGGAATGTCACGAACTAATAAGATTTTATTTTATTGATTGCGTGGAAGCTTGATCAGTTATTCATTTTAAATACATGAAATGAACAATCTCTGGTTCTTGATTTGGTTCCATGTTCTTGCCTTGAAAATTCCAAATCATTGCTAACTGAACCATTTTGTCATACATGTATTCAATGGATGACATGGGTGAATTCTTAATTAATTATACTATACAAATTGAGAAATTATCCATCTGAGATTGCTATATTTCTACATTGTTGCTGACTTTGTTTTCTTTGTTAATTGTTAAGAATTTGATAGATTGGTTAGCCGTTGTAGCATGCTCGCTAGCCATCATGGGGTTAATTCATAATTCAAAGCATCACAGGCAATGGATTCGGTACTCATGCTATGCTGGGTTTATACTGGCAAGTTTCTGGTTATATTTCATGCTGAGGTACATATAGTTTTTTTATATTAAATTTTCATTTGAGAACTTTACCAACTTATATAGTCAGGAAAACTTAGAAGAAAAAGTTCGTAGATAATTTTGGGACTCAGAAATACAAAGTTTTGATTTGCTTCTGTTTGTGTTCCTTTTTTAATTATTCTGGTTGATTTCCATGCTTGGCAGACTAACATAGAATTGAAATTACTGTTGTCTATTTGGTGTTTTAGCCAAGAGCTACACTGATTGTTTCTTCTCAGTAGTTGAAAATGAAGTGTTACATATTATGTTGAATGTTTTAGAATGTTGTCTCGCTTATTTCATTCTTATTTGTTCCATAGGATGTCAAGATTTCGATGGGATGTCCTCTGGCTTCCAGTTGGGCCTCTCTGGTGCGTGTGGTACTTGGCCTGGTTCCTTTTAGTAACGACTATTTGATGTATAATTATACATAGAAATGAATTTTGTTTTCTTGAAAATGCAGTGGAGCTAGCATCTGTCTTTATGTTGATCACCTGCTTTTGGAGTCGTATGAAGAAGTGAGGAAACTTGAGAGGCTACATGTATGCTTATAAGGCCAGCTAAACATCTGACTTGCACTTCATTTTCTGCTGGATTGAAATTAAACTCATGGAGTGGTTTTGATAAGAAAGGGCAACTCTCAACCAACAAATAAGAACCAAAAAACTCAAGAAATCGAAGGAATCAAAGAACAAATCAGATTATAGAGGTAAAGAAAAACATTATTTAACACTTTACTAATGGAAAATGAAAGAAACTCTTACCGATAACGAGGAGGAAATGGACAAGAAGCAAAGAAAATGGAAAACAAACTCTGTGCAAGGTACACAGCCCAGGGACTACGTCCCCTTCTCCAAGCAAAAGCTCGAAGACCCAACAATTTCAGAAAAACAAACTCTCTCCCTTTCCACCTCCTACTCTCCACTTATCTATAACTAAATTCTATTTCTACAATACCCAATTAGCCCTTCCACGTGTCCCCCTTCTTCGTTTCTAGAATATTCATATTCCTATCAGTTGTTTATCATTACCCCCCCTCCATAAATAACAGTCTTGTCCTCAAGACTGCATACTGGACCTTTTCAGAGTGTGGCCTGGGCTCGTATGTTTGCGATCCTGTTGTATTTTGACATGTGTGGGGCAAAAATGGCTTTCGAGAAGTTGGCACTAGAGGCAGCAAATGTACTCACAAGTTGTGGAAGCAAAATTTGAGGGTCCTTTATCTCCATGCAATTGAACAAAAGAATCTTCATACTTTGAATATCATGAGAAGAAGATAATGATTTTGGAACTTGCTTTTTATATTTAACAACACTAGAGAACCATTTGGCACAAACCTCCATGCTCTATAGGCTGAGCTGCATCAGGATCCGCATATAGTTCCGAATGTGAGCCAGACTTGAAGCACGAGCTCTTCCGACGCCGCTCCTCCAAATTGGTGCGGGTGAGGTGATGCGCACCCTTGTAGTGTTGATTCAGAACTGAGGAAGCAACAATATGGGGGACGAAGGGTTTGTGGTGGTATGGATGAAGAAGATCGGACTTAACCTTGTGATTTGGGCTTGGAGTAATGGGCCGTGGATTAGGACTTATATTTATTATTGTGAATTGGGCTCCTATTGAGAAGTTTTTTTTTTAAAGAAGTGTCAAACATGTGACCCGCTTTTCCTTTTTCACTATCTCCCCCACCTCTGTTTTGATAGTCAGAACCATACCCACCTTTTTACCCGAACGCCACTTCTATATTTCTAGCACTAAGCAAGGCAGATTCTCTCGGCACTAAAGGTCAAGGTTGGCCCTAATCTACTCTATTCTGACTCGGTTTTCCTTCCTTCGAAGATTCTTCTTCTCACACTTCATTATATCAACAATCTCTCTCATTTTAACTGATGCAAGACCCTCATCCCTATCCTTAGCATTATCACTGTCATCTTCACTTGCATCTTCATGGTTGTTTTGGTCTTCTGAAGCTTCAACTCTTTTAGATTCCAAGGACTGAATAGTAAGTTGACTAAGAGAACACAAATCTTTAAGTTTTAGTTCTCGATCTTCAATCTGATTCAATACGTGTGTCTCTAGCCGTTTCATCCATTGGAGTACCCCTGTTTGGAACTTTTCCTGCCTTTCCTGGATAGCGAAGACTTGTTGAGCCAATGTCGCAAATTTTCCGGTAAGATTGTTAAGCTGTTCATTCTAAGCGTCCAACCGAGCTTGAGTGTTTGTTTCCATGGCAGGTTGGACCAATGATAAGAAAGGGCAACTCTCAACCAACAATCAAGAACCAAAAAAACTCAAAAACTGAAAAAATCAAAGGAATCAAAGAAGATATCAGATTATAAAGGCAAAGAAAAACTATATTTAACACTTTACTAATGCAAAATGAAAGAAGCTCTTCCATATAACAATGAAGAAATGGACAAGAAGCAAAGAAAATGGAAAATAAACTCTGTGCAAGGTGCACAGCCTAGGGACTGTCCCCTTCTCCAAGCAAAGCTCGAAGACCCAACAATTTCAGAAAAACAAACTCTCTCCCTTTCTACCTCTTGCTCTTCTCTTATTTATAACTAAGTTCTATTTCTACAATACCCAATCAGCCCTTCCATGTGCCCCTTTCTCATTTTTAGAATATTCATATTCCTATCAATTCTTTATCAGGTTTTCTTTGTTTTTCAAGCAAAAGCAGGTTGGAAAAAGGAAGCGACTTGGATCACTAATTTGTAATTTTAACAGAGGAAATAGCATCATGGAAATTACCAATCCGATTCTGCCCTTTATGTGCAAATACGTAACAAGAGTCTATAGCTTAATTTGATGCGAAGTTGCAGTAAGTATTGGTGGGCAAGAAAGGGCCACAATATTGTCGAGGTTGCTTTTTTTAGTAAACATGCTCCATACGAATTTATACTTTATGGTGCTAATGGGCATTAAGATTGCGTTTTCAAAATTAGATGCATTTGGCGCTTTCTTTTCGTACTAGAACAAACAATAGTTATTACACTTTCCTTTTTCCTAATCCATTTATTTTTAGAAAAATAATATTTTAGTTTCTAAATTTTACAAATTTATCTTATTATGTCTATTGAAAATTCATTCCAAATTTCGGATTTTCTTAATGACATTAATGTTGCTGACGTTGAGTTAAAGAATCTTAAATCGGATGTATAGGGAAGAGAAATTACCTATATAAATCCGATTCATGAATTTTTTCATGGAACAAACCAATAATAAAATATTATATATATAAATTATTAGCTGTTTTATTTACTATCATTAATCCGGTCCATTAAAAAATAATGAAAAAAATCATGGGCTAGATCTAAGTAAAACTTTCTCAGAAGAGAGGACTTATTTAGTTTGAATCCTTTAAATATTGCTAGTCTCTTACTTCTGGTTTCCTTTTGCTTTATTAAAAAATTTAAAATATATAAAAATATATTTAATTTACTCCTTCCACAAGCAAGTTTGAACTAAATGAGAAATTGTTCAATTTAGTTATTTTTTATATATAAATAAGGATAATTGCAAATATATTCAATTATTATTTTTTAATTATCATTAGTTTATATAATAACTATTCTAAAAATAGAAATTGAATTAATTCAAAATTGAGTTATAAAATTTAATCAAACAAATTCGTAATTAAACTTTCAATTAAATAATTTAATTGCACAAATTTACAAAATTTAAGAATCAAAATGTACCTTCTTTATTTTTTTTGACCTTCCCCTTACAAATCAACTGACTAGAATATGTCAATTTGAATATGTTCATGTATACTTCGATTCTCCATACCTTCTAATTTATATAGCACTTCAATAGACCACATTACAGATGAGTATGGAATGGCAATAAAGAAAACACAACAGCGCAAAGGGATAAATGCATACAAATGTATGCCCGAGGCACTGGTAGTCTATTAAATCTCTCGTTCAAACTCCTAACCGGTTCACAAAATAGAGAAATGGGACATCGCAGAGGAAAATGAGCTACTCGCTTGAAGCAATAAAAAATGCTATGAAATGAACATAATTAAAATGTTTGTGCGAAATAGGCATTAGTTGAAGCTAAGTAATACTATGTCCACCAGGATAAGTTCTAAGTTCTAGCATTGATAAAAACTGCCACTACAACCCTAATAAAATAACGTCTGCAGATAAAATAAAAATAAAAAATCACTCAAAATTTTGAAAAACACCCATTCACCCCTTATAATCAGAAAATGTTGAACAAAAAGATTGGATTAATCCTCATCCTCAATGACCTTGGTGCCCAGACCTTTCAGTCCTTCTGATGGGATTTCTGCAACAGTGACAAGAGAGTAGAGCTCTTCCTTTGCATCTTCATCGTCATTTCTCCTACGAGCAATGCGAACCCTAATCCTCCTTGGGACACTCCTGATCCCCCTGCTCCAAATCTGTTTATTGAGCTTGACATCGACTCTCACATCCTTTGTTCCCATAGCCTTCTGAGCAAACTTTCTAATCTCCTTTATGGCCTTGGGAGCCTTCTTCTTGAAGGTGCTGTTTTACAAAATTTTTGAGCAACAATCAGTGTTGTATGTGTGTCTATTAAACATTTAACAAATGTGCAATTTCACATTTAGTTCCAACATTTGATTGTGAACGTAAATCAAAAACTATCTTCAACACAACAGTAATACAACAATACCAGATAGCATAGCTCAAGTACACCATGCACCTGAACAAACACCACCTTACTAATCAACATGCACAAACTACACTATGCAATGAAAAATAGACAAAGGGCACATAGCTGCCAGACCCAACACAATTTAATGATATTATCTATGATTCCTCCCAATACACGTGGTCTTGCGAAGATCAGATGTGCATCCAATCAACAGAACAAGTATGCCATAAGTATTCTTTCCAATACATCAAGATTAGTACCACCTAAATCTCTTTCCCAGTATACTACTCTCAGGCACACCTTGTTTAACGATATTGCATAATAAACTTGATAAATCTAGTACAATCCCTAAAGCCAACTAATAAGGTAAACGAATATTAAAACTTCACCATAATACGCAATGGCAGCATAAAAATTCAGTTACAGGAACAAGGAATTGACTACTATTATTATTGCAAAAAACACCAGCATCTAAGCATAGAAATCCCCCGAACACCAATTAGTACATCCACTAAACTTATACTAACTCTTTCCAGATTAAATTACAACAATTGAACTATACAGTTTGGTAGAGAAAACATGTAAAGTTTTATTTAGAACAGAGCCAGAAGCATATATTGCACAGAACGAAATTAAAAAAACAAACAATCAGAACAAAGGACACGCATACAGATCTGAAAAATGTTTAAGTAAATAAGAAGGAAGGATGCTTACCAGCCATGCAAGCGCTTGTGCAGGTTGATGGTGTACTCCCTGGTGATAACCTCCTCCTTTCTCCCCTTTGTCTTTTCCACCATTTTCAGTCCTTTTTCCCTCCAAGTGAGCACCTACCTGCATTCAGTAACGCAAATTGTTACTTTAAAGTCATAAAAAATATTCAGAATCGATCATTTAAAAAGCCTTGCTCATTATATCTACGGCGAAAAACCAGCAAACAGAGAGAAAGGGAGAGAAGAGAAACACCTTTACGTTTGATGAAAGAGGCGTGCGAGGGAGAGCAGAGCTTAAAATGGAGCATTAAACCCTAGACCTTGCGAAATGTCTATTTTATCCGTATGCTATATAACTGACTGAGACTACCGCGCCCCAACTTTTCTCAGCTGTTTTATGTGGGCTTGGTTCGAGCTTAATTTAATTTGGAACAAATTAAAGAAAAATTCTATGAGGCTTAAGAAATTATAATGTTAACAATTAGAAAGATATAATTGTTGCTCTGAGAAAAATTTAAATTTTTATAAAATATTATTATATTTTACATAAAATCCTATAAATTCACATAAAATTATTTTAAATATAGGAAAATTATGAAACTGTAATGTTTAAAATCTATACAATATCAAATGAATTAACATTATTTCAAATGATAGAAAGATAACTGTTAATTTTTTAAAAATTTATTTCTAATTGTAATTTATTAAAATTTTATATAAATTTTTTTATAATTTAATTTAACAAAAATCAGGTCTGATCATTTCACCTAATCGGATTCGACAAAGGACGAAGCTATCAATAAATTTACTTGATATTTGATATTAAACGATGGATAGAATTAGAATGCACTAATTATTTAAAAATACCAAATTATTTTGCAATGAATTTATATATATATATATATATATATATATATATATATATATGAGCACTTAATCTAAAAATTGTGTTATTTAAATTTTATGAATTTCATTGGAAATTGCTACCTAAATTGTTAGAATTTAGTTTTATTATGTAAAGCTGAAATTTTACATTTTTTTTGGGGGGGTCCAATTCGAGAAAAGGACAATCTGGAATTGCAAATGAATTCAACAATTCCAAACAGAAGCAAGGTCAAGCTTCTAGACTTGCAGCTCAACAAACCTAATTGCCAATGAAAATTTAAGAAAATGAAGACCTAATGGAATAGGTTACTGATTAACAAAGTGAAGACAGTTTCATTTACATTATTATTATTTAAAAAAAAAAAGCATCTGAGTGCCACATAAATAAATGAAATAAAACTTCTATACTATAGAAAAATGGCTTACCCCTTTTCTGTTCTAAGTGGGGATGCAGAAGTGCCTGAGAATTGGATGTCAGGAAACCAATCCTCGCCCAAAAGTGGTTTTCCATCAAAAGGAGTTCCCTAATCCCTCGTGTCCCCTATTATCTATAGCATATCCATACATGAAGGTAAACTCGTGTGTTTGATTTAACTTTTGTACTGTGCAATATCCAACAACTGATTTTAGAGTATTTGTTCAGCTGTTCATAATTAATTCTAGTCCTAATCAACAGTCGATAGAAAAAATTTTATATTAAAACTCTCTCTCATCAACAGACTATATTATTATTATAAAATTTATTAATTATAAATAACTTATTTCTTTAAATTAATATTTTTAAAATATTAATTTTTATCGGATAAAAAATATTATTTTAATTGTTATGTACATAAAGATAAATTATATTAAAAATAAATAATGCACTTGATGCTTAAATTTTTTAACAGCTAATAAAAATACATCTACAATGTTTTTAACATCTAACACCTAAGAAAAAACACCAGCTCAATAGTTTGAAATCTTAATGCATATAAAATGGGGCTGTGGCTTTTTTGGTCCAAAGCCCAAAGCCCAAACCCAAAGACACTTGGCATTACTAATGCTTATCTTCGACTGCTGTCCATCAGTGGATTTAGTGCAAACGAGTCAAAATTACTAAGTTATTTGAGTTTAATTTTTAAAATATTCCAATTAATCAAGTAGAGCTTGACTATTATAATATTTGATTGTTAAAAATTGCAAGTAGTTACTTTTTATTTATTAAATTATTTTTCTATTTTTAATATTTAAATATATTTAAATTTAATTTAATCAAATTAATTTAAATTAATTTTGAATTAAATCAAATTGATTTAAGTATACTATTTATTAAAATTTTTAATTGATTTGAGTTTTATTGAATTTAATTCAAATAAGTCAAATATTTTTCAAAATTAAAAATTTCAAATTTCAAATTTCAAATTTTTTAATGGAATCCAATTTAACTATCCATTTGGCTCCACTGCCATTATACTCGGTTTAGTCTAATTTCTTAGCGAAGTTCATAAACTAACTCTCGCAGAAACTGCCCTTTCCTTTCCAAATGCTCATCTTTCAGCCTTGCGCCTGCCCTTCTTATCTTTGCCCTCAGTCCAAACTCAGCTGGTACAGCAACTACTCTCCTGTTCGAACCGTTGCATTTCCAAAACGGAATTAGTATGCTCGAACCGCTCATTCAATCTTCGCTGATATACGGAATTGAGTTCAGAGGAGTACGCAAAATGATCATAGTGAGATTGAAGGAGATCAAGAGAATGCCGATGATGATTACTATGATAGTTATGACGATAGCAATGATGGTAAAGATGAATTTTCATCACGGAATAGATTTAAAGGGAGAGGAGAGGAAAAGGACTATGATAGAGACCCTGAATACGCTGAAATTCTCGGGAGTTGTCTCGTTAACCCACAAAAATTCCGAGATAAGCATGTTTTTTTATTTTTTTTCTTTTTTCAGCTCATCTGGGTTGTTGTTTTGATTGTATTTCTTACAGTAAAATGCATTTAAAGGTTCAATCTCTTTAGGTTAAGTGTTCCTTATCCGATGAGGATGATGATTTTGCAGATGGAGGAGAGATTGAGGAAAAGGAACAAAATTCTGCATACAAAGACTGGTTCTGATAAACCTATGAAGGTTACCTTCAACAACTAAGTTATTTTCAGATGGCCCTAGATGCTGCATAATGTAAATATAAAATTTATCATACATCCACATTCTAAGTTTAAAGATTATAGCCAGATCCATCCTAATTTTCAATTGGTTCAAAATTTTTCTAAGATGCTGAAGATTCTTGAACTTATTGGGAAACAACTTCCAGCAATTTTATGATCTTTAAGAGCAGTATCTTTTCCAGCATGGATATTATTAAAATTCATTTCCCTTTCCTATTTTATTAAGCCTTGTTCTCATTTCAAATTGTCATACGAATGATTTTCATTATTGCTGCCATTTTGTTAACTTAGTACATTTGGAATCACCAGGTTTGATTTCTCTAACTCCTACATTTGGTGTGAATTCTACAATGTTCCATTGGAGACAGATGTCACCTTAATTTGTGATGTAAGTAGCTCCTCTTGAACAGAATAGTGATATTTGATCATTAATTTCATTCGTGTATTTGATTATCTGGTGCATGTGCAGACAATTCGATCATGGCACATCATTGGACGCCTTGGTGGATGTAATGCCATGAATATGCAAGTAAGTTTCTTGTTCCAATGTTTAAATTCTTTAACAGAAACTTTTCATGTCATAATCCCATAGTAAAAACATTGAGAACTATATTGGCACAGTTGTACTATTTTGAGCTTTTCAAGGCCTAATTTTCCCAGTAGGAGAGAATATGTCTAACTGTCATGCTTGCACAGTTTGTTGAATATATTTAGTATTTCTCTCACACTTCTGTATTTTGCAGCTGTCGCAATCAACTTTCGGTAAAAGACCAAATTACGATGCTATTCAGGGAGCAAATGTGACACCAACCACATTTTACAACATTGGGGATTTTGAGATTCAAGACAACTTGGCAAGTATATGGTATGAGGATTGCTTTGATGGGCTGAGTATATTGTTTTTCAGTATTGAGGACGCATGGTATCTTTCTCTTGCTTAAGACTGCTGACCAAATTTTTTTACAAGGTGGATATTGGGATCACTGAAGCATTGTTTCTGGATGATTTGGTCAATGCCTTGACACAGATAAGCTCCGAGTAAGCTATCACCTTAAAATTTCTATTGAAACTTCCATATTCTCCCGACTCCTAACATTGAAACCCATTGTAAACAGCATGTTTGGTATATTTGCCATTTGTAAAGAATGATAGTTGTCCTTGGCAATGTCAACTTACAGATGTTAAGTTGATTGCAATAAAATACTTACCTTTGTTCAACACGAAATGATTGTAATGTTGTCATTTGCTTGGCTTCAAAGCCTATGCTTGTGAACTTGCAGCCTATTCTTAACATGAGTCTTATCTTTGATTTTCATTTAACAGCTATGTAGGAATTAAACATCTGGTGTTTGGTGGATCCGAATTTGAGAATTGGAAGGAAAATTTGAAGTCAGAGGATGCGATTTAGTATTGTGTTCAGCATTGAAGAAAATTTCTGAGTGCATTTACTGGTCATTTTTGTACCTCTTGAATTCATGTATATATTTAAGTGGCAAGTCATGAAAAAAAAAAGAGAAGAAATAGCACTCAATTGATTCTCGGTCCTGACATATGACCAAAGAAAGGATGACGGGTGGAAAAGAGGTATGTTAAAAGACATTAAAAAATGTTACATATTTTAGCAACCATTATATATCTGAAACACGAGAACAATTTTCATGATTCGGATTTTCTTTATAAGATGCCGTCTAGAGCAACACAGATAGCAAAGAAAATATGGCAGGGAACAGCATAGAAACAAAGGCATATGCTTTAGATGATTATATTGATCAGAAAATCATCCGCAACTATTCTACATTAAATCTTAGCAAGAAATTGGGTACTGCTCAATAGTTTGCAGACCAACCTCAATTCAACAAACTATAGTTTCTCCAGGATTGTTATGCCAAAGTGTTCAATAACAGTTCAGGCAAGACGTAACTTCTGAGCAATTAGCTTTATTTCTTTGACCCTTTCATCGACCAGTTGGTGCAGCTGCTCTTTCTGATTCATCTGATTTTCATCCATCTGGGGACTATCTCCTTCTACCTTCCCAGCCCTAAACATGACAAATGACATCTCTGGATTATAATCACTTGGGACTTCAATCACCTTCTTCCCACTGCTCCCAGAATCTTTCCCTAAGATATCAACCTTCACACGATTTGAAATGATTGTCACAAAATCCTCAATGCACTTGTCATCGGGATTGAGGCCTAGATAAATTAATACCTCCCAACATTGAAGAAACTGTTTCCTGTTGATTTTCAAAGTTCTCCTAACATTGTCAATAGCAGTTGAAGGTGGCACAAATTGAGGGGCATGAATTTTCTTTGATAGTTTTCCTTGTCTCAGATTTGAAACAGCTGATTTAATTGCATCCTGAATTGGATCGAAAGTAAGCAGACGATGTATGTCAACAAAGGTTCGCACATGTTGGAAGTAATCTAATGGTTCTTCAACTGTTAAATCATAAACATCTTCGGATATTGCAACATTGTTGACCACTTCAAGAAGGTGACGACCATGACCCTTGTGTCGGTATGGAGGCAACACCAAGATCTGTAATCAATGAGACATATCATCAGATTTGCTATGAAGAATGATGCGTACTAGCAGAAAATATCATCCACAAGAGCTTATATAAGGAATCATAACTGTCATTCTCTCAGCAAGTCAGCATGTTTACCAAGTGCAGTAACAAGAATGAAAACAAACCTGACTGAGTCGCAGACGTGTTTTATCAGGGTAATGATAGAAGTGATAAACTGCTGTAAAACCCAGCACTCTATCTTCAGTTTTCCCCCCTTCATCATTTTTCTCCTGAACCAAGACATATAACTCCCATCCCGGATCAGTAACGTCAATAGGATTGCTACCTGATTAAAAAAAATTACTTTCATAAATTGAATGTGCACCTGAGATGTGAGGAATTAATGCAACAAAAACTGGCTAGATAGAGCATGGAGAATACCATCAATAAGAAGAAGAACAAGAGGAATCAAACGACTGTAAAGGTATCCAGCACCTGCACTGCCTATCACCATGCGAACTACCTGACCCAGTAGGAGATGACATTAGCCATTTGACTTTCATTCAACCACTAAAGTTCCGATACAATTATCATGCAGAAAGGGGATGAGTAAGGGAAATCGTGGAAAGTGCTTATGTTAAACCAGCATCCCCATCCAACAAACCACCGATCTCCCAACCCCCTACCACCACCACCAAGAAATGCAAAACACAAGTGAAATTGGAGCTCACATAACACATGTTCTCAAGGCAATTGAATACTGATTCTTAAAGGACAATCTCCGATTTAATTAGTTTGATGTAATTTATCAGTTAGGCCACTGAAGCCCCAAAAGGTACCATGGAAATTGATGTGAGGTATTAATCTCTAACATTTTGGCAATGAAAACCCTTTGTCATGTTGAGAAATATTCCAGTTGGACAAAAAAATACTGGAAATGGGAATTGCACAAGGAATAAATCAGCTGAATCCATGACACTTTTAGGTCATCTAATTAGTTTCTTTATAGTTTGTTGTACTATCATAAACACATTTGTATTTGGAAATTGTGACATTAACATTGATGCTATTGTTCATGATAGGCAATTTTTTTTCTAAACATAGCACAGAAAAAAAATACCAAATTACTATTTTCAGCCTACAAAAAAGTCTTAAGGCTAAATGAGTAAGAAGCACCTTTACATCTGAAGCAGCTGCGTCCAAATGACTATGAAAATCTCCACTGTGACCATTGGCAACTTTATCTTGCATTATTTCCCCCTTTGAGACAAGGGATCTGAGACCACATAAAACATTGAAATTGTCCACTATACAGAGAGAGAAAAAACAGCACTATGTGCATAAATAAGTTTTGATTATTAGATGTGCAGTATATCCACAACATAGTACCTAATTAAATGACTCTCAGTGGAAAATGATTGAAGGAAGTCATCCTTACTCTCTACAAGAGTCTCACCAAAAATTCTCTGTAGAAAACAATTAAGTCAGCTAATCCAATGATATAAAATCAAAAAATTGAATGAGGTTTAAAATGGGGATCAGGGTATACCTGAAGACCAGATTTCAAGTCTGTGATTCCTTTACCTCCCTACAACATGAAACACTAGCAATCATCAGAATGAGAAGACAAAAAAGGCCAGAACTGCTCCCAAATCAAAATCCAAGGCAAAGGAACGATATATAAAGAGAAATTTTGTTACTTACATCAGATGTGCTCTTATATGTAATATCAGCATATGCATGAAATGTTATGCTGCTAATCCAGATGTTAATCTGCACGAAACATAAAGGATCACTAAAAGCCCCAGTACAGAGAATTAACTCTAAATGTAAACTGGGGGAAGAGGCACCATATTAAAGGTAAATAGTAAACCTTAAAAATTACTTGCTCACTCTGCCAAACAAGGATAATCAAATTGACAGAAAAACATTAATTACCTTCAATCCATTGTAACCGTATATTTTCCCATCCTCATCGAAAAAGCCATTCAAGTCCACTGGATCAACGCAAAAACTTTCTGGGACTCCAACTTCATCCTTGCTAGAAACTATGACACCAGAATCAAGAACATAAGGTCCATATATAAAATGTTATCATCTAGAATTTCAACGGAGAGAGGGGTAGACAAAGGAGCAATAAGAAAACACAAAGCAATCAGAAGCTGCCTACTGACAATTTGACTCTGCCAGTTAATGAGTGTGTTAATTAAAGAAGCATGCCATATGAAACTAGTTGTATTCAAGAGATATATGTAAGCATGCACTGAAAATAGCAAATTCAGCTCCTCTTGGTTTCACTTGCCCAAAAATTCTTATATCGCCATGGATATTCTTGGAGCAGAGAAAGGCTGCAACGCTAGTTTGGTGATGTTTAAGCCAAAGCCAAGCTTATGCCAACAGTGAACATCACTAAGTTCTTCAAGATAAAGGCAACTAATATTGGTAAATAAAGATTTAACTTCTTTTAGGAAAAGACATTTAATAGAAGTTTTTGTCCTTCTGTTCCTCGTTTTTTTTCCAATAAACTTTGAACGATGTAGATTCCTTGATTCTCTGCATTCTCTAAGCAAACAAACAGAGACAAGCAGACAAACATCAAACAGGTACTCAGCAAATACTACAGGTGAAACCAAAGCACAAATAACCCACTCCGCCCATATGGATAGACATCAACAAAATAAAGCCAAGCAAACCAAAAAGGTTATTTAACACGCATAAAAGTCGCCATACCCAGGTAAATTTTAATGCATTCATTGGCCTCGATTCCAGCATCTGCAGCAAAAAATAAATATGTAAAACAAACTAGTGTCAAGCAATAGAAAGAAAGCAGAAAAAAATCAACAATAAAACTAAAATGCATTTCAGAGAAATCAGACAAATAGAAATGGAAGAAGTCCAGGTGTTAAAAATAAAAAAAGTTAACAGGAGCTGAGTTGACTCACCGATATTCGAGAAGCCGAATCGCCTTCGCTTTTTGGGCTCGGTGGTTGAATTGGCGGTAGCTTGTTGCTTCTGCCCCATTGTAATTGGTTAGTTAGGGTTAGGGTTTTCAGAGCGGGAAATGGGCAAGGGAGACGCGGGAAATGACGCTGTACAAATGGGGATAATTTAGGTCATTTATAGAAATGCAGTCCAACCGTTGCACATTGCTAATTCGCTACTGAGTTCGCGCGCTCCTGCGAGGGAGCTATCAAAGCAGGCAACAAAGGCTTTTTGGGCTCGGATATTGGCCTATTTAGAGTCAATTAGCACGATTTTACGCAGTTTACTATTTTAAAATTTAATAAACTTAATTTTTATATAATTATCAATAAAATATATTTTATAATATAGTAATTTAAGAGTAAATATAGCTAATTATTTGTTATTAAAATCTCAAATATTGAAAGGAACATATTAGACTATTTAACGTTAACTAAACTACAAAACATTAAAAAAAATGTCATATCTATATGAGTTTTTTTTTCTTTTGCATAAAGTAATTACTTCTTTAATTCGTTTTCACCTATCAACATTGAATAAACTTTTTCATGTTCTAAAGTTTAAAAAAAAAACAAATCAAGTTATTATGTGAAATTATTAAATAAGATGTATAGTCATCCTTCATTCATGGCCAGTAGAAAAATGAACTAATTTGTCAATTATTTTTTATATCTCTATTTAATTGTTTTATACTCAATATTTTTTTATATTTTTCAAATAAAAATTATATCCTGAATTTTACACTACATTATTAGAAGGTATGGGGTAATTAATAACTTAAAATTATATTTGTATATAAAATAAATAATTTTAAAACTTATAGTTTGTAGTAATTTTTATAATTATTATAAAATAATTTTATCAAATTTTATAAAATATATGTGAAAAAATAGTTAAAAATAATAAACATAAAACATAGAGTTAAAACATAATTACTAATTCATTTGCTTATAAAAATATAGAACTATTAAAAACAAGAGTGATTATGAAAAATAATTAAAATTTAAATTTTATTCCTCTTATTTATAGAATCACACCAAATATAAAAATAAGATTTCAATTCCTATTATATAAAATATCAAATAAAAATATTGAAATCCTAAAACATTAATTTAGAAATAAATTTTATTTTTTATTATTTTGATATACCAAACATGCATGACTTAAACTCAATGACTATCAAATGAGGAAAAGGATGGGTTTTTATTGTGTTTATTTGTAATTGTGTTTATAAATGATTGCATGCCGATGATAATGTGATAATTAATTGAGATTAGATTAATTAAAGACATGCCTCCATGTGTATATCCATCAACGAAGGATATTATTGTCATGCATATTGATCAAGATACTATAAATTAATGGGCGAATTATGATTTATCTTAACTAAAATAAAAAATTTAAGATTATTTTTTTTCATGACATCCAAAATCACGAAGACATAGGTTCATAATATTTTTCTTGTATTATATATCAAAAGAAATCGTTATTTAAGTACGAATTTAAAATAACAATAATCTAATAATGTAAATTCCATAATCTGATTTTAAAAAAAATAAAATAAAATAACTTAAAACTTAATTAAAAAGCTCCAAACATCTCCTTCAAGGGAAGCCGTTTTAGTTTGAGCAGAAATGATATTCTACAATTTATCAATGATATTTTATATTTATACAGGCAATTGAATTGAATAGTTTTTGGACTTTGGAGCTTGATTTGCATTTTTTTTTGATCTGGTGATTTGCATTATTTTATATCATTTGAAACTGAAAGAGATGAAATTTGTTCGGTAGCTCCTAAATTAAAATAATATTATTTTATTAATATTAAAATTTTCTAGCTAGGTCAGGACTCAGACTATTTATTTGTTTATTTTTTAATTTATTTTTGTTATCAATATTACCATCAGGTTTAATGCCCTGTTAGCGAATCATTTTTAGTATACTTATTTAATGCAAGTCTAAATTTGAGAAGTTCTTTATTTATTTATTTATTTATTTATTTTTGTCTTTGTGCATTCTTTTAGAAAACAAACCACAACATTTAGCAATCCCAATATGGGAACTTGATTAAAATATTTGAGAATCACCCATTATACATCTATCTATATATATAGTATTGGAGAGTCCAATACTATTCATGCGTCCAAAAAAAAATTAAAAAAAAAATCACCACTGAGCAATAATAAATAACATTCTAATTAATGTAGTATAACTGGATATATAATTAAGTACCTTAATTTTGCATTGTTATTTTTGGATGCTTTATTTGTTTTGTGACTATTTTCCCTCTGAATTGGAGTTACAAAAGATATTATTCAATTGAAAAAGAAAAAAAAGTTATTAAGTAAAGGGATATTTCCCTATGAATTTTGCATTAATTAATTGTTTCTCATAAGGATTTTCGGTTTCCCGTTGATCATGACTACAGTTGAACGTAACTTGGCTCTTGATAGTAAAATAGTTTTTTTTCCGATGAGAATATTTGTATGGAAAGCAGAGATTGTTGTTTCCTCAAAGTATGCGTGTTTTGCAATATTTCTAACTCTTGATCATTTTCAAGTGATTAAAAAATCAGAAGGATCCTATCCATTGACATATTTCATGTGTGTCCAAAATAATTTGGTATTAGTCAATTAATAATTATTGGAAAATTTTAATTCAAATTGAAGTACTCCTTAATTATCTGTATATAATTATTTAATTTCAAAACTTAGGTACGTGCATTATGTACATATATAGTAATAACATTGGATATATATGGGTATCTTTCTTTATCGGTTTATAATAAATTTCTTTTAGCGGTCAACCTTATCCATTAAAAATAAAAAAAATAGCAGCTCAATATTTGAAAGTTGCTTATATTAATAACTTTTTTTTTTCTAAATTTACTATTTTTTTTTTATTCATCATAAAACAGTTAGGAGCTCATGAATTTAATATCCAGCTATAAGATAAGATGTACAAAAAAAAAAAAATCTTCAAATGATATATAATTATTAATTATATGATTAATAAAAAATGGAATGAAAAAAGAAATCCAACTGTACTATACACATGGTTATTTTTTATTCCTAATGAAAGATTTCTCTCCTTTTCTGTGTTGACAAGCTATAATGAATGGACTAAGAGCGTAAGACACAAATGATAAAATCCTTCCTCTTATAAATAACCTTCATCTGTTGTAATCTTCATTATCTTTCTCTGTGATCATCAAGGCTTTGTCAGTCTCCAAGATTTAGCAATCTTTTGCACAATTCTTTCAGGACTCAATTGCAAATATAATCTCGACTTCTCTTGATGAAGCTGACTCCTCTGGCAGAAAATATTAATTTATCAGTTGCAAATATGAGCTCAAGCCCTGATATCGTTATCGATGAGAAGAAGAGGAAGAGGATGATGTCCAATAGAGAATCTGCAAGAAGATCAAGAATCAGGAGGCAAAAGCATGTGCAGGATTTGATCAATGAGAATGCTCGGTTAGAAAGAATGTTAAACCAAGATAAGCAGACGTATGAGGCTATAAGGCGAAGTTATCTTTTTCTTGAATCGGAGAACAAGTTTTTGAGGGCTAAAACTCTTAAGTTAACACAATATTTGAATTATTTGCATCAGATGCTTGCAAGTTATGAAGAAACTGACGATGAGATCAACCCTCATTAGCAACCAGTTCTTAATCCATGGCAAGTTAATGATCCATCGCAGCTTCTAGCATGCATGCTCGAAAAGTAAAATTACTTCTCCTAAATGACTATTTGCTTAATGCAGGATTGGTTATAAATAAATACATGAATCCGGTCTAATATATATATTTGTCTATAAACATACTAGACATTACATATTTGCTTCGATTTTCTTGATAATTAATTTTACCCTTGTGCTTTATTAAACTGGGATATATATAAATATAATATCATCTTAATTTAAATAAAAAGATATCACTTGATAAGATTGTTTTGATAAAGAGTAAATATCGACGAAAGATCAATTTACTTCTTAACTTGAATCTTGATTAATGATTACGATCAATTTGTCACTTGTCAATGAAGGAAATTAGAGATTCAAATTTAACAGTTAATATTATATCTAAAAATCTCCCTGAATTAAAAGAAGAAATCAAGAAGAACAAACAGCTGGGTGTTTCGGTTTGCAGTTGCTTATATTTATGTGTCTGAAGCGAAGTCTGAGGTCCCATTACTCTCTAATCTATCAAATGATTCTAATTTAATTATTATGTAATATAAGTCAAAAGTCTAATATTAAGACTGCTGTCCCTTATCAAGATTTATGACAAACTTAATTTGTAATCCGAAAATAAAAAAATTATAATCATTTCAAAAAAATTTATTCACCGGGCCCGTTTACCTAATCTAATTAATTTCTTATATTACACCAACTAATGCATTGCGTCGATCCATAGATTATTGTTTAGTTGTCAATTATCAGGTTGTTTCCATTTACTTGAGGAAAATTATCGCATATGTGGCAGAATTTAATATGCTATTGTTCTTTTTGTTCTGTTTTAATGAAATGTTAGAAATAATAAACTAATCTGGATTTATGAGTAAAACGGTTCTTTCTAAAATTTTAAAGATACTTCATGAACAAAGTTTGAAGTCGAGACATCTGATTAGAGAGAAGTGATCCTCCCTTATCCCATCTTATTTCATGGAGATAAAATACTTAATTATATTAAATTCATGATTTACAGATTCAACTAAACCCTAACTGATGTTGATGCTTTGGTTAATATATATATATATATATATATATATATATATATAAGTTTTATACCAATTGAGATTAACTCAATCGATATATTTACCATGAAATAGTCAGAATAAAGGTGGGAGATAATGAATTCAAAATCCAACCTCTTAATATTTAAAATCAGTTGTTTGTAAAGAAAACTTTTTTGCAAATGAGAGCCGTCGAGATTGTGAGTTTGTGACACGATATGTTTAAAGAAAACAAATAGATAACCTTAAACAAAGGGTTACCTACTAATGTCAGAGTAATCTCGGATATCTGACAATACAGACATGGAATGTTTTAATGAAGTATGAGTTGGATTTCCATTTTCTTGTTAATTTTATCATTTATGCCTCAATTTTCAACATACGCAATGCAATCTGAAAGGGCAGATGCAAGCAAAGAGACAACGCATCAATTAAATTCAGGATAAAATTGAGTTCAAGATAACTGTTCCTAAAGTAAAACAAGATTAAATAAATGGTTGACAAGAAAACCCTTTATAATGTTACTCTAACAGCTGCTCATCTGGCTCTGCCGTTTAGATTTTCCTTTCTGCTGTTAAATGTCTACAACAACTATAAGCTTCTGATTATAAATTATAATCCTATTATATATAATTTGCCATATAATATAATTAAATCGATCCATGATAAATCCGGACTATATAAATATTGTCTAAGCTGATTTATTCATTTCATGTCAAGTTCCTAAAATTCTATGTAGAAGCGAAGGCTTGAATTTCCTTCATCATTATTTTGACCAACTTATTAAATTCCAAGGAGTTAGCTCTCATTTGCATATCGTGACGGATTAGGCTCCAACAATCAGTCAATGAAAGATTATCAGGAAAATGCAGGTGCTAAAATCATTAATTTAAGCAGTATTAGACAATGACTCTTCATCATTAATACTGTCCTAACTCAAGTATTGATTTGATGGAGATGTATACTTTGCGTAGAGTTAAAAAGGTCTACTGCCTCCAGTTCCAATTGCTTAATTATGTTCGTGGTGTTGATTTGCTTCACCAATTGCAACACTTTTATGGCAGATAACTTGGTTAGGTTATTACAGTAAACAATAGAAAATAGAAAAAGCAATAGAATGGGCAAATAGAAATTGCTTCCTTAGAAAGACATGTTGACGTTGCTAATTCTAATTCATATTGTTGGTCAAACTACACATGCACCATAAAATAAATGACAATAAAGATGGACGGTGCATCTTTTGTTGACAAAATATTTGGTAGGTAAGATGGTAGGTGAAGATTAATCTTGACCATCCATTTGGTGGGTGGGGATTAATCTTGACCATCTATTTGGTTGGTAAGATGGTAAGTGAAGATTAATCTTGACCATACATTTGGTAGGTGAGACGGTAGGTGAGAAATAATCTCAACCATCCATCAAAGTAGGTGAGAATTAATCTTGACCGTCCATTGAGGAGGTGTAGGCCTATATATAGCCTTAGAAATTCATTTGTAATGTATTCCATCAAAAAGTGAGAGAGTAGCATTAGTGAGAGGTTGTGAGTTGTGAGTGTTTGTAAATACTCGGTAAATTTCTCTTCTTTCAGTAAAAGATCTGCAGCAGTCCGGAGACGTAGGCATAATTGGCCGAACTCCGTTATCAACTTGTATGTTCGCATTTTCTTCGCTTTCTCATAAATCTGACTATAGGGAAATTGGCGTCATTTCCCAACAACTGGTATCAGAGCATTGGTTGCGTTTTTTCTGTCCTTTTTCGGGCGATTACTATTTTTGTGAATAGTGAAATTTGGTCAGTTGTACCAAATTATCCACGGAGGTGTTCTAATACACAGAGGTTCACAAGAATTGTCAGAAACGATCCAAAGGAAGTCAGATTCGAGTGGGAGCGATGGCCACAGATGAAGGAAAGGTAAAAATTGAGACGTTCAATGGAGCGGACTTTGGCTTTTGGAAAATGCAAATAGAAGATTATTTGTATCAAAGAAATCTGTATCAACCTCTCTCAGGGAAGAAGCCAGAGGCTATGAAGGAAGAAGACTGGAGTCTTCTCGACAGACAAGCTCTCGGAGTTATCCGATTGACATTATCCCGTAATGTTGCTTTCAACATAGCAAAGGAAAAGACCACGACAGGTCTTATGATGGCTCTCTCTAGTATGTATGAGAAGCCTTCAGCTTCAAACAAAGTGCACCTCATGAGGCGCTTGTTCAACTTGCGAATGACAGAAGGTGCATCTGTAGCTCAACATCTCAATGAACTCAATACAGTCACAACCCAATTGAGTTCGGTTGGAATTGAATTTGATGAAGAAGTACGAGCATTAATACTTTTGTCTTCTCTACCAGAAAGCTGGAATGCTACTGTCACTGCTGTGAGTAGTTCGTCGGGAAGCACTAAGTTGAAATTTGATGATGTTCGTGATTTGGTTCTCAGTGAAGAGATCCGACGGAGAGAGTCGGGTGAATCATCAACTTCTTCAGTTTTGCATACAGAGTCAAGAGGAAGAAATTCAACCAGAGGTAATGGACGAGGCAAGTCAAACTACCGAGGTAAATCAAAGGACAGAAGGTCCAAATCCAGGAATCCAAGTAATTTCCATAGTTCAAAAACTGTCGAATGTTGGAATTGTGGAAAGACTGGACACTACAAAAATCAGTGCAAGAGTGCATCGAAGAACCAGGAAGCAAAGGTAGAGGCAAATGTTGCTTCCACCTCTGAAGGCAATGACGCATTGATATGCTCTTTGGAAAGCAAAGAAGATTCTTGGGTGTTAGACTCTGGAGCATCGTTTCATGCTACTTCACAGAAAGAATTCTTCGAAAGGTATGTCCCTGGAAACCTTGGAAAGGTATATCTTGGTGATGATCAACCTTGTGCTATTATTGGCAAAGGTGTAGTAAAGATTAAGTTGAACGGATCTGTTTGGGAGCTAAAAGATGTCAGACATATTCCCGACCTGAGAAAAAACTTAATCTCAGTAGGGCAATTGGCTAGCGAAGGCTACACTACGATCTTCCATGGTGATAATTGGAAGATTTCAAAGGGAGCAATGACGGTTGCTCGAGGCAAAAAGAATGGTACTCTTTACATGACAGCGGGAGCACGCTGTTCAATCATAGTTGCAGCTAGCAATGAAAATCCCAATCTATGGCACCAGAGACTAGGCCATATGAGTGAAAAAGGAATGAAGATTATGCATTCGAAGGGGAAACTTCCAGGTCTACAGTCAGTGGAGATAGACACATGCGAAGATTGCATACTTGGAAAGCAGAAAAGGGTCAGCTTTCAGACAAGTGGCAGAACCCCAAAGAAAGAAAGGCTAGAGCTTGTTCACTCTGATGTTTGGGGACCAACGACTATCTCATCCATTGGTGGAAAACACTACTTCGTGACTTTCATCGATGATCACTCTCGGAAGGTATGGGTTTACTTTCTAAAACATAAGTCCGAAGTGTTCGAGGCTTTCAGAAGATGGAAAGCTATGGTTGAAAATGAGACAGGTCTGAAGATTAAAAAGCTCAGAACTGACAATGGTGGTGAATATGAAAACACCAGATTCAAGAAGTTTTGCTATGAGCACGGTATCAGAATGGAGAGAACTGTGCCAGGTACACCTCAACACAATGGTGTAGCTGAACGTATGAATCGAACGTTGACAGAAAGAGCCAGAAGCATTCGTATACAGTCAGGTCTACCGAAGCAGTTCTGGGCAGAAGCAGTCAACACAGCAACTTACTTAATCAATCGAGGACCATCGGTTCCATTAGAGCACAGAATACCAGAGGAGGTATGGAGCCAAAAAGAGATAAAACTATCACATTTAAAAGTTTTTGGTTGTGTAGCATATGTGCATATCAGTGATCAAGGAAGGAATAAGCTTGATCCCAAATCCAAGAAATGCACTCTCATCGGTTATGGTGAGGATGAGTTTGGCTACCGTATTTTGGATGACGAAAACAAAAAGGTAATCCGTAGCAGAGATGTGATTTTTGATGAAAGGGTGATGTACAAGGACATGCATAAAATAGTCGTCAGCAACTCAGAACAGAATGAGTCAGTATTTGCAGATGCAGATGATGTCCCAGTTAGTTCCGTGACGGAACCCATTGTAGCAAGTCCTCAGCCAGAGGAACTTGTTGGACCAAGCAGTGTGCATCAATCCGACACACCACAGCCTCTTACTCCATCTCCTGTATTAAGAAGGTCTTCTAGGCCTCATGTGCCTAACAGGAGATACATGAACTATCTGTTATTGACTGATGGAGGGGAGCCTGAATGCTATGATGAAGCTTGTCAGACTGGAGATGCTAGTAAGTGGGAGCTTGCCATGAAAGACGAGATGAAGTCTCTGATCTCTAACCAGACATGGGAACTAGTTGAGTTGCCTATGGGAAAGAAGGCACTTCATAACAAATGGGTGTACCGGGTAAAAGAAGAGCATGATGGTCTCAAAAGATACAAAGCCCGACTTGTTGTCAAAGGATTCCAGCAGAAGGAAGGAGTTGACTACACCGATATTTTTGCACCCGTTGTGAAGCTCAATACTATCAGAACAGTATTGAGTATTGTGGCTATTGAAGATCTTCATCTTGAACAGCTGGACGTGAAAACCGCATTTCTTCACGGAGACTTAGATGAAGAAATATACATGCATCAGCCAGAAGGTTTCTCAGAAAAGGGGAAGGAGAACATGGTGTGCAAACTTAAAAAGAGTTTGTATGGCCTGAAACAAGCCCCAAGACAGTGGTACAAAAAGTTTGACAGCTTCATGCACAAGGAAGATTTCCAGAAGTGCAATGCTGACCACTGTTGCTACTTCAAGAGATATAAATCCAGTTATATCATTTTGCTACTTTATGTCGATGATGTGTTAGTAGCAGGTTCAAATATGAATGATATCAGAAGGTTGAAGCATCAATTGTCAAAAGAGTTTGACATGAAAGACTTGGGTCCAGCAAAGAAGATTCTTGGAATGCAAATCACAAGAGATAAGCAGAGAGGGTTCTTGCAGTTATCTCAAGCAGAGTACATCAACCGTGTTTTGCAGAGATTCAACATGAACAATGCCAAGCCAGTTAGCACACCCTTGGCCAGTCACTTTCGCCTATCTAGAAATCAATCCCCTTAAACGGAGGAAGAGAGAGAATTCATGGCTAAGATTCCTTATGCCTCAGCTATTGGAAGTTTAATGTATGCAATGGTCTGTACTAGACCAGATATTGGTCATGCAGTGGGAGTTGTTAGCAGATTTATGTCAAATCCAGGAAAAGCTCATTGGGAAGCAGTCAAGTGGATTTTGAGGTATTTACGAGGCACCACGGATAAGTGTCTGTACTTTGGTAAAGGAGAGTTAAAAGTACAAGGCTACGTAGATGCAGACTTTGGAGGAGAAGTCGATCACCGGAGAAGCACCACCGGTTATATATTCACTGTTGGAACTACAGCTGTTAGTTGGATGTCACAAATACAGAAGATTGTCACTTTATCCACTACAGAGGCTGAGTATGTAGCAGTGACTGAAGCTAGTAAAAAGATGATATGGCTTCAAGGTTTGTTAACTGAGTTGGGATTCAAAAGGGAGAAGAATATTTTGCATAGTGATAGTCAGAGTGCGATACACTTGGCGAAAAATTCAGCATTTCATTCCAGAACCAAGCATATTGGGCTTCGTTACCACTTCATCAGATCTTTATTGGAAGATGATGTGTTAGTACTGGAGAAGATCCAAGGAAGCAGGAATCCAGCGGATATGTTGACAAAGGCGGTGACTATCGACAAACTGAAGTTATGCTCAACTTCAGTTGGTCTGCTAGAGTAACAAGACCAGAAAAACTGCTGCATTGATCGAGGTGTGAAGACAGATTGAAACCAGTCTTCAAGTGGGAGATTGTTGGTCAAACTACACATGCACCATAAAATAAATGACAATAAAGATGGACGGTGCATCTTTTGTTGACAAAATATTTGGTAGGTAAGATGGTAGGTGAAAATTAATCTTGACCATCCATTTGGTGGGTGGGGATTAATCTTGACCATCTATTTGGTTGGTAAGATGGTAAGTGAAGATTAATCTTGACCATACATTTGGTAGGTGAGACGGTAGGTGAGAAATAATCTCAACCATCCATCAAAGTAGGTGAGAATTAATCTTGACCGTCCATTGAGGAGGTGTAGGCCTATATATAGCCTTAGAAATTCATTTGTAATGTATTCCATCAAAAAGTGAGAGAGTAGCATTAGTGAGAGGTTGTGAGTTGTGAGTGTTTGTAAACACTCGGTAAATTTCTCTTCTTTCAGTAAAAGATCTGCAGCAGTCCGGAGACGTAGGCATAATTGGCCGAACTCCGTTATCAACTTGTATGTTCGCATTTTCTTCGCTTTCTCATAAATCTGACTATAGGGAAATTGGCGTCATTTCCCAACACATATCACTACTCTGAAGCATCTGGATGGATTCTTCATTTAAGGATTACAGTCTAAAACTGTTTCATACACAAGTAGAGAGAATACAAGAGGGGGGTCACATATGCTGTAGGATTGCAGGCTTACTTCACATATCCTTGTTAATAGTTTTTGAACTATGAACAGGCAGTTGATGCGCATTAATTGTAAGAGAAATGGTTTGATATTTCCTCTAATAGTTCGGAACTATAATGTGTTTGAAAAATTTTAGGCTTGGAATGATGAATGTGAAGCAATGGATCAAAGATACTGAGCAGTGGCTATAGGCTCTCCCATGGAAAAGGAAGGCATAATTCGGGCTCCTCTTTCAAAGGTTCTGCAGTAAGTGCAAATATCTTTTTTGCACATCCTGAAGGATAACATGATTTGATCGTTATATTATAGGTGCGGGGTGATTCTTTTAGAATATGATGACCCATCTTTTGAAAACAAGCAAATGCAAACTAGCGTAATGATAGGCAAACGAAATTCAAGTGATTATCTGGCAGGCGGAAGCCAAGTTTGACCGGAGTTTAGGAAACCAACTTGGACTATCACATGTTGCCAAATAAATGTTTTCAATTAATTTAATAATCCTTCACAGCCACAACGATGTGAATTAGCAACAAAAAAAAAAAAAAAAGTGGGATTTAAGGATTTTCTTCGCCATTAAATAATGATATATGGACAAATTCACCACTATTTTTTTAAAAAAAAATTCAAGATTGGAGGCCTCAGTAATACAATTCTTTATTTATAGTTCGCATTGTTGAAGCAACTTGATTATAAGAAATTCTTTATGAGGTGTTGAAACAATAAAAAATCTTGAATTGAAGTTGAGGTTTTGAAAGAAATGAAGGAAACAATTCTAAATCTCATATGCTCTCCCTTTTACATTTTTCTACCGATAATTATCTTCGTTATTTTCAAGCGCATAAGCTGGGAACGGCAGCGACTTCCTCCAGGTCCAAGGCCATGGCCTCTGATAGGAAACGTTCTGCAGCTAGAGAGAAAGTTACATGTTTCCATGGCAAACTTTTCCAAAATCCATGGCCCTCTAATTTCACTAAGGCTTGGAACTCAACTTCTTATTGTTGCTTCTTCTCCTTCTGCAGCTGCTGAAATTCTGAAAAATCACGATCGTTTACTTTCTGCTAGATCTAAGCTGCAAGCCATTCCTCGCAACAACAGTGAGCTTGAACGAATAGCTTTTGTTTGGAACCCGACATGCTCCGATCAATGGAAGTTCCTGCGATCCTTGTGCAGGACTGAGCTTTTCTCGGCGAAAGCAATTGAATCGCAAGCCAGTTTGAGAGAGAAGAAATTAATGGAGATGATTGATTTTTTGTCAACAAAGCAAGGAAAAGTAGTGAATATTGGGGCAATTGTGTTCGCTACTGTTTTTAACACAATCACTAATCTTTTATTCTCAAAGGATTTTGTAGGTTTGGAAAATGAAGGGCGGGCTAGTGGATTGAAAAGTCTGATTTGGAAGATGATGGTGTTGGCCGTTAGTCCAAATATCGCTGAATTTTATCCCTTTTTAGAGCGGTTGGATCCTCAGGGTCTGAAGAGAAAGATAACAAATTGTCTTGAGGAAATGTTTAAAGTGTGGGAAATTAACATCAAGGAAAGAAGAGAAAGGCCTATCAATGATGCTGCAGTTACAGATTTCTTGGATGTATTTCTCGCCAATGGATTTGATGATGATCAGATCAATTGGTTGGTTATGGTAATTAAGCATACAAAAAAAAAAATAGAAATCTCTTCATCTTCATCCATCCCTCAATTTAATGAACTCACTTCACTCTTTAATTTGCAGGAATTGTTGAGTGCAGGGACAGATACTAATACCACAACAATAGAGTGGGCAATGGCTGAGCTTCTCAAGAACAAACAAGCAATGAAAAAGGTTGAAGAAGAGCTAGACAGAGAAATGAACAGAAACACAATCCATGAATCTCAAGTTTGTGAGCTTCCTTATCTAAATGCATGTATAAAGGAAACATTAAGATTACATCCTCCTGCTCCACTTCTGCTTCCACACAGAGCTCTTCAGACCTGTGAAATTTTGAATTACACAATACCAAAAGATGCTCAAGTGTTAGTGAATGCTTGGGCAATTGGAAGAGACCCCTCAGCTTGGGAAGATCCATTGACATTTAAACCTGAGAGATTTCTGGGCTCAACTAGTGTAGATTTTAAGGGTCATGATTTTCAGTTTATACCATTTGGATCAGGAAGGAGGATTTGCCCTGGACTGCCTATGGCTGCAAGGCAACTTCCCTTGTTTTTGGGCTATTTGATTCATTGCTTTCATTGGTCTCTTCCAGATGGTAAGGATCCTGCTCTTTTGGATATGACTGAAAAGTTTGGTATTACCTTGCAGAAGGAACAACCTTTACTCCTTATTCCTAAAAAAAAATTGTGATTGCACTTCACTTGTATTATTAATTGGTAGTTATTATTATTTTACATATTTTCACAGCTGCAAAGGATCATCCAAATTTCCCATATCCACTACTCATTTCTTCTTGTTACTAAAGATAGTTTAAGAAGAGTTAGATCATATCGTTTTTTTTTTCTGTGGTAGTTTGGTTACCAATTTTAATTCTAGTAGGGTTATTCAATTTTAATTTACTTGGTTATAACTGAATTTAATTGGTTTAATTCATTTCTTGGTTAAAAAGAATGGTTAAAGAAATACTCCATATATTTCATTCTAACTATCGATTAAGAAAATATAATTTATTTAACTACAATTGAAGCTTTAGATTATCAATAAAAAATAATTTTCTCTTTCTAACTTTATCACAGGAGAAATAAATTTTATTGAATTAATTATAATTTATTATACTTTCAGTATTTCTAAAAAAAAATGGTAATATAATCATTTTATACCTATAATTATATATACATATTAAATAATATTTTTAATATTTGTAATACTGCCTTAAATAACAGTTAAAGTGAAACGGAGGAGTACTGCTTCTCTTAAAAAAATACTGTTTTGTGTCAAAATAAAAAAGTATATTTTTGTTGACAATTTAAAAAGATTTCCGATTTAGATTAATTGTCCTATTCAAGTTAAATTTCCTAAAAGAAAATTGAGAACACATCTAGAGAGAGAATTGTCTACTGTTTGATGATGAACAATTCTCATGGGCCTGCACCCTTTTCTTGTGTTATGGGCCGGTGTAAACTGTAAACAATATGTATTTATCATTTTTTTAAATAATAATAGGTATTTATCGTTATTAGTTTTTTTGCCGCGAGACTAATGCACATAAAATAAAGAAAATTGATACTATCCTATTAACCTTTATTGTAAAAATTAATTAATAAAAATATTAATATTAATTTAATTTAAATTTATAAAAAAATTACACGAATGAATTATTTTTATTCAGGCTTTTCCACTTTCTTCAATTCATTATATTTAGTAAATGAATTAGTTTTGTGGTGCAAAGTTGAAGTTACATGCTTTTTTGGAATTAATGTATTTGTTATCGTTTTGATGATTTTGCATGTGTGTTGTTGATGCTTTGTCTGCCTTTTGTGCAAGTCATTTTCCTATTCTTTGCTTGAAACGACGCCGGCTAGACGAGAATCTGGTTCCAGGTTTTGGCCCGTTACTGGTTTTCTACCAACACAGAATGGACCAGCGTTTTAATTTGTCCGATTCGGTTTTGAAAACGCTGCTTCTAAACCCTTCCTGGCTTTGGGTTTTAGGTTTTGCAGGTTGGCGTAGGGAGGGGGAGGGAAAGAAATGGGGAGGACATTCCTTAGCTCCTTGCGTGGCTCTGGTTCACGTGGGTACACACTAGTCTCCAGCATATACTGCCACCAAATCCAACCATGACATAATGAACAACAACAATATAAAGAAAAACAGGCCTACCAGACCACACCTTATATAACTTGTAATAATCCTTTTGGTTCGATGATGCTCTAACTTCTTCTCACTATAGTCTGTCTTCAGTGAAGAGAGATTAAACCCAAAGGGCACAAAGCTACCATTAAAAGGAAAAAGAAACTGGGGATGATAAAAGAATATCATTTTCATCATTTGGACAAATCTCCAAACAATTAGAACTCATCTATCCTCTCAACAGGAAGTAAAGCTCTGAACCTATCAAATAATTTATTGAGCACTTAATTGAACTCACATTTAACCAAAATTTGATCATATATATTAGTGTGATAATCGACCTGAAAGTTTGAATGTTAACAGTTCCAAATACTTATATATGCTGATTAAAAACCCATGAAAGAAGAAGTTATTCTCCAACAACATAAACTATCCCAAAGAACAATCTCTCTCAATAATTTCCATGAACTCAATCCAACCAATAATTTGCAGAGTCATATTCAAATAAAAATGGGTATTTGAAAATATAATTACCGATTTAATTCACCATTAATAACCATCTAAACAGTGAAAAACAATATTATATACAAAAGAGAGAGACACCCGGGGTCTCAGGCTGAGTAGGACCGGAGAGAGACTCCGAACCGTTGACTTCGATCGGTAATATTGGCGTTGAAATGGAACGGTGAAAGCAGGGTGACATTTGATCTGGTATATGCTGTCATGCACTCTGGGCCATGGTATATATATATATATATATACACATACTTTATTGTTAATTTAACAAAACTATGAATTGCATCTAGTTAAAAAAAAATTCAGAAATTCAGAAATTTGCTCTTAAAGTATAAAGATGGTTTCAATACTCAAGTAATTGAAATTAGATCTTAATTAGTGGAGAGTAAATTTGTCTCCTTATTTCATTTTCTTGTTTTTATTTTAATATGATTGTATTTATTCTTATTATAGAATCAAATAATTTTTTGATATTAATCGTCTTATGGTAATTATGTATTATTAAGTAATGCTTTTTTTTATTTATAATAAAATAACTGAATAGTGTGATTACTATATATATAAAGTAACGATTATGTATTTCTTTAAAAAAATTAAATCTTCATATATACATTTTACTTTGGGAGCAAATCTAAGTAACTAACCAATCTAAATACCGCTCGACAAAAAATACCTAATTATATTCTTGATTAAGTTAAAACTTCCAAAGCTAAAATGCGACTTGCAATGGTCAGCGCTAACACTTTGGAGCCTATGGTCGATGGAATTATTTCATTTGAAGAATAAAGGGTTTCTTTATTAAATAGAAAATCTTTTCGTCTTTTGCAAGCCAAGCTAAGTAATTGTTCTTTTTCTCATTATCAGCATATATTATACAATTCAACAATCAAAATATTTGATTCCAAAAAATTAAAAAAATATATATTTGACTAAAATTCAAAGAAGTTTTTATTTCATTATATAAGATATTTCACTTTTCACTTTTTGTTTTTGCTTTATTTTATTAAGAATATCTTAAAGCAATATGTACTTCTCACATGAACAGAGTTTCTTCAAGATTCTTTAGTTGTTTCCTTAATTATTAATTTAAACACTTGATCTACTGCATATATGAGGGAGAACTCTGATCACCATTATTGAAGGGATGCATGGTTGCTCAAATATCTATTTGGTAATTAAGACATTAATTGAATTTTAAAAAATTAATTTATGCAAAAAAACTTGTCATTATAACCAAGGTTTTTAATATATGCAATATATACCATTAACTAGGAATATATAATTTACCGAACCTCACAATAATATTAATTTATAAGATTGTAATCGATTACATAACAGGAGTAATATTTTTGTCCTCGCATACACACAAGAAATACTTGTCTAAATCGGATTTATATAAATCAAGTCAATGAGTTCATATCATATCAACTTCTCTTCTTGATTTAATCTAACAGACCTGATCTACACAAGAAAGATCTTTTACACATATTTAATACTTTTAATGAATGGAGGGCTGAAATCTAAAATAATCAATATTTCAGATTTCTCATATATATATATATATATATATATATATATATATATATATTATTTTGTTGCCCCCATAATTATTGGTAGTATTTTGAAGAAGTTAGGTAGAAAATCAATTAACACGTCTACAAAGGGTGATGCCATCACCTAATGGAGCAAGACAAATTTGAAGACGAGGATCAGCTGAAATGTTTTCATTAAAATCCAAAATGAATTTTCTTGCTTCTCTTTTGGTTTCTGGCACAGCTTCTTCAGGCTTGGCAACTGCTCCTCCCCATAGAGTATTGTCATAAGCAATTATCCCTCCAATTTTAATCAACTTTATTAGCCTTTCATGATAGTTCTGGTAGTTTCCCTTGTCAGCATCCACAAATGCAAAGTCAAAACTCCCTTCATTTTCTTTCTGTGACAATAAATTAATCAATTAAAATCCCTTAATTATTACACGAAAACAAAATTAATAATCCAATTAAATTAAAAAAAAAGAAAGGTATATGGTTACTTGTTACTTACATCTTCTAAGAGTTGATCGAGAATTGGTAAAGCAGGAGACTCAATGAAGTTGATTTTGTGTTCTACACCGGCCTTCTTTATTATCGGCAAGCCGATCTCATACATTTTCCTATCGATATCTATGGCTGTAATCTGCCATAGGTGATAAAATATTAATCTTTTTATAAGATAATATATTATTGACTCAATGTGAATAGATAAAGGGAGAAATTTTCAGAGACCAGACCTTGCCATCTTCAGGGATATTGAGGGCAGTTAGAAGGAGAGAATAACCAGTAAAAACTCCAACTTCAATGGTCTTCTTGGCATTGATCATCTTCAAAAGCAACGCAATTAACTGGCCAGCATCAGGTGCGGCAGCATAGAAGGAACTGGAGATTAATTAATTGTAAACATTCATTAATCATAGGTAATTACAGATGGAGAAATGGAGATGGAGGTCATAATTAATTACAAAGTGAATGCATATAGAAAAATAAGAAGAAAATTAATTACTTGGGCAGGGAAGCAGTAGCATCCCTTAGCTCTTTGAGAGGTGTAGGTTCTCGTGGAAAGACGCTAGACTCCAGTATATACTGCCATTTTTAAAAAATAAAATAAAATTAAAAGGCTCATCTCTTCAACAAATCCAATATTCTAACAAAAATAAAAAGAGAAAGCATAAACAAAATAAGATTATGAAGAATACTACGTCGTATAATTGCCCACTCTGCAGCAACAAAGCATTAGGGTTCAAGTCTTGTCCTGTGCTTCCCATTTTCTGTCACAAAAACATTCGAGAATTACGAGGATATATAGCACTAGATCGAATGACTAATTACAAAAGAAAAGGGTAAATAAAACGAAGAAATGAAGGTATTATACTGGAAGAAATTGATTGAAAGTTGTGAAATGGATCGAATCAGGGAGTCCTCCACACAATTGAGGGGAAGATACAAAAGCTTTTTGCTATTGAAGTAACATTTATAACGGTCCTATTTATATATGCATTTGGATTTGTTGGGTCACACTCACCAATCCATTTTTGTTTGCTTGTTTTACGCCTATGGGTCAGCCATATTTTTATTTTTCTTTTATATATATGTCATATGCAATTGGCGTTTCCTTATTTTCTGTTGGGTAATTATTCTTTAATGCTGCTATCTGTTGTGGAAATCGGGTTAGTTTCCACCAAAATGAATAATTGTGCCAAAAATTAAGACAAAGAAAAATTCCCAGGTAGTTGGTGGAGTCACAAATGGTCTCCCTTAAAAACCAACTTCCTTAGACTCTTGAGTCTTGGTGACAGAATTTTTCTAAGATAATTTAAAGCACAATATATCACAAAGTAAAAGACCCGACAATAGCTATTAAATAGAAATAAAAGGAACACCAGAATTTAACGAGGTTCGGCCAATTATGCCTACGTCCTCGGACACTACTAAAATAATATTTCACTATTTCAAAGAAATATTACAAAGTGAAATATTACAAGAGAGAGAGGAAAAATACAACCAATCTTAGAAGTAGAGAGATTGGTGGTTTTTGGGATGAATTGTTAAGAGGGGATGAAGTCCTTTTATAGCCTAATGCTATGGTGGAAAAATCATCTCTTTCCGATGTGGGATTGTCATATTTCAACAAATCTCCACCTTGACAATCTCACAATTCCAAACAAACATCCTCTAAACTCTTATATTACAAATTTCAGTAATGTCTCCAAATGCGCTTCAAAGCGCCAAATTTCAAATTCTAATAACATTTATCAAGTCCAAACAATGTTGGAACTTGACACTTGTCACAACTTTCGTTGCCATATCTGCGGGATTTTCAGCAGTCAAAATCTTCTGAAGAAGTATCCCACCATCTTCAAGAATTTCCCGTACAAAATGATATCGAACATCGATATGCTTCGTCCTTGTATGATAAACTTGATTCTTTGCTAAACAAATAGCACTTTGACTGTCACAATGCACTTTGACATGCTTCTGACCAATTCCCAAGTCATTCAACAACCCCTGAAGCCAAATTGCCTCCTTAACAGCTTCTGAAACTGCCATGTACTCTGCCTCTGTTGTAGACAAAGCAACTGTTGACTGTAAGGTGGACTTCCAACTAACCGGTGCCTTTGCAAGTGTGAACACATAACCGGTAGTAGATCGACGTTTGTCTAAATCACCTGCATAGTCGGAATCACAATATCCAACTATATATTGACCACTTTTCTCATCCCGCTCAAACATTATACCAACATCTACAGTATTCTGAATATACCGTAGAATCCATTTCACAGCTTGCCAATGTCCTTTGCCAGGATCATGCATGTACCTGCTCACAACTCCAACTGCTTGTGAAATGTCAGGCCTCGTACACACCATTGCATACATCAAGCTACCAACAGCATTTGCATATGGAACCTTTGACATATATTCTCGTTCTTCATCACTTTTCGGAGATAAAGATGCACTGAGCTTAAAATGAGGAGCAAGTGGAGTACTAACTGGTTTTGTATTCTCATTTATCCCAAAACGTTTTAGTACTTTTCTCAGATATTGTTTCTGAGTCAAACAAAGTCTCCCCAATTTTCTGTCTCTGCATATCTCCATACCGAGAATCTTCTTAGCTTCCCCTAAATCCTTCATTTCAAATTCCTGATTTAGTTGAGCTTTTAACTTCTGAATCTCTCCTTCATCTTTTGAAGCTATCAGCATATCATCAACATAAAGGAGGAGATAGATAAAGGAACCATCCCGTAGCTTGCGTAAATATACACAATGATCATATTTGCTTTTTGTGTACTTCTGCCTTATCATAAACTTGTCAAATCGTTTGTACCACTGTCTTGGAGATTGCTTCAATCCATACAACGATTTGCTCAACTTGCACGCCAAATTTTCTTTTCCAGCAACTTTAAATCCTTCTGGCTGAGTCATGTAGATTTCTTCTTCTAAGTCTCCATGTAAAAATGCAGTTTTTACATCAAGCTGAACTAGTTCCAGATCAAATTGTGCTACCAAAGCCAGCAGTATTCTTATGGAGGAATGTTTTACAACTGGAGAAAACACTTCATTATAATCAATTCCCTCCTTCTGAGCGTAGCCTTTAGCTACCAATCTTGCCTTGTAGCGGATATCATTCTTATCAGGAAATCCGTCTTTCTTTGCATAAACCCATTTACAGCCAATCGCTTTCTTTCCCTTTGGCAGACTTGCTAGCTTCCATGTCTGATTCTTTTCAAGGGACTGCATCTCTTCTTCCATAGCCTTTCTCCACTTTTCTTCTTCTGAGCTTTGAATAGCTTCACAATAAGTGGAAGGAATCTCATCATCTACTGAAGATGTATAATTAGTCATATCTTCAAGTCGAGCAGGTTTCTTAATCTTCCTTTTCGGCTTTCGTAGTGCAATTGGCTCAAGTTGCTGAGGAGGTTCTTGTGCTGAAACCTCTGCTTCCTCATCTGATCCATTTTCTACCATTATCTCCTCTTCTTCCGTAGGAGTAATTTTATCAGACTCTACAATTGCTGGATCAACAATTCTTCTTCTATCAAACTCCACCTGTTTGGGAGTTTCCTCCACCTGCTGTGGAGAACCATCCGTCTGCTCCTTTGTTACCTTTAACATGGTAGACTCATCAAAGGTAACATCTCTACTAAAGATTATTTTCTTCGTCTCTGGGCACCATAGTCGATATCCTTTGATACCAGAGGATATCCCCATAAAGATAGCTTTCTTTGCCCTTGGATCTAACTTTGATTCCTTAACATGATAGTATGCAGTGGAACCAAACACATGTAAGGAATTATAATCTGTAGCAGGTTTTCCATACCACACCTCCAAAGGTGTTTTGCCATTGATAGCAGTTGATGGCAAACGATTAATGAGATGACATGCGTATGTTACAGCCTCAGCCCAAAACTGTCTGCCTAATCCAGCATTAGACAACATACACCGAACTTTCTCCAGTAGAGTTCGGTTCATGCGTTCAGCCACCCCATTCTGTTGTGGTGTATTTCTGACAGTGAAATGTCGAACAATTCCTTCATTTCTGCAAACTTTCATGAAGGGATCACTTGTGTACTCTCCGCCATTGTCTGTTCGAAGACACTTGATCTTTCTGCCCGTCTGAGTTTCTACCATCTTTTTCCAGATGAGAAAAACTTCCAACACTTCATCCTTTGTCTTCATTGTATACACCCATACTCTTCTTGAACAATCATCAACAAAGGTAACATAGTAGTGTTTACCTCCCATTGAAGCAGTTTTGGAAGGACCCCATACATCTGAGTAAACATAATCCAGAATACCCTTGGTATCATGGATTGCAGTGCCAAACTTCACTCTCGTCTGCTTCCCTTTGATGCAATGCTCACAGAAGTCTAATTTGCAGGTTCGCACTCATTGCAATAATCCTTGATTCGCCAGAAGTTTCAATAATTTTTCGCCTGCATGCCCCAAGCGCATATGCCACAATCTGGTTATTTCTAGCTCATGGTCATCACTAGAAACTGCTGCTGTTGTTCCAACAACTGTATTGCCTTCATAGTAATACAAGTTGTTGCTCCTTTGAACTCCTCTCATCACCACAAGTGCTCCAGATATAACTTTCATTACTTCATTTTTAATGATTATAGTGAAACCCTTTCTCCCAAGGATTCCCATAGAAATGAGGTTTTTCGTCAGACTGGGCACATATCTTACGTCTGTCAGAGTTCTGATTGATCCATCACGATTCCTCAATTGGATTGAACCAATTCCAGTTGTTTTGCAAGGGCTGTCATTTGCTGTATAGACAACTCCACCTTCAATTTCTTTAAAATCGAAAAACCATTCCCGATTGGGACACATATGGTGGCTACAGCCTGAATCCAGGATCCAAGCAGTCGAACTGCTTATTGATGGCATCAATGCTAATGAAAAATCTGAATCATCACATTCAGCTACATTTGAATCTGCAACAGCCTTGCCTTTGCCAGATTTGCTTCTCAACTTAGGACAATCTTTCTTCCAGTGCCCCTTTTCTCGACAAAAAGCACATTCATCTTTGCCCACTCTGGACTTTGATCTGTCTTTCTTTCCCCTGTTCTTATTTTTCGAACGGCCTCTTACTATCAAAGCTTCAGCTGCTCCACTGGTGCTATCCTTCTTGTCTTTTCTCCTCAATTCATAGTTGTATAGTGCAGCACATACTTCACTAAGAGACACCTCAGCTTTCCCATGGAGTAGAGTAGTTTCTAGAAACTCAAACTCCTCAGGAAGGGATCCCAACAGCATTAGGGCCAAATCTTCATCTTCAAATGTCACATCCAAGTTCATCAGATCTGCTACAAGTTGATTGAAATTGGTGATGTGATCATTCATCGTGGTACCAGAAACATATGTGAATCTGAACAGTCTTTTCTTCATATGAAGCTTATTTTGACTGCTCTTTTTCAAGAATTTTTCCTCCAATGCCTTCCACAATTTACTTGCAGAAGTTTCTTTACAAAAGGCATACTTCTGCTCTCTGGACAGGCACGATCGAATTGTACCACATGCCAAACGATTGATTGTCTTCCATTCCTTCTCATCTGCACCTTCTGGCTTTTCTCCCTCAATGGCAATGTCTAAGCCTTGCTGAAATAAGGCGTCTAGAACTTCACCTTGCCACATGCCGAAATGGCCTGTACCATCAAAAATCTCCACTGCAATTCTCGTATTTGCCACAGCAGTTCTCGCCAAAATTGATGAAGTAGAAGCTGTTGTGTCCATTGTGGATTTTTGTCCGTCTCTTGCCATTTCCTTTTTAAGACTATTTAATAGCTTTCAAATGCGGAATACCCAAGAATCCAAGGAAACCTTTCTGATGTGGAAGATCAGCTTACACCGCAACCACAGAGCATATAACTCAGTAACCTTGGCTCTGATACCAATTGTTGTGGAAATCGGGTTAGTTTCCACCAAAATGAATAATTGTGCCAAAAATTAAGACAAAGAAAAATTCCCAGGTAGTTGGTGGAGTCACAAATGGTCTCCCTTAAAAACCAACTTCCTTAGACTCTTGAGTCTTGGTGACAGAATTTTTCTAAGATAATTTAAAGCACAATATATCACAAAGTAAAAGACCCGACAATAGCTATTAAATAGAAATAAAAGGAACACCAGAATTTAACGAGGTTCGGCCAATTATGCCTACGTCCTCGGACACTACTAAAATAATATTTCACTATTTCAAAGAAATATTACAAAGTGAAATATTACAAGAGAGAGAGGAAAAATACAACCAATCTTAGAAGTAGAGAGATTGGTGGTTTTTGGGATGAATTGTTAAGAGGGGATGAAGTCCTTTTATAGCCTAATGCTATGGTGGAAAAATCATCTCTTTCCGATATGGGATTGTCATATTTCAACACTATCAGCAATCTTGGATCTTGAGTTGATGCACATTTAGCCAGGTAATTACGGAGGTTGGATCAGATAAGTTCTATCAATACTTTCTTTTTAACGTTTTCTTGGACACTTGTTCTACAATTAATTTTCATTATTAAAATTTTAATTTACAAAAATTTACTATTTTATTTAATAATTTAAAGTTAATGATGTGAACCAATTATAAAACAAAATGTTGAAAATAAAATCTTAATTATTTTAAAAAATTTGTCTTGCTTATTAAGTTAATGGTTATATTCCTTTGAACCCCAAAATTTGCTTTAAAGCTTTTTTTTTTTTCTTTTAGAGTTTAGCCTTTTGATTAAGTTAACTGATTCTTACTTTTATTTTCATATAAATTAAAAAAATAATTAATATAGTTGAAATTATTAATTTTAATTTCATTTTTATATATAATCTAATTATTAATTACATTTCAAACTAATTAATTACTTAACCAGGAAATATTAAAAAATATTAGTTCGTATTATTTACAATAGAATACATTAAATAGGTATACGCACATCATAAAATTAGATTAATTTAAGGCAAAAAAAATGGAAAATAAATCTGTGTGTATGAGTGAGAGTAATTTATATTACTACAATATTCCTTCATTCTCTTTTGAAAAATATATATACCCAGAGTTTTTATTCTTCTCATTTTATGTACAAATCGAAAAATTACCTTCATTAATTCAATAGAGAAATGGAATGAATGAGCTTCTGACCATGAAGAGAAAAGAAAGGAAAGTTATTAATTAAGTAGATGGTGCAAGCAGTTTAAGCCATCATCATCGTAGTTGTAACTAGGAAAACCAAGATATATATATAGAAGCAGGTCAAGCCTGCAAGTCATAACTAAACATTCACTGAGATTCTCACAGCAAGCAATGACAGCAGAATAGTAATAATATTAACAGTAATTAAGTACTTCCAATAATTGAGATTTGATGGTTTATTCAATTCTTAATAATTACTTTGGATGGTGTCTGACTGATGACTATGTTTAATTAGTTCATGATCGACATGAATTAATTAAATTAGAAAAGTTTACCCATAAGTTATGTTTGCTTAGCATGCATCACGCATGTGTTATTTGGATATTTCAAGTTGACCAATTGATTATTTTATTTTATTTTCTACCAGTTAGATATTTAATTGAGATTCTCTTAAGTTGTGTTAAATATGATAGATAATGTTAATTTAATCTGCATCATTAATTAATAAGGAATGAATAAAATTAAATGTTTAATACTTATTTTTCAAAAAATAAATCACCTCTTTTCTAAAAAATATTTAAGCTATTGAAATATTGAAATGATTAAATATTTAATCTCCATCAATTAGCAATTGAAAACATATTTGCTAATTTATTTACAAATCCTATCTAACAATTTCCTTTTCTGCAAGGTGGAATGAATTTTGTTTTTCCCCTTAAGAATAGCTATAACGATTTCAAATCTTTTACTATTGGGTCGTCCAATTAATTAATTAAGTTTTCCTAATTAAAAGAGGCATCCACCATTTGAAAAGTTAGGATTTCATAAGGAAATTCTCTCTGGCTTTTTTTAAAAAAAATTTAGCAAGGTTTTTTTTTTTTTAATTTTTTGTGCGGCCAGATGGTATGAATCATGCGGCCATTAATTTATTTTGTGTAAAACTAATGAATAAATCATATACCAGTCTCTTTGAGGCTACTAACGGACTTTTTTTTTTCTTTTTTATATTTTTTTTTCAATTTTTTTTTTAAATTTTAGAAGTATTTTAAATTGACATCTTGAGAAGTAAATCCCAACTTGATTCATGCTTTATTTATTTATTTTTATCAACCAAATTGAGTCATGGGAAATGCACCTTGACGTTGGAGCTTTGATTAGAATTATATATATATATTATAATGTAATGTAGCTGATCACATAGGATAAAAATTCTGAATTACCCTAATTAATCTATTTTTGTAGGGAAGAGTAGATTGTTATTCAATTAAGAATAACTGGATTCATGGGAGGAACCGCAACTCTAATTTGTCTTCAACAGCTTAAAGGCATGTTAAAACTGATGTGGTCTCTCTGTCAGCCTTCAGTTTTCCACAATAGAAATGAGGTTTATATTTTTGTAATTCTACTATAAAACGAATACGACAATCAATATTTAGAAAACAAAATTAAAATCCATTTCTCTTTGCTTGTCTTTTCTAATTTCCTTTTCTTTCTTTCACTTTTGGATTTAAGTAGGTAGTTAGACACTTTGAATATTGACGAACAGTTTGTCCCTAAAAAAATAATATTGATTCTTTTCATAAACAAATCGAGAAGACTTTCTTTTCACATTTCTTATGTTTCTACGTAAATAGAAAAAAGAAATGGGAAGTAGAATATCTTTTTGCTCAAAATTAAAGTCAAACAAGGAAATTTGGCTCCGTTCTATTTTTTAAATAAAAAAAATTCAATACGATTTCAGTTTTTAAGTATATTTTTTTTATTTTTCGATATGGTTCAGAATTTTCAAAAATCATGAACAACCTTATCTTATCTTTGACAGGGTTGAGATAGGAATTAAAAATTTTGCATTGGTAATAACATGGAGATTCATGTTTACATACTTAGTTAATTTCTTAAATTACATTAATTTTAGTAATAAGTTAATTAATAACATGATGTTTCATGTTTATCTAAAATAATTTATTGAATTAAAAATTAGTGCTCGAGAAATGTATGGCAAGGCTGGGACGAGAGCACTGATTTCGCTGGGATATTTTACAGCAATGATAGTGCCCGAGTGGAATCTTTCTGTGCTTTGGTTTGCCAAATTTTTTATGGAATAATGCTGATGATATTCCTGCGTCTGAGATTTCTTCTTAGGGCTGTGGATTATTTATTATTATTATTTTAATCGAAATTGGAAACAAGCTAGGGACTAGGGAGGTCCGTAGTCTTGGGAACAGTGCCCTCTTCAATCCCGATTGGATTTGGAGATTCAAAATGGACTAAAACTCCTTTAGGCTGCCGGAATATGAATGCAGATGGTTCCTTTTTGGCTGCAATTGGAGCAGTAGTGTCAATAGGATGCAAATGAATCAAAATATTTGTGAGTTATTTAAAATTAACTCGTAAAATACTTAAATTCGATTCAAAATTAATCGAGTTTAGTTTAAATTCGAGTGGTTTATTGAGTCGAATTCGAATATCTTAATATCTAACTTGTAACTTAATATCTTGTCGAATTTCGAACAATTAAAAATAAGTTCGAATCAAGTTTGAATTTTAAATTTTTTAATAAAATCGAATTAGAAACTGATACTATATCGACTCGACTACACCCTAAATATCAAGAGATTTGAGTGGTGAATTTATTGTAGCAGCTAGTGTTGTGGAAATCGGGTTAGTTTACACCAAAGTAAATAATTGTGCCAAAAATTAAGACAAAGAAAAATTCTCAAGTAGTTGGTGGAGTCACAAATGGTCTCCCTTAAAAACCAACTTCCTTAGACTCTTAGAGTCTTGGTGACAGAATTTTTTCTAGATAATTTAAAGCACAATATATCACAAAGTAAAAGACCCGACAATAGCTATTAAATAGAAATAAAAAGAACACCAGAATTTAACGAGATTCGGCCAATTATGCCTACGTCCTCGGACACTACTAAAATAATATTTCACTATTTCAAAGAAATATTACAAAGTGAAATATTACAAGAGAGAAAGGAAAAATACAACCAATCTTAAAAGTAGAGGGATTGATGTTTTTTGGGATGAATTGTTAAGAGGGGATGAAACTCTTTTATAGCCTAATGCTATGGTAGAAAAATCTTCTCTTTCCGATGTGGGATTGACACATTTCAACAAATCTCCACCTTGACAATCTCACAATTCTAAACAAACATTCTCTAAACTCTTATATTACAAATTTCAGTAATGTCTCCAAATGCGCTTCGAAACGCCAAATTTCAAATTTTGAGAACATTTATCAAGTCCAAGCAATGTTGGAACTTGATACCTGTCACAACTTTCGTTGTCATATCTGCGGGATTTTCAGCAGTCAAAATCTTCTGAAGTAGTATCCCACCATCTTCAAGAATTTCCCGTACAAAATGATATTGAACATCGATATGCTTCGTCCTTGTATGATAAACTTGATTCTTTGCTAAACAAATAGCACTTTGACTATCACAATGCACTTTGACATGCTTCTGACAAATTTCCAAGTCATTCAACAACCCCTGAAGCCAAATTGCCTCCTTAACAGCTTCTGAAACTGCCATGTACTCTGCCTCTGTTGTAGACAAAACAACTGTTGACTGTAAGGTGGACTTCCAACTAACCGATGCTTTTGCAAGTGTGAACACATAACCGGTAGTAGATCGACGTTTGTCTAAATCACCTGCATAGTCGGAATCACAATATCCAACTATATATTGACCACTTTTCTCATCCCGCTCAAACATTATACCAACATCTACAGTATTCTGAATATACTGTAGAATCCATTTCACAGCTTGCTAATGTCCTTTACCAGGATCATGCATGTACCTGCTCACAACTCCAACTGCTTGTGAAATGTCAGGCTTCGTACACATCATTGCATACATCAAGCTACCAACAGCATTTGCATATGGAACCTTTGACATGTATTCTCGTTCTTCATCACTTTTCGGAGATAAAAATGCACTGAGCTTAAAATGAGGAGCAAGTAGAGTACTAACTGGTTTTGTCTTCTCATTTATCCCAAAACGCTTTAGTACTTTTCTCAGATATTGTTTCTGAGTCAAACAAAGTCTCCCCAATTTTCTGTCTCTGCATATCTCCATACCCAGAATCTTCTTAGCTTCCCCTGAATCCTTCATTTCAAATTCCTGATTTAGTTGAGCTTTTAACTTCTGAATCTCTCCTTCATCTTTCGAAGCTATCAGCATATCATCAACATAAAGGAGAAGATAGATAAAGGAACCATCCCGTAGCTTGCGTAAATATACACAATGATCATATTTGCTTCTTGTGTATTTCTGCCTTATCATAAACTTGTCAAATCGTTTGTACCACTGTCTTGGAGATTGCTTCAATCCATACAACGATTTGCTCAACTTGCACGCCAAATTTTCTTTTCCAGCAACTTTAAATCCTTTTGGCTAAGTCATGTAGATTTCTTCTTCTAAGTCTCCATGTAAAAATGCAGTTTTTACATCCAGCTGAACTAGTTCCAGATCAAATTGTGCTACCAAGGCCAACAGTATTCTAATGGAGGAATGTTTTACAACTGGAGAAAAAACTTCATTATAATCAATTCCCTCCTTCTGAGCGTAGCCTTTAGCTACCAATCTTGCCTTATAGCGGATATCATTCTTATCAGGAAATCCGTTTTTCTTTGCATAAACTCATTTACAACCAATCGCTTTCTTTCCCTTTGGCAGACTTGCTAGCTTCCATGTCTGATTCTTTTCAAGGGACTGCATCTCTTCTTCCATAGCCTTTCTCCACTTTTCTTCTTCTGAGCTTTGAATAGCTTCACAATAAGTGGAAGAAATCTCATCATCTACTGAAGATGTATAATTAGTCATATTTTCAAGTCGAGCAGGTTTCTTTATATTCCTTTTCGGCTTTCGTAGTGCAATTGACTCAAGTTGCTGAGGAGGTTCTTGTGCTGAAACCTCCGCTTCCTCATCTTATCCATTTTCTACCATTATCTCCTCTTCTGCCGTAGGAGTAATTTTATCAGATTTTACAATTGCTGGATCAACAATTCTTCTTCTATCAAACTCCACGTGTTTAGGAGTTTCCTCCACCTGCTGTGGAGAACCGTCTGTCTGCTCCTTTGTTACCTTTAACATGGTAGACTCATCAAAGGTAACATCTCTACTAAAGATTATTTTCTTCGTCTCTGGGCACCATAGTCGATATCCTTTGATACCAGAGGATATCCCCATAAAGATAGCTTTCTTTGCCCTTGGATCTAACTTTGATTCCTTAACATGATAGTATGCAGTGGAACCAAACACATGTAAGAAATTATAATATGTAGCAGGTTTTCCATACCATACCTCCAAAGGTGTTTTGCCATTGATAGCAGTTGATGGCAAACGATTAATGAGATGACATGCGTATGTTACAGCCTCAGCCCAAAACTGTCTGCCTAATCCAGCATTAGACAACATACACCGAACTTTCTCCAGTAGAGTTCGGTTCATGCGTTCAGCCACCCCATTCTGTTGTGGTGTATTTCTGACAGTGAAATGTTGAACAATTCCTTCATTTCTGCAAACTTTCATTAAAAGATCACTTGTGTACTCTCCGCCATTGTCTGTTCGAAGACACTTGATCTTTCTGCCCGTCTGAGTTTCTACCATCTTCTTCCAGATGAGAAAAACTCCCAACACTTCATCCTTTGACTTCATTGTATACACCCATACTCTTCTTGAACAATCATTAACAAAGGTAACATAGTGTTTACCTCCCATTGAAGCAGTTTTGGAAGAACCCCATACATCTGAGTGAACATAATCCAGAATACCCTTGGTATCATAGATTGCAGTGCCAAACTTCACTCTCGTCTGCTTCCCTTTGATGCAATGCTCACAGAAGTCTAATTTGCAGGTTTGCACTCCTTGCAATAATCCTTGATTCGCCAGAAGTTTCAAGGATTTTTCGCCTGCATGCCCCAAGCGCATATGCCACAATCTGGTTGTTTCTAGCTCCTGGTCATCACTAGAAACTGCTGCTGTTGTTCCAACAACTGTGTTGTCTTCATAGTAATACAAGTTATTGCTCCTTTGAACTCCTTTCATCACCACAAGTGCTCCAGATATAACCTTCATTACTTCATTTTTAATGATTATAGTGAAACTCTTTCTCCCAAGGATTCCCATAGAAATGAGGTTTTTCGTCAGACTGGGCACATATCTTACATCTGTCAGAGTTCTGATTGATCCATCACGATTCCTCAATTGGATTGAACCAATTCCAGTTGTTTTGCAAGGGCTGTCATTTGCTGTATAGACAACTCCACCTTTAATTTCTTTAAAATCGAAAAACCATTCCCGATTGGGACACATATGGTGGCTACAGCCTGAATCCAGGATCCAAGCAGTCGAACTGCTTATTGATGGCATCAATGCTAATGAAAAATCTGAATCATCACATTCAGCTACATTTGAATCTGCAACAGCCTTGCCTTTGCCAGATTTGCTTCTCAACTTAGGACAATATTTCTTCCAGTGCCCCTTTTCTCGACAAAATGCACATTCATCTTTGCTCACTCTGGACTTTGATCTGTCTTTCTTTCCCCTGTTTTTATTTTTCGAACGGCCTCTTACTATCAAAGCTTCTGCTGCTCCACTAGTGTTATCCTTCTTGTCTTTTCTCCTCAATTCATAGCTGTATAGTGCAACACATACTTCACTAAGAGACACCTCAGTTTTCGCATGGAGTAGAGTAGTTTCTAGAAACTCAAACTCCTCAAGAAGGGATCCCAACAGCATTAGGGCCAAATCTTCATCTTCAAATGTCACATCCAAGTTCATCAGATCTGCTACAAGTTGATTGAAATTGGTGATGTGATCATTCATCGTGGTACCAGGAACATATGTGAATCTGAACAGTCTTTTCTTCATATGAAGCTTATTTTAACTTCTCTTTTTCAAGAATTTTTCCTCCAGTGCCTTCCACAATTTACTTGCAGAAGTTTATTTACAAAAGGCATACTTCTGCTCTCTGGACAGACACGATCGAATTGTACCACATGCCAAACGATTGATTGTCTTCCATTCCTTCTCATATGCACCTTCTGGCTTTTCTCCCTCAATTGCAATGTCTAAGCCTTGCTGAAATAAGGCGTCTAGAACTTCACCTTGCCACATGCCGAAATGGCCTATACCATCAAAAATCTCCACTGCAATTCTCGTATTTGCCACAGCAGTTCTCGCCAAAATTGATGAAGTAGAAGCTGTTGTGTCCATTGTGGATTTTTGTCCGTCTCTTACCATTTCCCTTTTAAGACTATTTAATAGCTTTCAAATGCGGAATACCCAAGAATCCAAGGAAACCTTTCTGATGTGGAAGATCAGCTTACGCCGCAACCACAGAGCATATAACTCAGTAACCTTGGCTCTGATACCAATTGTTGTGGAAATCGGGTTAGTTTCCACTAAAGTGAATAATTGTGCCAAAAATTAAGATAAAGAAAAATTCTCAGGTAGTTGGTGGAGTCACAAATGGTCTCCCTTAAAAACCAACTTCCTTAGACTCTTAGAGTCTTGGTGACAGAATTTTTCCTAGATAATTTAAAGCACAATATATCACAAAGTAAAAGACCCGACAATAGCTATTAAATAGAAATAAAAAGAACACCAGAATTTAACGAGGTTCGGCCAATTATGCCTACGTCCTCGGACACTACTAAAATAATATTTCACTATTTCAAAGAAATATTACAAAGTGAAATATTACAAGAGATAGAGGAAAAATACAACCAATTTTAGAAGTAGAGGTATTGATGTTTTTTGGAATGAATTGTTAAGAGGGGATGAAGCTCTTTTATAGTCTAATGCTATGGTAGAAAAATTTTCTTTTTCCGATGTGAGATTGACACATTTCAATAGCTAGTAGATATTGCTATTGTTCTAATGCTAAAATGGCTGAGGCATTGGCATTAAGGTCAGTAGTTAATTGGATTGAGAATCACTTGGACGGGCCATTGAAGTATCCTGTCAAGTGGGGAAGATCTGTCAGAATTTGGCAAAGCCTTTTTCTACAGCAACAGCAATATTTCTATCAAATGGATTAGATTTAGAAGGCAAGCTAATTCGGTGAAGCATTTTCTTATTAGCGCTTGCTAGGAATTTTGATGCCTTTCATTTTTGGGTTGCTATTCCCGATTGTATTGTTCATTTGCTTCAAGCTTATATTTGAATAAAATTATCTCTTTGAGTTTCAAAATAAAAAAGCACAAGGATGAAAGTGAATTATTTGCTTTTTTTTTTCCCCTTGAGATGCAGAAATATTTGGTTATTGAGCATAAAAGAGTATAATAATTAAAATTTTCTCACATATATGTGTAAAATTACTCATTCAATTTTAATTTATTATATTAATATATTTATTATATTAATATATTTATTATATTAATATATTTATATTAATATATTAATTTTAAAAATTAGTACAAAATACCACATATAAAATGACGTGATTTGACCTGAAAAAATATATATAATTAATAATCTGACAATTGAATTAAAAAATGACATGATTCAATAATATGATGATCTGAAATTTACAGCTATTTTGATCTAATTCCGTTTGAAATTTGAAATGATTTAAAATATGATAATGGGACATATTTGCCTGATTTAAGTTATGAAGGTGGCAATATTAAAAGAATTAATATATATACAAATACTAATACATATCATAGGATGATAAGAATATAATACTAATGTTAATAAATTTAAATAACCTTATACCTACGCACGTTCCATAAGTCAAATAAGGCATTACAATTATTTGTACCAAAAAATATATTTATAATACTTGACATCTGATTATAAATATATAAATTATTATGAAATGCCATAAATTTCAATTTTTTAAATACAATTTTTATTATAAAAATCTTATATTTTTTATTAAAAAAAAAAAGAGGATAATGAACTTAACTTATAAGTTGATTCAACCCGAATACTGAAACATCTAATATTTTGATATTTTAAGTTTTTTTTAGGAAATTACTTGATTTGTCACTTTTTAAATATTTTTTTTCTAAAAAATGCTCTACCCATATTCATTAATACCTCTTTTTAAATTTTTACCTTTCAAAAATATTTATTTTTAAATAATTATCAAAAATAGCGCTTTTTGAACAATCAAATGCCATTGATTTCCCTGCTATTGAGCAGAGTTTCAAGGCTCCCTTTTCCAAGTCGTGGCAAACTAAAAGAGGGGGATTATGATTTGACCAAAACCCATAAAGCTTCGCTCCGTTGATGCCTTATTTCAGTGAAAAATAAGAGCACTCTCTTTAACAATTCTTTTTATTAGTATACTATATTTACTATTTTAATAAAAAAAATATATAACTTTTTTTAAAATAAAATTAAATATAGCAATTTTTCATTTATAATAATGATTAAAATATTAAAATCTATTTTTTTATTTACTATTCTCTCTTTTCTATCTTTTCTTATATTTTACATTACTGTTTATTATCTTTTTTTATTAAAATTTAAAAATAAAAAATATAAAAATATTTTTGACTGATTTTTGAAAATACAAATAATACTCTATACAATATCTTACACTCATTGTCTATTTAATATTATAAATAATAATTTTAATTTAAAAAATTAAATCAAAATTAATTTAGAGGCTATATATTCAAGTGCAAAACACTATTTTTTTATTTGAAGCTTATACAACAACAGTGTGCATGAAAAGTAATAAAAAGAAGAAATAAAAGAAAGCTAAAATCATAAAGAAAAACAAAACAAAATATATAGAAAAAATAAAATAATTTGAGCAATAAAGAATCTAAAATAAAATTTTATGAAAAAAAAACAACAAAAGTTTTTGGAATTGTTTTTTTACTAAAACTTATGCAACATAATTTTTTTTTTAAAAAAATTGTGAATAAACAATTCCAAAAATAACAAAAAAAAAAAGAAAGAAAGAAAGCTAATATCATAAAAAGAAACAAAAAAAATATATAGAAAAAATAAAAATAATTTGAACAATGAATAATCTAAAATGAGGAAAAAACTAATTATATTTTGTATTAGACTTCTTTGTGGTTTTTTTATTTCCTTAAAAACAAAATTAATATTCTCCTAATTATCATTTTTTTTGCTTTATCATTTATTCTATCAATAATTTTAAAATAATTTTTGTTCTTATTAAAATTAGTCCAAAATATTTCTTATTTCTCTTAATTTTTTCTATATATTTTTAAATTTTAATAAAAAGTATTAAAAAAGAATAAAAAATTGTGTGATAAATAAAAATATATATTTTAATATTTTAGTCATTATTATAAGAGACAAAAAAATCACTATATTTAATCTTATCTAAAAAAAATAGTATATATATATATATATTTTAAAAATAGTAAATATAGTAAATCAATAAAAAATATTGCGTTGATGACAAATTAGCATTTTTTTTTTTTTATTTCAGTTAAACTCGAATCTCACTCTTAAAAGCTTTGGAATTCACATTTCAGGTTGCCAGTGAAGCTTCTTTACGGCAAGATCCTTATCCTGCAATGACAACACAGCTCTATAAACAGTTTTTGATCTTCGTTCTCCAATGCAACATTTGGAATCGAATCCTTATGTACTGGGCATTTAAAGAAAAGCCCTTCCTCACAGCCGAACCCTTAGGGAACTGTGTGCGGAATGCGAGCTCTTAACTCAACTTTAGAATTGCTTCAACGATGCTCTGTAGTGGTACAATATGGTTCCAATAATCGTGAATATGAGAAACAAAGTGTGGTATCTAAGAAATTAGAATGTAAAACGAGCTGTACTCACTACTCACTATTCAATATCATTAATTAATGTTTGCAATTAGTGAAAAATTTTTAAGTAGATTCAGTTTATTATAATATGGTGAACTAATCTAATCATACAGTAATATATAAATAAATTTATTAACAGTCAATCAATAAAAATTAAATAATTAAATATATTACTGTATAATTAAATTAATTGAATAATGAATAATCTAAAATGAGGAAAAAATTAATTATATTTTGTATTACACTACTTTGCGGATTTTTATAATAGGGCATCAATTCAAATCTTAAAATCTTTTTATAATAGGGATTTCTTAAAAGATTTTTTTAGTGTTTAAATGATACATATTTTTATAAGAAAATAATTAATTCATATTGATTCAAAATAAGAACTTTAATATTGTTGATTAAATATCTCATCCTCTAAATCAATTATTTGCAAGCTTTTTTTTTCTCTCTCTTACGGATATTGGATTATTCAAATGAAATCAATATCTAAATAATCTTGTGATTTATATCGATTTGATTATTTAAATATCAATATCCAATAATGCTTCAAATTGGTAACTAGTGGCTATTTATCATAAAATAAGCATATAATATGTCAAGAAGTTACAGTTTCGAAACTCTTCCTATAGGTTTTCTGCTATAAAAAGTTCAAAAGTTAAAACTTAATAACATCAATACCTCAACATATATATGTAGTGAATGAGAATGATGATGTTTCTTCTTCAATTCCTTTCTCAAATCCCGGGACATTAAAGTATTCACATCTAATCAGCAAATAAAACAGAAAAAAAAAATCCAGTAAATTACCATTTAATTAATCAATCAGTTAGCATAATAGAAACATCATAAATTGAGATAATAACAAACACCAGCTCAGCTGCTCAATGGACTGATTCAAAATGCAATGCATCTGAGAGTTAAACACACAATATTAAAAAAAATGCACCTGTAAAATGACAACTGAGGACAACCAATTTGTTACCTGTACACCCAGAATGATGGATATGAAAACCAAGGGAAAAAAAGATGAACATTTGCAGCCATTCGTTCTTTTCACTAAACATATTATAACACCATAGTGAAAAAGGAAAACTATACACAAATTAGATGTAGATGTGACATAATTCCAACATAATGAGGCAGTCAATAATACTTATTATCAAAGTTGCTTTACTGAGGCACTTTGATGATAATTCACATAAGTTGAATCCTAAGGGGGGGAAAAAATAAAAGACAGTGCAAGACACCAATATAAAATATGAGGTAATCAATGCCAAAACTGTTACAAATTAGCGTGATGAATACAAAAATTTGAGCCTTCAACGGTGAAGGCGGAACATATCAAAGTGTTTCAATTTTCTTATCAATTTACTCCAAGATAATCATTTGTTATATGTATAGGTATAACATGTAGTTTTATGCAAGAAATCTAGCTTGAAGAAGGAACAAAATTTTCTGAAATTAAAGACAACATGAAAGTTAACCTCTAAAAATTGTAGAAACCAAAGATATTGAAACCATTACAGCTATAAACGTGCAATCAGCATCATCAGTTAAAACATCATTTATACCAGGGGTGGCTCATACCAGAATAAGAATGATGCATGTAAGCAACAGAAGCCCAAGCTCATGGAAGATCAACATCTTGTAGCAGTAACATAAGAAACAGTAGGAATTTCACGCACATCTTGATTTGAGATTTTTTTTTCATACCAGAATTTCAATATAATATGCTATCATCCATTAAATTAGTTCTATTTTAATATTATTTAATATATTTAATTATTAAAATAGATACTAAACATGTGAATGAAATGAAGTTGGGAAAAAAATGCTGCTAGGGTGTATATTTTCCGTATTTTATTATAAATAATCAGCAAATAAAAGGAAAAAAAAAGCCATTAAATTAATCAATTAATTAGTATTTTAGTAATGAAGTTAAGTTTTCAGTAGTTCTTATGCAACTTGCCGTTAAGAAAGAACTCCCAGGGTGAAAATGGAGGCGAATTCAAATACTTCTGCCATTGCTGCAATGCAATCATTCACCAATGAAGATAAAGGATTTCTTTGCAATGCATAATAAAAGTTGAAACATCTAGGAAAATAACAATAAACAGACAGTCAAAGGATCATAAGATAAGTAGATAACCAAAAAAGTATTTTTGATAGGAAGAAAACAAATAAATAACACTAGATAAACATATAACTAAATTTCACCACTTAAAATTGAGTTTTCATGAAAGCATTGAATCATTAGAAATATTTTCTACACGAAACAAAACAAAGCCAAATCCCAAGAAAGCTGGGATGAAGTCAATGAAACATTTTCCTCCAATCCATCCTGCCTAGGGCTATATGTAACTACAAGCATAAAATATGAAGCTAAAATATGGATTGAAGCTATGCAATAATAAAAGGATATAGATTAACTAATAGAAATGGCAACTAGACAAAAAAAAAATTCAGATCAACCCAACTGGAAAATGATCATGAAAACCAAAAAAAATAAAATAAAAAAACAAATCAATAAAAATAACAGTTCAAGAAATATTGCAATGAATATACAATGATTTGCTCAATAGAAACTTTCCAAGGATACAAATTTATGTACCGGTCCATTATTTGTTATTAGATTGACATGGCCCTCCACCACAGCATCAGCCAATCCTAATACTTTTCAGTAACCGCGCATGGAAACAGCCTCTGAAAAAAATTCTGTATTATGCAAAGAATAAGGCAACAAGACTGCTAAGGATGACTTATAAACAAACTAGTTCAGTTACGTGAATGGGATGTGGGTGAACCTAATAATTTGCCAAATATTTTAAAAGAGAAAAAGTAAATAAAGATTTCATTAAAACAGGTAAAACATAGAAAAGAACAGATTGCATTATAGCACCACATTAACAACTAGACAATAAGATAAAAACAACAGAGGAAATTACACACCAATTTCACAAAATGCAGATAAAATGCACAAAACTGGAAAAAAACATAGTGCTCAAAATAACAGAATAGAAATGGAAATAACACTGATTTTGCAAGAGTATACCATGGAGATTAAAATAATACAAGAAAAAAAAACAGCTTTTGAAGCAAGAAAAGAAAAAGCTAAGGCAATAAACATCCGCATCATCTCATACAAAGGAACTTTTTATATTTGGGGACGGGAGGAGGGGTCTGGACATTAAAAGTGAGATGCATGAAACTCAATGACCTTCGATATCTAAAAGCTTACCAAATTATCTTGCTATGCCATCATGGCAATTGAAAAATAAGCAAGTTTTCTTCTTTTTGGTCCAATTCACATAAACAAAGTTTAATGGTTGTATTATTCATGGTTTTACAATGCAAAGTAGTCGCCTACAAACAAGCAATGCTACAAGCATCTAACAAACATAGAAGAAACTCAAAAAATTTATGTACATTAAAAGCGTTATACAAATAAAACAATCACCTTTTACAAAGACCAAGGAGTATTGATCAATGAGGAACAATCATAGACCGAATATCAATATGAAAATATCTCAACAGACTATGTTAATAAACAAATAATATTTGATGTTCTAAATAGTTAATAAATACATATGCAACAGAAAAACTTCAGTTACTATCCAGCGCATTGAAATTGAAATAAAAATGACGTTCACAGCATCAAGAAGGGAAAAAATACCAACAGAATTTGCATTGTTTGAGGATGAATTGATCCTTCATAAATAAGCCCAACAGATACAAATGCTGCTGACTGGGAGACCAAAAGAAGACAGCACAAGGTCAACCCCTTGGACTGCTACAAAAACAGCCTCAGGCTTCAAAGTAGCATGATCTAATTCAAAAATTTAAGCTAATCGCAAATAATGAATCCCATCAATATCACTGACTACCTTTTTCCTTTTTTTCATTAGTAAGTCAATTCCTCATTTAAGAAACAATGTTAACCCAACAAAAGTTAGCAAAAATTGTAAATAATAAAAAAGTCAACTCATTAAGATCTCCAAAAATCACGACTCCATCAGACAAACACATAGGAAGATTAGGCAGCTGAAAGCTGATAACTTCATGAAAATATAGTAAAGAATATGGATTCGGTGCCATACCAAATCAAGGAAAAAAAAGCAGATGCATTCTAATATTCATTACAGGCCAGTTAGTACATCAATGGAATATTAAAAGTGATTTTGAGTGAAATGTTTAACTTTGACGTTCTGATCCAAGAATTATACACATACAAAAACATTCTAAAAAGCCTGACAACAAATACCTGCAGAAGTGTTGGTAATTCCAACTATGGAAACAAAGAAGAATGTCATGCAGGTATGTGCACATAAAGTGACCAACACAGAGAACAAACTAGTTCAGTTACATGAATCAAGGGATGTGGGTGAACCTAATAATTTGCCAAATATTTCAAAAGAGAAAAAGTAAATAAAGATTTCACTAAAACAATCACACTGGATGATGGAAAAGAAGAATCAGGTACCCTGCGAGTTACCTTTGAAAAGAAGAATCAGGAAATCGGGTTAGTTTCCACCAAAATGAATAATTGTGCCAAAAATTAAGACAAAGAAAAAATTCCCAGGTAGTTGGTGGAGTCACAAATGGTCTCCCTTAAAAACCAACTTCCTTAGACTCTTGAGTCTTGGTGACAAAATTTTTCTAAGATAATTTAAAGCACAATATAGCACAAAGTAAAAGACCCGACAATAGCTATTAAATAGAAATAAAGGGAACACCAGAATTTAACGAGGTTCGGCCAATTATGCCTACGTTCTCGGACACTACTAAAATAATATTTCACTATTTCAAAGAAATATTACAAAGTGAAATATTACAAGAGAGATAAGAAAAATACAACCAATCTTAGAAGTAGAGAGATTGGTGGTTTTTGGGATGAATTGTTAAGAGGGGATGAAGTCCTTTTATAGCCTAATGCTATGGTGGAAAAATCATCTCTTTCCGATGTGGGATTGTCATATTTCAACAAATCTCCACCTTGACAATCTCACAATTCCAAACAAACATCCTCTAAACTCTTATATTACAAATTTCAGTAATGTCTCCAAATGCGCTTCAAAGCGCCCAATTTCAAATTCTAATAACATTTATCAAGTCCAAACAATGTTGGAACTTGACACTTGTCACAACTTTCGTTGCCATATCTGCGGGATTTTCAGCAGTCAAAATCTTCTGAAGAAGTATCCCACCATCTTCAAGAATTTCCCGTACAAAATGATATCGAACATCGATATGCTTCGTCCTTGTATGATAAACTTGATTCTTTGCTAAACAAATAGCACTTTGACTGTCACAATGCACTTTGACATGCTTCTGACCAATTCCCAAGTCATTCAACAACCCCTGAAGCCAAATTGCCTCCTTAACAGCTTCTGAAACTGCCATGTACTCTGCCTCTGTTGTAGACAAAGCAACTGTTGACTGTAAGGTGGACTTCCAACTAACCGGTGCCTTTGCAAGTGTGAACACATAACCGGTAGTAGATCGACGTTTGTCTAAATCACCTGCATAGTCGGAATCACAATATCCAACTATATATTGACCACTTTTCTCATCCCGCTCAAACATTATACCAACATCTACAGTATTCTGAATATACCGTAGAATCCATTTCACAGCTTGCCAATGTCCTTTGCCAGGATCATGCATGTACCTGCTCACAACTCCAACTGCTTGTGAAATGTCAGGCCTCGTACACACCATTGCATACATCAAGCTACCAACAGCATTTGCATATGGAACCTTTGACATATATTCTCGTTCTTCATCACTTTTCGGAGATAAAGATGCACTGAGCTTAAAATGAGGAGCAAGTGGAGTACTAACTGGTTTTGTATTCTCATTTATCCCAAAACGCTTTAGTACTTTTCTCAGATATTGTTTCTGAGTCAAACAAAGTCTCCCCAATTTTCTGTCTCTGCATATCTCCATACCGAGAATCTTCTTAGCTTCCCCTAAATCCTTCATTTCAAATTCATGATTTAGTTGAGCTTTTAACTTCTGAATCTCTTCTTCATCTTTTGAAGCTATCAGCATATCATCAACATAAAGGAGGAGATAGATAAAGGAACCATCCCGTAGCTTGCGTAAATATACACAATGATCATATTTGCTTCTTGTGTATTTCTGCCTTATCATAAACTTGTCAAATCGTTTGTACCACTGTCTTGGAGATTGCTTCAATCCATACAACGATTTGCTCAACTTGCACGCCAAATTTTCTTTTCCAGCAACTTTAAATCCTTCTGGCTGAGTCATGTAGATTTCTTCTTCTAAGTCTCCATGTAAAAATGCAGTTTTTACATCGAGCTGAACTAGTTCCAGATCAAATTGTGCTACCAAAGCCAGCAGTATTCTTATGGAGGAATGTTTTACAACTGGAGAAAATACTTCATTATAATCAATTCCCTCCTTCTGAGCGTAACCTTTAACTACCAATCTTGCCTTGTAGCGGATATCATTCTTATCAGGAAATCCGTCTTTCTTTGCATAAACCCATTTACAGCCAATCGCTTTCTTTCCCTTTGGCAGACTTGCTAGCTTCCATATCTGATTCTTTTCAAGGGACTGCATCTCTTCTTCCATAGCCTTTCTCCACTTTTCTTCTTCTGAGCTTTGAATAGCTTCACAATAAGTGGAAGGAATCTCATCATCTACTGAAGATGTATAATTAGTCATATCTTCAAGTCGAGCAGGTTTCTTAATCTTCCTTTTCGGCTTTCGTAGTGCAATTGGCTCAAGTTGCTGAGGAGGTTCTTGTGCTGAAACCTCTGCTTCCTCATCTGATCCATTTTCTACCATTATCTCCTCTTCTTCCGTAGGAGTAATTTTATCAGACTCTACAATTTCTGGATCAACAATTCTTCTTCTATCAAACTCCACCTGTTTGGGAGTTTCCTCCACATGCTGTGGAGAACCATCCGTCTGTTCCTTTGTTACCTTTAACATGGTAGACTCATCAAAGGTAACATCTCTACTAAAGATTATTTTCTTCGTCTCTGGGCACCATAGTCGATATCCTTTGATACCAGAGGATATCCCCATAAAGATAGCTTTCTTTGCCCTTGGATCTAACTTTGATTCCTTAACATGATAGTATGCAGTGGAACCAAACACATGTAAGGAATTATAATCTGTAGCAGGTTTTCCATACCACACCTCCAAAGGTGTTTTTCCATTGATAGCAGTTGATGGCAAACGATTAATGAGATGACATGCGTATGTTACAGCCTCAGCCCAAAACTGTCTGCCTAATCCAGCATTAGACAACATACACCGAACTTTCTCCAGTAGAGTTCGGTTCATGCGTTCAGCCACCCCATTCTGTTGTGGTGTATTTCTGACAGTGAAATGTCGAACAATTCCTTCATTTCTGCAAACTTTCATGAAGGGATCACTTGTGTACTCTCCGCCATTGTCTGTTCGAAGACACTTGATCTTTCTGCCCGTCTGAGTTTCTACCATCTTCTTCCAGATGAGAAAAACTCCCAACACTTCATCCTTTGTCTTCATTGTATACACTCATACTCTTCTTGAACAATCATCAACAAAGGTAACATAGTAGTGTTTACCTCCCATTGAAGCAGTTTTGGAAGGACCCCATACATCTGAGTGAACATAATCCAGAATACCCTTGGTATCATGGATTGCAGTGCCAAACTTCACTCTCGTCTGCTTCCCTTTGATGCAATGTTCACAGAAGTCTAATTTGCAGGTTCGCACTCCTTGCAATAATCCTTGATTCGCCAGAAGTTTCAAGGATTTTTCGCCTGCATGCCCCAAGCGCATATGCCACAATCTGGTTATTTCTAGCTCATGGTCATCACTAGAAACTGCTGCTGTTGTTCCAACAACTGTATTGCCTTCATAGTAATACAAGTTGTTGCTCCTTTGAACTCCTTTCATCACCACAAGTGCTCCAGATATAACCTTCATTACTTCATTTTTAATGATTATAGTGAAACCCTTTCTCCCAAGGATTCCCATAGAAATGAGGTTTTTCGTCAGACTGGGCACATATCTTACGTCTGTCAGAGTTCTGATTGATCCATCACGATTCCTCAATTGGATTGAACCAATTCCAGTTGTTTTGCAAGGGCTGTCATTTGCTGTATAGACAACTCCACCTTCAATTTCTTTAAAATCGAAAAACCATTCCCGATTGGGACACATATGGTGGCTACAGCCTGAATCCAGGATCCAAGCAGTCGAACTGCTTATTGATGGCATCAATGCTAATGAAAAATCTGAATCATCACATTCAGCTACATTTGAATCTGCAACAGACTTGTCTTTGCCAGATTTGCTTCTCAACTTAGGACAATCTTTCTTCCAGTGCCCCTTTTCTCGACAAAAGGCACATTCATCTTTGCCTACTCTGGACTTTGATCTGTCTTTCTTTCCCCTGTTCTTATTTTTCGAACGGCCTCTTACTATCAAAGCTTCAGCTGCTCCACTGGTGCTATCCTTCTTGTCTTTTCTCCTCAATTCATAGCTGTATAGTGCAGCACATACTTCACTAAGAGACACCTCAGCTTTCCCATGGAGTAGAGTAGTTTCTAGAAACTCAAACTCCTCAGGAAGGGATCCCAACAGCATTAGGGCCAAATCTTCATCTTCAAATGTCACATCCAAGTTCATCAGATCTGCTACAAGTTGATTGAAATTGGTGATGTGATCATTCATCGTGGTACCAGGAACATATGTGAATCTGAACAGTCTTTTCTTCATATGAAGCTTATTTTGACTGCTATTTTTCAAGAATTTTTCCTCCAGTGCCTTCCACAATTTACTTGCAGAAGTTTCTTTACAAAAGGCATACTTCTGCTCTCTGGACAGGCACGATCGAATTGTACCACATGCCAAACGATTGATTGTCTTCCATTCCTTCTCATCTGCACCTTCTGGCTTTTCTCCCTCAATGACAATGTCTAAGTCTTGCTGAAATAAGGCGTCTAGAACTTCACCTTGCCACATGCCGAAATGGCCTGTACCATCAAAAATCTCCACTGCAATTCTCGTATTTGCCACAGCAGTTCTCGCCAAAATTGATGAAGTAGAAGCTGTTGTGTCCATTGTGGATTTTTGTCCGTCTCTTGCCATTTCCTTTTTAAGACTATTTAATAGCTTTCAAATGCGGAATACCCAAGAATCCAAGGAAACCTTTCTGATGTGGAAGATCAGCTTACGCCGCAACCACAGAGCATATAACTCAGTAACCTTGGCTCTGATACCAATTGTTGTGGAAATCGGGTTAGTTTCCACCAAAATGAATAATTGTGCCAAAAATTAAGACAAAGAAAAAATTCCCAGGTAGTTGGTGGAGTCACAAATGGTCTCCCTTAAAAACCAACTTCCTTAGACTCTTGAGTCTTGGTGACAGAATTTTTCTAAGATAATTTAAAGCACAATATATCACAAAGTAAAAGACCCGACAATAGCTATTAAATAGAAATAAAAGGAACACCAGAATTTAACGAGGTTCGGCCAATTATGCCTACGTTATCGGACACTACTAAAATAATATTTCACTATTTCAAAGAAATATTACAAAGTGAAATAATACAAGAGAGAGAAGAAAAATACAACCAATCTTAGAAGTAGAGAGATTGGTGGTTTTTGGGATGAATTGTTAAGAGGGGATGAAGTCCTTTTATAGCCTAATGCTATGGTGGAAAAATCATCTCTTTCCGATGTGGGATTGTCATATTTCAACAAAAACATGGAAAAGAACAAATTGCACTACAGCACCACAGCAACAACTAGACAATAAGACAAACCCAATAGAGAAAATTACCAAAACCAATACCAAATGCAGACAAGATGCACAATAATGGAAAAAGGCATAGTGCTCAAAATGACAGAATAGCAATGGAAATAACGCGGAAAATTAAAATATCACCCCAAAAAATCTGATACAAGGAACTTCCAAAACCGGTTCAAATGAGGAGAGTGCCCACAAGCCTTATAACTTTAGTAACAACCCACATCCCATCTGATGTGTGATTTTTTACACATAACAGTCCACTAAAATGACAGAATAGCAATGGAAATAACGCGGAAAATTAAAATATCACCCCAAAAAAATCTGATACAAGTAACTTCCAAAACCGGTTCAAAGGAGGAGAGTGCCCACAAGCCTTATAACTTTAGTAACAGCCCACATCCCACCCGATGTGTGATATTTTTACACATAACAGTCCACCCCCTTAAGGTCACCGTCCACGGTGACTTCGCGGATCCCCTCCCTTAACAGGGTAGCAGCCTTCCGGATAGCAACCCTCCCGCAACGGACCTGTCCAAGTACATCCCACCCGATGTGTGATATTTTTACACATAACAGTCCACCCCCTTAAGATCACCATCCACGGTGACTTCGCGGATCCCCTCCCTTAACAGGATAGCAGCCTTCCAGATAGCAACCCTCCCGCAATGGATCTGTCCAAGTAACGAACTGCTCTGATACCACTTATATAAGAAAAATGAGTAGAACTCATCCTAAAAACCGGTTAAGGAGGAGAGTATCCACAAACTTTATAACCTTAGCAACAGCCGACATTCCACCCGATGTGGGATATTTTTACACATAACAAAATCTCACAAAAACAGGGAAAGAAATGACTTCATCTTTTCAAAGCTAATTTGCGTAAAGAAAATAACCGATATATCATCACCCTCTAATGAAGAGTCCACAGTCGCAGCTCTCGCTAAAGGGGAAGCCAAAGCATCGCATTTGTCAATTTCGTGTCTATCGCGGACTATTTCGGGGTCAAAAAGGAAGTAATCGTTATCAGGAGGCTTGTCCACCGACGCCCAGAGGACATTTGCTAAGTAGACTGGGTAGCTCTCAACGACCGTCTGAAACCCTAACTATAGGGTTGGTCCTTTTATAGGCGGAACTATTCCGACCGTTGCCGGAAACTTAGTGAATTAGGAGAAAGTTAAACGGTGTTATTGACCAAGAAATGCAGTATTTGTAACGTATACTTGACCAAGTCAATTCAGTATTGGTAACGTATACTTTTGATAACGTATACTTCCGTTAAAATTAAAACATAAAATATCTACTAATTAAATATTAAATAAATAGATTATTTAAATGAACTAATAAACACTCATAAATAATTAAACATGAAAAAAAAAATTATAAAAATTACTACTTAATTTGACAAAATAAATTATTAAACTTATAAATACATAATAATTCACAAAATTTACTTTTAAATTTGACAAAATTTTTTTTGAGTCAATATACATTTACATACAGGAAAAACATATATCAAAAAATATATTATTTGGTCACATATTATTTATTGTTATTTCAAATTTCTTTATTGTTGGGAAATTTTTGACATAGGCTAATATTTTTATTGTAAGTTTAATTTATTGATTGCTCTCACAACTATTTTTTGGTATTTTTGACTTATTCTTGAGTAATTTCATTCACTGATGTTGAATTTTTTTTTTTCAAATTATTTATAGTAATTCTCAAATCTCCAGTTCCCTCGGTTACTCTGCATAATTCCTTATCTGCTAATAATAAGTTTCTTACTCAAATTAATTTATTACACATTTTAATTTTACTAAATAATACTGTTAATAGCAAACAATTTAATGAATAATTCATTAGTAAATATTTACAGAGATTAAGAGACTTCTTGCAATCATTCCTCTGTACTAAATATAATAAGGTCAAGCAACATAAAATGTGTAAGCGCAACTGTAATAAATTTTAGAAATGTAATACACGATATCCCATTTATTCAAATTTATAATTTTAAGTTCCCTTAATTATGCAATGAAGTAAGTAAGATTCGACCAAATATGTGGACTCAATAAATAAGTTATGAACTTTTTTGAAGCACCACCTTTGCCTAATTGATATTTCTATTGTTAATAATCTTTTAGTACTTGATTGATTCTTGATTTAAGAATAAAAAACTGAAAAATTAAAAACTTACCTTCCGTTTATTTTCAAAAAATAATTTATCTTTAGAAAATATTTTTATATATTTGACTACAACATTAAAAAATAAAAAATAAATAAATAAATGAAATGATACTTTCTTTTTATATATCTAATAAAATTTGAAAAATGACTTTTATTTTTAGAATGAAAAATTATTTTTCTTTGTTTTTAAGATATTTTCCATTGACTTGCAATTTTTTTTAATTTATTTTCTGGAGATAACCCAATATTGGAAAATAAAAAAATATATTTTTCAAAAACATTAGAAGCATTAATTTGTAATTTTATTTAGTAAGAGGCAAATAACTGGATTTTCTATTTCCACACCCAGCTTTGTTCCATATTCACTTATTGGGTTGCATATCCCAGCCAGCAAAGAACCATTTAATTTGGGCATTGTGAAAGTAATAGGAAGAAGAGTGATGTCTCCATTCGGCTTTCCTTTATTCTTGTTATTTTTGGAAATTAACGAATATACTTGTAAAATGAATATCGGAAAATATGAATGCATCAGACATCTTATCACATGAAGGACTTAATTCATTCACAACAAGCAGAAAAATGCATAGATTTTTGGGTTAGTATTCACTGTGCAAGTATTCGTTTAGATTATCTTTATGTAGCTAGGTCTTATATTGTTTTACGTAGGCTAGTCAAATTGATTATAAGATTTCAAATAGCGGAGCCACAGGCAGTGATAGAACACGTTAAGGTTGTGAGCATGTCAACAAGTAATTCAGATGTTGGTTTGAAGTTCTCTATCCCTCCCTCCTCTCTCTCTCTTTGGTTTCCGAGCATACCTTTGTGGAACAATACCATTCCATTCCCTCTTCTTATTTGACTTGAGTTTGCAATTTTCCCTCATTTTGGGAAGAACATCCAACTAAAAACTGACTTTGTCGACAGTGTTTTAGAAACCAAAATATAAATGCAAGGTACGCGAGCCACATGCGGTAGGTATATAGCAGGAAAATGAGATGGGTAGAGGAGAGGTAACAATATATGTTAGAAATTTGGTTGCAACTGACTAGTGCAGAAGGGAGGTGAGAAGTATGATACGTCAATTTTTCATAGTAAAAATGAATAGAAGAGTTCATACTGAAAAAGAAGGAAAAGTAACAGAGTAATTATCTGAATTGGTGCAATAATGAGAGTGCATTGTGTGTTTTTGTTCTATGCAATAATTCATGGAATTCAATAATGATATATGACAGACATTTCTAGGAAAAAATTTAATTACTGGTTTTCATGTTATCTTGAATCTTGATATAGATTGGATAATGAATTGCTAATTAAATTTCAAGAAATAAATTTAAAAAATTTTCTCTGCTTTTCTGGCATCTAAGTAATTAGAATATGATTGTATTTCGTATGTAAAACAAGGAGGAGGGAATTATTTTTGATAAAGAAAATTAGATATTTGCCGCAAAATACAATTATATTATCTAATGTAAATAAAATTATATTAGATAATATAACTGATCTTATTGAGAATGAGACCTGAAGTTTGAAATCTCATCAAATTATTTTAAAATCAGTTAAAAAGAATATAAATAAAATCAAAATTTTGAAGTGTGCAACTCCTGCTCTGTAGCATAATTTTGCATATTTTCATATAGCGGAGGAATTTTACATTCTTCCCCCATCTCCAAATTCGTTTTGTCGACATATCCGCAGTCTTAAAAGCCAATAATCTAACTGTATATGACATTTTTGTAACTGTACCTCATTAAACATCCCAAAGGAAAGCTTCGCAAGTAAAGATATAAGTTCAGGTGCTATTAATCTCAACAATCACATGGCGCTAAATACAAGTGCTAACATACAGGAATACTGTCCTAGTTCTCATTAAATGTTTTCTTCATCCCCTTATGATATCCTTGTCCGATGAACCCTGCCAGATATCATTGGCCTAGTTGCTTGCGATGATACCACGCAAAATATAAACTTGGATGTAACTTGAAAAAATAGAGGCCGAACTGATTCAGGCACGAAAATTGGAGAATTGTGATTCTAGGAATGATGAGAACCAACGAAATAGTTGGGAAATAGTCATATTCGGTAACTAGTAAATTAGTAAAAAAAAAAATAGAGAATGCCAAAATGCCCACAATTTCTTAAAATAATTCATTTTGCTGAGCAAAGAATGCCCAGAATGCCACAGGTATTGTACTCTACAAGAATCAAGAAATCAAAGTTCATCCTTTGGGATAACTAGTTGACTAAACAAAATTGCCATATCCATACCCTGTATCATAGTAGGCATAGCTATCTCATAAGGGCAAACATGAGAAAATCCTTTTTTTCCAGATTTCTTCACTTTCCTTATGCAGTTTTTGAACTTCTCATGACATTTAATATTCATCAAACCTGAAAAAACAAAATTACAAATCACACAAACTGTATGAGAAACTACAGGCTACTCTTTTAGCAATGTATACGTAAAAGCCAGGTAAAGTAGGAATCTTTTCTGCACTTTCAAGTATTGGACTGTATAATGCAGACAGGCACACATCATCACAGTATTAATTGTTTCTATTTCTTCATGCTACAAGTACCAACAAAATCTCCATGTAATCTATCATATGAGGGTCAGATCAGATCAGATCATGTGATCTATTTATGCAGTCCACGCACTGCTTTGCTTTCCATTCTTCCTTGAGGGATTGCTATTTATCATTTTTTTTTTCTTTTTTCCATTGGCCAATGGCATAGTCCTAAATTTACATTCATAAATCTAAATGCAGATTATAATTGTGAACAGATGGATAAGTTTAGCATAATCGTATGATGCTAGATTCATTTTTCTTTTTCCTTGGATCGCAACAAAAGCGAACAATAATAGTTCAGATTATGCAGTGAACAAGATAAAATAACAAAGCAAGATTGAGATTGATAATTAACAATAGCAAAAAATGACTACTGAGGGTAAAAACAGAAATTGACATATCCTCAGAAATCAACAGCTAAATAGCGATACTAAACATTTTTTATACCTTTATTTTCAACGCATTCGTCGTGAAGCTTACAGCAGACGTCCAGATCGTCACATGGTTTCTCTCCTGGGCAGCCGCTCCATCCAACTCCACAGTACTTCCCTTATCTAATCCCAATCGCTTAAATATAGAAAAGAAAAAACAAAAAAGACAAAATTAATAACATATACAAGAACAGTGAGAGACGAAATTTGAAGATAATGTAGGAAGAACATGATCCGGCTTACTATTACAGTTCTCAGCAACACAGGTTTTGCTGCATTTCACCTGCATAAATTCAGACTCGGATTTGAATAATATCTAAAAGAGAAACTGAATATCAGCAGATAAAATTATGGAAGGGGAGCGGACCGTAGATTCATTGTTGGCGGAGTCGGAGAAGACGAAGAGAAAGATGAACGCAAAGGCGAATGCTGCTGCTGTAGCGGAGCGAGTTCTCGCAGGATCAAGCGAAGCAAGCAGCATCCTTACACAATTTCTCCTCGTACAATGTTAGGAATTCCAAAATCCTCCATGGTTGGAATTTGGAAATATTCCTCTTTGCCAATAGCTATGGGATGACATGGTTTCATCAAATCACAAAACGCTTATTCGCCAACGTGGAATAGCCATACGGCATCCACGCCATAAAAAATAATTAAGAAAAATGCGATTCTTGAAATTATGGTGTTTATATGAAGGTTATCAAATCCGGAAAAGAAAGTGAATTAAAAATCTGGTTTATGAAAATTTTAAAAAAATAATAATATTTAATATGTATTATATATAAAATAATTTATAAAAGACATATTTGATACATAATAATATGTTCAAGTTATTATATAATGTCTAACATTAGTACTTAAAAATTATACTATTGTATAAAATAATTTATATATGTTTATATATAAATTATTATTTATTTTCTATTATTTATATTTAATAATTAATTTCTAAACTAAAATATTTTTTATAAAAAATAAAAATAATATATATTTATTTAATAATAAAATATAAAAAATTTAAATGTAAGTTTATACATTTAGAATGATATAAATATAGAATAATATAAATATAAAAAATAAAAAAACTGGAAAAACCGTTCAAATATGACTTGTTTACAGTTAACCTGACCAGTTTAACCGTTTTTCTACCGGTCCAATTCCCCCAATTTTACTATTCAAAACCGTATAATCTGGTAACAGTTGAACCAGCTAAACCAGACCGGTTTTTACAACACTAGTTTATATTGTTAAATTGTTACTAATTTTTATTTTATTCTGTTGAAATCTTTAAAAAATCATTCTATTCAATTACTTTTGCATAGAGAAATATGATTTTCTATTTTAAATTTGTTCAGTGTTGTTCCATGTTTAAAAATTCAATAAAATAAAAATAATTGATTAAAAATTCAATATATCAGAGCTTAATTATATGAGTTCAATAAAAATAAATAATAAAAAAAAGTAATAGCAACAAAATAATGTAATTCAATTATATAATTTTGAATGAAATTAACAATTTTTAATTCGATTCAAATTCACTTAAAAAATTAACTCAATCTTTGACCCAGATATAATTCGAGAACAACCCAAATCTACCGAAAACACTAAAACCCGACCCAATGAACCAAATTAGCAAAACAAGCCATGGCAATGAATTGATCTCCAAGACCCTCTTCCTGTAACATTAAAACTTTGAGAATTAAACCTGTAATAATCCTGCACAACTCACACATTTGCCAATTATTATCAATCGATTTGAGCTTCCACCAATCCTCATCAACCAGTATGCTTTTCCCTAATTGTAACCCACACGGGGAATATTTTTGTATCAGTAGCAATAGCAAAGCAGAAGTAAAGACAAGGTCTCAGTTGCTAGTTTATCCAAGATTTCAGCATCGAAATTAACCCCAGCACTGGAACAAAAAACAAGGCAACTGTTTGGTTTACAAGCACAACATGCCCATGCCCTCTAATGCTCTAACACCACCAAATCCTTTTTCCCAACAAGACCTTCCCAGTAACTCAACTCCCGAGTAGAGTAAATAATTTAAATTCAATATAATAATTCATCACCACGCTACAAAGCGCTAGAAATACTGCTATATACAATGTGAAGAAGTAGAAACCTGACTGACAACAAAATGCAACTTCACTAATGAAAGAAGTAGCAAAACAGTAAATATCCATCCACATAAACATGATGAATTAGTAACAATCAATTTACCCTTTGATGGCACTATCAATGGAGACATCAAAACATTTATGTTGACCAAGTCGAAAGGCAAGCCAGTGAAAAACTTGCTGCATTATCATCATTTATGAATAGCAGTGACTTTCAACAAAGTAATATGGAATGACAGTAACATTCTAAGCCGCTTAATGTAAAATTATTGAGCAATAACAGTAACCCACTGATTTCTCAGCTTCAAAAATTTTGCCAGAAAAAAAATGCTAATAAAGTGCCTGCAATTCAACCAAGAAAATGACAACAGAACCTTACATATTCAATCTCCTGAAACACATTCTACGAAATGATTCTTCTCAAGGATAGTAACCAGTGATAGTAAATCCCCTTCCCACTATCTCACCAGCACAATACCAGGCAAAGCACTCCAACCCAAACAAGGCAGCAATGCCAGCATCCTCAACCTTAAGCTCCTGCCTCTTCTTCCACAAATTCTTCACATAATCAAGTTCCTTCCAGAATGCTTCATTACGATGAGGAATACTGAGCAAGAGAAAATAAGAGAAATGTCAAGTAAGAAACAATTTAAAAAATCCAAGCCAATTACAACCAAGTACATGATTCCACTAGAATGAAACCAAATGAATTTGCATATGAAGCTTAAATTTAGCATGAATGAGTATCTTTTTTTTTTTAAAGAAAAAAGAACCAATGATTGTCTACAAAAGGAAAAACTTATTTTATTGCAACTTGAAAAAGGTACAAATAACGAAAGCACATTGATATTGACAGCAATGCTCCTAGATTGAAAAATAAATTGCATTAATCTCATGGTGATACTCAAGAAAGCAAGAAATAATATTATTACCATTTGATCCCAACACAAAAATTCTAAGTTCATTATCAAGAATGTTCGACTATCATAACTACATTTTATTTTCCCAATTTAATCAAAATCCAGCCTTCTCAAAGATATTGGTATGATCCAAAATAAATTCTAGCCTGTGTTAGAGCAAAGAATAAATTGCCATTTTACATGAATTTGTTTCATTTCCTGAATTAAAAATAAAAATTGAACTTGATCACGTTAGATGCCACTGAAACAATTAATGTTTATCCAAGTATCCAACATACATAGAAGACATTCATACAGCACCAAAACAACTCCAATGCACAACGAAAGCAGAACAAAAGCTAGGTACAACAGGAAATAATAAAGAATGGCCATTCATCACTTTGATGTGCAATTGCAAAAGGAAAAGCATAACTAGACTACAAAACTAAAACTACTAGTACATTCGTTCTACATACAGACACTTGCAAATTTTCCAACCAATTAAAGAATTTTTTATTTTTTTAACAAGCTATAGTCTTCTTCAGCTACAACAATGTCATTCTGGCGTAGAATGACATAAAATGTGTGTGATTGAGGTGCCAACATAGTTGGCTTCATATCCACAGAGACATTTGCAGTCACCACTTTTTATGGAAAAGGCACAATAATAATGGTGCCAACATCGAAGAAATACTGCTATAGATAGATGGATCCACCTGAAAATCCACCATACTCCAATGTAATTTGTGAAATATGAACGTAGAGAACCACATTCATAATGTGGCAATGAAAAATATTTTCAATAAGCACATTCCCAGGAAACACCAAAGGTATAACAATTTATTCAATTATTTTACGTAGCTTGACAGAAATCACAATAATACGAACAGGATTGAGTTTTAAATGGAAGATCAGTGCACAATCATCATCTAACAGAAGGTAATAAACTGATAGTTGTCAGCAAAGACAGTTAGCGTTTAAGCGGTAATATCTTTCAACCAAGCATCAAATAGCTAGTTAGTTACAACCTACAATAGTAGGAGATGCACATCAAACCTGGATAAACACAATCATGACCAGAAAGAAACAAAAAAATAAATAAATGTTCAATATTGTCAAGAAATTTATTTGTCACTAAAAGGCATGAATAAGACTGCTCTTATTTAATGAATGAGCTTCTAACAAGAGAAGCAGCGAAAATTACACACACATAGATATTGACGGGTGAATATATTTGTTGGACACATAACAAAGCATCTATTCTTCGGCCTACAAGTATCAACCTAAGCCAACACATCTAGTGAATGACTATACAACTTGTATCATCAGAAGATGACAAAATCCAAATATATAATGTCTTGATACAATTAACATTTTTCATGCACGACTAAAAAAAAGTTTGTGAAAAAAGTAAAACATTCATAACCAACAGTCAAATTCCCAAATAAACAAGGATAAAAGAAGTAAGACCTAGCAAGACGAGTGTAGAACAATTGCTTTGACAACTCGTTGCACTTCTCAACAGTGGGAGGTTCCCGAATATATTGCTTATTCTGCTCCAATAACTGCTTGTAGTATGAAGTTCCGTGCTTGGCTACAAATTGTGATGCTTGACAAGCTTTGGACTGTAACTGTTGCAACTTGGACGCCATGATTTCCACAAACTGCTAAAACCAGATGAGAAAGGATACCAATTGACCAATCATAAATTACAATAAAAGGCTTATTGTCGATGAGAAAATCCCATCGGAAACCCATAAAAATCAGCTATTAAGCGATTCTTTTATTAAAAGCAGTGGATTAGACTGACCCAATTAACAAATCACAACAAATTGGCACATCCATGGGTTTCCACAAACTATTCGCATAAAAAGGAGCTCAAATCAAGCTTAAACTTCAATTGCTACATTATTAAGATTAAGCAACCCCCCGCAGTATAAAAGAACAAACTCCATTCAATCAAAAGCCTAACCATCATGAATAACAGCTTGCTTACAAGCAATCGAACACAATAGAATGAAGTACACAGCACAATTAAGCAAGATCTGAGGGCAAAAAAAATGGACTGCCGCATGTATAACCGGCTAATCTTGGAACCCATTCAAATAAATGAATACAAAAAAGGTTTTACCTGAAGAGAAGATCGGAGAAAATACAGTTGAACAAGGCAAAGAGACAGTATAGCCTTCCCTTTCCTCGCCGCTTACCTTCCCTGGGGAGAGCGAGGTAGAGAGAAATGAATTTATTGTGATTAGCGGTTTCACCTTCGTGGGGTTTTACTTGGTAGGGGTGATTTTGTTTATAAGGTTAGAGATTAGGGGTCATTCCGAGAATTTGAAAAAATATTATTAGAGAACACCTTTTTTTTTTTTTTTTTTTTAAATAGAGGGAAGCACTTGATTCGGGTAAACTAAATAAGCACACAAATCAGAATAAAAATGAGCTATAAATAAATAATAAGAAATAATAATTTCCACTGCCCTTACATAATCAAATATAATTTCATAATAAAATTGAAATGTAATTCATAAAATCATCAATATGATTAAAACTAAATGATACACAGAGAAAATTAATTAATATCACTACAATTAATTAACTTAACACAATTATTTATTAATTTTTTAAATTAACTATAGATCACAAAAAAATCCAAATGAATTTAAATTATCACAATTTTATGTACCGATTATAAATGAATTAAAATCACCAAAGAATTAGAAATCATTAAATATATAAAAGAATTGTCAATAACATAAAATAAAAATAAAAATTATAAAAATAAAGAACATAAAAATGAAATAAGAGAAAAAGCTACTGAAGCCCATTCAAGAATTGCAGGTCCACGAAAGAAAAAGAGATATTACATCAATTCAATTCTTTTTAAATTGTTTTATCAAAAATACTCTTTCAATTTTAAAATTTCATTTTTACATTTTAATCTTCTAAAAATACATCTTTCAAAAATACACTTTTTTTATATATATATTTTATCCTAAAAACTAAAAGCTCTTATTCAAAATCTAAAAATTTCTAACCTAACGGTGGTTTTGTTGTTCCTTCCTCTCTCCCTCTCCACTGGCAACCGATTGAAAAATCTTCCTCTCTCTCCTTTGTTGGTTGTTGTTGGTATGTGGCGATTTAATTCTTTTTGCAGATTTGAATCATGGCCTAGTATTACCATTTGTTGAGGGCTCTGAAATCTCAGTCCATGTTTTTGAGAAGAGCGCACAGGCTGAAAACACAAGAATCAAATAGAACAAAGCATGAAAGGACTATTCTCCTCTGTATTTATTGTAAATTATAGTTCATCAACAAATTATTTAAGAAATTATTTTACTCAATTTTTTTTTAAAATAAAAATAACTTATAATTATGGACATTTACAAGAAGAGATGAAATGATGATGGAAATCTTATCCTCTTGGATATAACAGGGGCTGTTGTTGAAGAGAATGAATTTATATAATATAAATATACTAAAATTCAATTGGTAAACATTTATTAAATATACTTCATATATACTATAAGTATACTTTATGTATACATATAGTATGCTACTTATATATACTTATATATATTGTAACAAAAAAGATGTATTTTTGAAATTGAAACTTTTTAAAAAAATGTATTTTTTGAAAGAGAGTAAATAAAGAAGTGTATTTTTGTATATGCTGCCTCTTTTTTAATGGTACTTGTGTACGTTTCTCGAAGAAAAAGCCTAAGGGCGCCCAATGTTAAAAGCCCAGGCAAGTAAAACAGTGGAATCCTCATCCACGGCTAAAAGTGGAAGAAAATACAGAATATCAATCTCAAAAAGTGAAAAATCAGAAGGCCATTTTCGAAATTTGATTTTTAATTTCAGCCAAGGACGAGGACAAGAAACAGATCGCATTGTACCAACTTATAAAATTTTGATATAAAACTGAAAATCAAAAATAATTTTAGATATATATAAGAGGAGTGATAGCTATTTTATTTATTGCTACAAATAAATTAAGTCGCTCATAAACTATACGGGTCTAATTTTTAAAAAAATGTGTTTAAAATCATTTGTTAACATTTACGATTCGAGCTCAAACTTAATAATTATTGGTTCGTTAATTTAAGAGTTTGCAAATATATTCGTTTAAAAGCTTCCGATTGTTTTCATTTAAAAATTTGTAAACGTATTCATTTACAATCTTACGAATGTATTTATTTAAAAACTTACGAATGCATTTATTTACAATTCATTTATATTAAAATTTGTTTTCGAATTCAAGCTAGCGCTCGAATTTAAATTTTTATTCAAGAGAATTGAGATGTGAGAGTGTAGGCAAACAAGATGTATTCTATAATTATTCTGCACTGAGATGAACATTTATCTACCTTTAAGGTATACAAGACTTACCCTCCATCTACTACTTCATTTTCAGATACTATTCCAATTCCATCTAAACCAAATAAACAGTCAGTCCCATATCTCTTCCAGAATTCTAAAATACTTATCAATACATAGTTCAAACACAGCATAATGAAATAACCTCATTTCTTCAAACCTGCATTAAGGTATACAAGACTTGCTCTTATTCACTCTGAAGAACGAACTCGAACTTTTGTTATTATTAATTAATTAGTCGAACTTGAACTAAACTAGTTAAATATAATAGACGAGCTATTTATAAACCGAATTTAAGCCGCTCACAAGTTTAATAATTTTGAAATAAATTGAGTTTAAGTTAAAATATAAAAGTTCAAATTGAGTTAAACCGAAATTGAGTATACGATACTTTTAAACAAACCAAGCTCAAGTTCAATAATATTTAGTTCAAATCGATTCATTTACAACCCTAATTTTATCCATATTACTCTTTTTATGACCTCTATCTTTTAGTGAGTATGTATCAATATATATATAAGTAATAAAGAAAAGTTGTTTGGCATTTCTCCATATATAATTAATCCGAGAGATTTGGGATGTGGGAACAAATTTTAATGAAGAGAAATTGAGGGTTAACACTTAATTCTCTATTATTGAACTTCCTAAATTAACCATGGTGAAATTTTCTAATATGCTTTAGCAATTCTAAGATTTTATTTAGTAAAATTAGCTAATAATCTAATTATTAATTGAAAATCTAGTATCTAATAATCTAGTAGATTTAATTAAAAGTGTTTGGAAAAATATAACTAAAAATGTAAAATGACACAAAATAATATATTTATATTATTTAAAAATATTATATAAAATCTATTTAAATACATAATAAAAATAAATTATATAATATATATACATATTAAATAATATATAAATCATGTTAAATATCTCATCCCAATATAATAAATACGTTTATCTTTATCATATAACATTCTATTATTATTATTATTATTATTATTATTATTATTATATGTACATATTAAATAATTTAATAATTATATTATTATTATAAAATGATTAAAAAAATAAGGGTAAAAAATGAAAGAAATTATAATTTACTAGCTTATAAAAAACTAGTTCTACTATATATTAATAATATAATTTGGTGTTACTAAATAGTGTCTAAATCTAATTGTTTGAATGTGAACATATGGGATGAAAATTGTGAGTTGTGCAATGTTTTAGGGTTTGGGGGTAGCTTCTAGCCTTCTTTTTGCAAAGAAAATGCACCAAGCATATGACTAATTTTCAATTTGTTAAGGACATGAAATGGAAGAGCTGCTATAATTAACAATACCAAGTTATTTTTAGGAAAAAGTTAGATAAGCTAGGCTTCTACAAATTGTAAATTCATAAGAGATAAGTCTCTAAGATATAAATTGGCATTTTATACTTATTTTTAAATAAATGAGGGATTATTAATGTAGCTCAAGCTTGAACAATAAACAAATATGTGCGATTCTAGTCCTTGGGGTGCACTACTCTTTGTTGTTAATTAGTTCTTTTTTTTTTAATTGATTTTTTGTAGACTAACAATCATGTACACATAAATTAATATTACCAATCGTTCATGTACACATAGATGAACGGCTAAGAGAGTTGTCATTGTATAATTTCGATATGATTATATTATTGTAGTAACAACAAACTTAGATACTTATCCTCGGCCACGTATAATTGTATATGTTAGTAATATTGAATCAAAGTCGAAACTCTTTAACAGTTCAACCAAATCTTGCATGATTCCAATATTATCTAACAGATTAAGCCTAAATAAGATTAGAACAATTCAAGTTGGAATTGTTGATGAAGCTTGAGACTTGAAGAGAAATAACCCGATCCGAATGGATTGACAAGTGATAAACAGACCAAACCAATTAGACCTTAAGAGAGAGAATGTGATCAGAGTGTTGGCATAAGATCTCGCATGGTTAATATACGATATATAGATAACAAATATTTAAAACAGCTGATAAACTAATAACTTTAAAATGAGTTAAATCCAATCATGGGCAAATTCAACAAAAGAATCCTTTACCAGCTGGGTCCTCTGATATTTAACTAAAGAAATTCGATGGTTGGTTTTCTTAAACATTTCCTTAGAAGAAAATCCCTTCACTTGATTCATATATATACTGACTAAAAAGGAACTGAGGCAACATTTCATAATTATCTGTAAATTAGGTATAACTCACGTTTCAGTCCTTAATGCTTTAAGTTTTAACATTTTTTTTTCTTGAAAATTGGTTTCACATTTGTCCCGCTATATATATATTTATACACGCACACACGTGGGCTTTCACTTGACTTTCATTTCAGGATATCTTTTTGGAATTTGTGATCAAATCAAAGAAATATTGAATTGCTACACAATTAGTTGGACATAGCCTTTTTATAATATTTCATGTGTGATGATGATACTGTAATTTTTTTTATTTTCAGTTTATACGTTAATATACTTAAATTAATTTTTTTTTGTATCGGATATGATTCCGACAAAACACTCCCTCAATAATTTTAAGATAGTTAGTTACATATTCATGACTCAAATTTGAGAATTCTAATTAAATTGAAAGACTTTCGTATCAATTTATCTATATTTTTTTTTGTAATATTATAATAGATTTTAACATAAATTTTTTTTGAAAAAAATTTGAATATTGAAACATTAATTCAATGCTCGTGTTTCTATCATTTAGAGATATGAAAACTGTTGCAATTAGTTGGAAAACTCAAATGATTTCATGTAACAAGAATTAATGAGAAATGGATTTCATAATCTTCCTTGAAAATATTACTCAATTGCCACATGAACTGTAGCTATGGGATTATGATCATATTCATAACAGGACCACCACTCCCATATTAGTATATATGATCAGATTATGATCAAAACTGGTACCCTAGCTATTTGCTGCATTGGCAGCGTAGATCACGCAATTAAAAAAAAAAAAAGGGGTGTTTGATCACTCGTATAGAATTTTTTTTGTCTAAATCAATATAATTATTTTTTAATATAATATTCAATTATTAATTTAATTTATGAATAAAAATATTAATAAGAAGTTAGGGAAAATTGAATTAACAAACGTCGAAATAAAAACAGTTGGCTTAGGCTGCTACTGATAGCAGCATGCATGTGATGATGATATAATGAAATAGAATTGTGTGGCCACTCGTGTGCCATATGGGGTCACGTGGACGGCTGTGATCTATCTGTTTGAGGGCCAGATTTGAGTAGAAAAATATTAAGGATTCTGGTTGGTATGGTGTATTAATTAATTTGTTATTTATTTTGGAGAAACAAAAACTCTAACAAATGTTTAAAATTGAATTCACACTTCCATGGAAATATTATAATTGATCATTATGATTATCTTTTAATTAATTAAAGAGCTTAAATTTATTTTTAATTTCAAAGATTTTTTTATTCATCATTACCATTTTTAATAATATACATACAAATAAATTTCACCAACTCTGTCAAATTTATTGTTACCCTTGGTATGGTTTTTGTGTGCATGCATCCATAATGTTTTTCTAGTCAAATCAAATCAAATCAAATAAATAAATAATAATGAGAGAGAAAAATGCTAGAACAGTTGTGGTAGCAATAGGATGCTTTGTTGTGAGAACAATTAACAATGCTCCCAAATTAGTTTTAGGAGGTAACCAACTCAAATAGTTTTCAAAATTTTAAATCGATTTTTAACCCAAAAAAAAAAGTCAACTTGAGTGTAATTTCCAACCCAATTAACAACATGTGTTGTAGACTTGTAGTTCTAAGGTATTTACATAAGCACGAAGAAATTTTAAGGTTTTGTTGTTAAAAATGTGGTGCATATTGTTGATAATGATAATCAACATTCCCGAGTCAACATTTTCAAAAACCATATGCTAATCGGGTTTCCATTGAACTTTTTAATTTGTTTTCCGAGACAGGGTTTCCATTGAAGTTAGAAACCTAGAATGGCTCATCTTCAAAGTCAAACGGCGCTTTCTCTTAAAAAAGGTAAATGCTAAAAAAATTCATGACAGAAAACTAAATTCATTATAGTAATGTTTCTTTAGTTTTATGAAAGTGTACTATGATGTGTAGACAGAGATGGCTATACAAATCATAATAAATTAGTCAAGACATTTATGCTCCTATTAATAAAAATTGCCTCCACACTGATGTTTACTACATTTGCTAATAAATTACAACTCCCCTTTAAGAATAACAATAAATTTTATCTTAGTTAGACTCCAATTATATATCTTTAGATTCATATTACTGCGAGTTTGAATTCTAATTATAATCTTACAAAAAAAATTCACTTACTAACCAACCAGAATGGAGGATAGAGATATACTTAATTTCAATATATTAAAGTTTTTTGATTGATCCCATGATCATACTTTGCTTTCTAGCTTAATTATATTTGTTATCATAAAATAATATATTATCACATGACTACTACTTAATTATATAGCTCATGAAGAGTTTGTTTTTATTATGAAGGTAAAATATTTATATGATCCTCAAGTTATTGCTAGCAATGAGTGTATAGCTAGCATTTCTAATCAATCAGGGCTAACCAGTTGCTTCTTGATATCATATAGTATTATCTTGGGGACCATAATTCGTTTGGTATTAAGCAATTATCACACGCAAAACCTATAGTAATCAATGCCCCAGAAAATCTCATCTGAATAATTTACTTGTTAATTAATTATTCAACCATGCATCTCTTATGTAATTATTACACCTTAATCAAAACCAATGCTAGCTATCTTGAGCTGACCTGACCATGACAGGCTGATTTCAATTACTTAGATTGGTGAAAAATAAAAACAATTATATTATACAGAAATATTTGTCTAAAATAAATCTTTTTACATCAAAGAATGAAATATAAACAAAATAATTTGTAGATCGCTCTCTCGTTAGTTCAAAAACCAAATCGCAACAATAAAAATCCTATATTATCAAATCTCGCAACCAATTCTCACAATGGTTTAAGTCCAACTTCCCAAACTAGCCATGGGGTTTGGCTTTGGGGTATGGTCCCTTGCTACTAGCTTAACGATCGTAATCTTTCAAACTCATATATATTAGTTAATTTATTACTAATCATCGAGTTAAAAGAATGTTAATTAGTTGGACTCTAATCATAATTTTTTTATATATATATGCTTAATAATGTGTTCCATGAAAGAAAGATATTTTATTAATATGGGGGAAACTAACTATACCTAGCTATACGTATATATTGACTGTAAGTTTGCATCCATATCGTATACTTAATGAAAATTAATTAATATAGAAGGTGTCTCCACCAACACCCTGCGCAGATAAAGAAGATAAAGAGGTGCATACACAGCAATTGATTATTCTAAGCAGGGTTTTCCAAAGTAGATATTAAAAATTAATGGCGGAACATCACAAATTTAAATAATTAAAATACTTAACCAAAAATTGATTATTCTAAGCAGAAGGTTTTTCAAAGTTGACATGTTATATCCTAATGGGCATAGACAGCAATCATCTGCCTTCTGGATTGACAAGTACCTTAAAGGGGCAATCCTCACATATTTTTATACAAATCACGTTAGTTGAGTATGCTTAACAGAAAAAATAAATCATACCCTTTTCTTGCTTGCATCAAATAATCACTAAGAAAGAGAAATTAATTATTGGAATATTAAAGAAAAAGTTAACTGATAAGTGAAAAATTACTATCATTGAATTTTCATTAACGGTAATAGAATTATTAATTCTAAAAATTTCTTGTTATAGTAATGCATATTTATATAATTTTTTGAAAGAAAAAAAATATAAAAAAGGAGGCCAAATCAAAGATATATATGATAAAAGAAAACATGTATGATATATAATATATGAAATTTTCTTGCAAACGTACTACAATTGGACAAATGGAATTTCTAGGAAACTTGCTTGGCAAAGCAAGAAAACAAGAAATTTTTCTTACATATATATTTCAATCTGACGTATACTGTATATAATAGAGACAAAAACCCTTTTGGATATTTTGTCATCTAAAGAATCAAAATAGCTCCAGCCATTAAAAAAGAAAATAAAAATTCTTGAGATTCCTGTGTAGATATATGGATTTAATTCCTTACTGTTTTCCTCTGACTCATGAAATTCTGAATCCTCTGGAGTGCAACTTCTAGTGTCTCCTCACTCATATTAGCAAAACAAACTCTAAACCATCCTGGTTCAGAGCAATGGCAAGAAGAACCAGGAGAAATATTCAGTTTCACATCTTGAATAATTGAATTCCATAAATCCAATTCACCTTCTGTTGTCGGTGTTTTCAAAAATGGCCTCAAATTCATCCAGCAGAACAATCCAGCATTTCCCCTTAAACATTCTATTCCAGCTTTTTTCAATCCTTGAATTATCATTTCATACCTTTTTTCCAATCTCTCCCTGTTAATCTTGATATAGTTGTTGGTGAATTCTGTGTTGGATAACATGCAAGCTAACATATGCTGTGTCTGCGAGGAAATCAATGTGAAGCTAGACAATCTTCTTGCAGTAGTGACAACCTTATCATTGTAAGAATATATGGTTCCCACTCGAAAACCAGGCAGACCGAGATCTTTCGAAAGACTATAAACAATGTGAACTCTCTCTGAATCTTTATACTGTCGAGCTTCGAGAATCTCTGCAATGCTTATGAATTCTGATGAAGAGAAGGCAGATCCTGAATATATTTCATCGGATACGAGATGGATGTTCTTGCGAGTTGCAAAATCAAGAATATCCTCGAGGATAGATCTTTGGATTGTAGCACCTAATGGGTTTGAAGGATTGGTTATCAGTACTCCTCTTACTTTGACATTCATGGCTTCTGCTTCTTTATAAGCTGCTTCCATGGCTTCACGTGTAACCTGGAAATTATTGGAGCTATCGCAATGAATTGGCACAATTTTTACACCAGTCCTCCACCTTAAATCTCTGTCAAATCTGCATTAAATTAAGACTAATCAATATTAGATTAAGAATTAAACATAAAATCAACATTGAAGAAATTAATTAATTAATTAATTAAGAAATCTTACCCAGGATAGTATGGGGTAGGAACAAGCAAAGCATCACCAGGATCAGCTATAATGAAGGTTATTAGCTCATTAGCAGCAGTTGCTCCTGCTGTTAGGACAATTCTTTCAGGGTCAAATTTAGCTCTTCCTCCTCTAATTTCTTCCATGAAATTTGCCATTGCCTGTCTGAAAGATTTGAGACCATGATAATCCTGAAACAAAGCATTCTCTTTGAAGGTTGAAGCTCCTTTGCCTGAGCTAGTTGCTTCGGGATGATTTTCTAAGTACTCTTCCAACAAATCGAATGAAACCTGTTTCACCGTTAACACAAGACATATAAAGAGTTAGTTAAAGTTATAAGCTTAATGATCGATGTTAATTTCTGGTTAATTCAATACATATATACACATGAAACATATAGGTATAATACATACTTGATTTTCTGCGAGACCCATCTGTATAACTCCTGATGGGTTATCCAATTCGTGATAAGGATTTTCATCGTATGCTTTCCAGCCTGCAAAGTATGGAGAATCTTCTCCATGAGTTTCAGAAACTGCAACTCTTGATAGCCCTACTGATTTAGGTTGTTCAATCTCTATGGCCATTTTTAATAATTGTAGCTTTCTTGATTGATAATACTAAAGATTAAAGAAAAATGCTGTCAATGGAGTAGAAAGAGAGAGAAAGAGAAGAGGATTTGTGTTGAGAATTGTTGATGAATGAAATCAATGTCAATAACCCTCTTATTTATAGCAACCTAACAAGTCTCTTGAGGCTTTGACATCAAATAAATTTAAAAAGAAAAAAGAAGAGGGACCCACATCTTGCCTTGTTCATGAAAAATTAAAAAACAGAGAAATATCAATAATTGATTCTGTAATGTAAGCAATATCAAAAATCTCACCTTTTTTAACAGATGAAATTTTAATCTCCATGCCAACTGTTTTCTGTCATCTTGTCAAACCTTTCTTCACCTCAATATCTTCACAAGATCCACACAGAATATGGAGGTTGACAGCGAGTGGGTGTTTTTTTTTTTCCATTTTCCCCCTTAATTGTATATAATCTATCTCCCACAGTCTTAATTTCTGATAAAAATTAAAGGAACATTTTTTTACAAATGAAAATTTCCCTTTCTATCTTGCTTTGATTTTTTTTTTTAATTTATGAAATTCGATAATGATTCTAATATATTGAGTTTGATATTTGATATAATTAATTAATGGTGGTTAAGTTATCACAACAAGACGATCCTCACTTTCCAAACCTATGACTAATCAAATCATTAATATGTGAAGAAAAGTTTTCAAGCAACTCAAACCAAATTAAGATGATGCATGAGTGGAATACACATAGAGCATGCGAAATATTTCAAGAGATCTACGAGTAGTTAAGCTCTGATGATCTGACATAGATATATACCAATTTACACAAGATTAAGATTCTGATTTGGGAACAGAATTAGTAGAAAATAGAAGCTTTGAGAAGATCTTATGGCCCCACTCCCCCATTATCTCCAAGCAACAGAATTTATAACTTCATTACTCCTTAAGCATTGTGCTTACACACCTTAATTAAGGAGTCAAATCTGCCACTTTCTCCTTAATTACATTCATATAACTTGAACTCTGATGGGCATGTCATGTTTCTAATTATCCTCCAATTACTCTATAAGTGAATTTCGCAGATTAGATACACGTACATACAGAAACTAATTATTAAAATCGGATTCATGAACTGATGATAATTATTGATTTGGTCCATCAATAAGTTTATAAATCCATTTAGATAAGAATTTTTTTGTAAATACATACTTAATAATCTTGTTTGATCGATGAACAGCAATGGGTCATTAATGCCTTAATGACTTAAGAGATTAAAGCTCAAGTACACAACAAAAAATGCTTGAAAATCTACAATGTGGTATAGTTTGGTTGACAAATTAGCATGAGTTGATGTAAGAATTAAGATACTTGTAAAGATTATGTTGTTTGTGCAGGATTTCAACTAACAAACCTAGAGAATAAACTAACATCCAAGATATAAGAAATAAAAAAAAAATCAATAGGAAAAAAAAAGGTCTGGGAGAATATATGCTTCTTTAATATATAATGATTAATCGATCTACGTGGGGCTCGATAAAATATCCATGTGCAAGAAACTGAACATCCTCAGATTTTGCAATTAGTAGATAGGTTAGATTACATTTTAATGCAAAACTAGAACGTGAAACGACTGGTCCTTGATGATTGTTCGGCGGCTTTGGTCTGTAAGAGACAGATATCAACCAATGTTCTTCACCAGATATTGATTATTATTATTATTATTATTATTATTACTAATTAATTAGTTTTTATATAAATTTAATTTATTATATTTATTCATGAATCGAATTAGTAATATAATATTATGTAAAAAAAGTAATTTCATAAATTTTGTTATCAGGAATTCGATTGAGTAAAATACAGAGTTATAGTTACCTATTTTTGATAATCTACAAAAAGAGTTAATATTCATTTTCAATGAAAATCTGAAATTTTATTGCTCATCTAAATGGAAACTATAACGCATTCTTTAACTTACAATGTTGTGAAATCAAACTTGAAACATTGGCTTGTTTGAATCTTGTTACTGCAGGTTAAGAGGTCAAGTAGTAACTATAATTAATTTTTTTAATTAATGATTCATCATATAACTACGTAAACGCAAAATTAAATCAGTTTCACTCTCTCTCTATGTATATCTTTATTATAACACAAAAATTGCAGGGAAAAAAAAAGTCAGTGACGTTTAATTAAGAGCGTTAGGTAGCCAAGAAAATTAAGCAAATGTCATCAAGCATGCAATTACACATAATTAAGTGGGTTCCAACTAGCAGCACATAAGGGAAACACCCCAGAAATTATAGCCTAAAGGACTTATTACCAATGGAAAAAGACAGGTCAAAACGGATTTATAGACTAAATACATAACAACTGGAATTCTTCATATATATATATAAAGTTGAAAAATGACTTTCTTTATTCTGGAAAGTGATTAGTTTTGGATTGGAGCTTTAATTTTGTTTAATTGTTTATATTAACGATGTTAGTCACTTTCATTGCAGTGGAATTGGACTACAAGTGAAAAGGAAGTGTCTGAATTTGTTATTGCCTTCACGTACGACATATACATAGGTTAAAATTGTATTCTCATTTGATTTTATGCATGGTAATAACCGACACACATTATGGGCTTAATCATGTTACTTCGGCTTTAATTGTCACTATCCTCATATATATGCTTACATTCCATAACCTTTTGCTTTGGCTTAAAAATGGCAAATTGTCTCCTAATTTAGATAAAGTTGCTAACCAATTATTATTACAATGTTAATTATGCAATTCGAATAAAGGGTTATACTTATCTACCTAGACTGAGTTTATAAATTCATTTATAAACTAAACTAATAATAAATTATCATACAATAATAATATTATTATTTATAATTAATTGTAAAATAAAAATTAATTTTCTCATAGTTAATCGTTAACTGTTTAATCCATGAATTAAAGATTAATCAGTTCAGGAAAAATTTTTCACCAGCAATAATATAGCCTATGTATAAATTTTAACAATTTTATCAATCAAATGGTAGTGCATAAGTTTTATTAGAATGACTTTTTAAACTCACTATTTATTGAAATGGCAGAATTTATTAATTAATTAAACCAATACAAATTGTGAAAGAAAAAAAAGGTATATATATATATATATACATATATCATTTGATGTATTAATCAATTATAAATAATATGTATACATATAGCTCTATATACATGTGAGGAGTAGTAAAAGAAAATGAAAGATTTGAATGTTAATTTGATTTCTCAAGAGCTATGATGTAAGTACTTAATCGCAAACGCAATACTTAGATTGTTTGAGATTAGAAAAGGGTATTATCTAACCTCGTTGAGATTAAAAGGGGTTAGATAAAAGGATTTAGTATGTTTGTTTGCATCCCAATCATAAGGCATGATGAATCTTCTTGGAAGATACAATGCCAATGACGACCTGCCACGTTGGAATCTTTATACCAATCATGATGAGATCATATCAAAACAAAAGATAAATTTAATTAGAATATTGGGTAGGTCAGATTTTAATACTAACTTTGTTATTAATTAAGGGTTTTAATCATAATTAATATTGGTCATAATTACGTTTACTCTATAATTAACCTCGCTTCATTTTGATATTTTATTGCTATTCATTCATTTAAGATTTTCTCCTCTTCCTCTTCCTTTTTATTTTTATTTTTAATTCAACAAATATATATATATATATATATAATTAAGATTCCTACACGTTTTGTGAACCCCATTGGGATCTATGACGTTTGTGATACAGTAGTAATTGGATATGGTATTAATTACTTATATTTATTGAATGCATCCTTTCAAAATTTTATGAAAAATGTCACTTGGAAATTTCCTGAAGGTTGAGATATCATACTTAAGTTTAGTGCAGAATTTGTTTTTTTGTTTATGGTTCTTGATGTGAAGCATGAAATGTTCCCCACACAAAGTTTGACTTCACCTTACTCGACAATTATTCTTCTTATATTTCTGCTCTCTTTTTGCTAGTACATATTTGTACTACACCGGCACATTAATTTTCTTTCCAATATTGTTTGCTATCTGGTAAAATTTAATTTATATACCTATAAATGAGGGTGAACTAAAAAAAAATTTTAGGATTTGAGATGAGTTGAGATTATAAAATGGATAATTTTTCTCTCTAAACTAATGGATTTAATTTCAAGCTTTCAGTCCGGAATACTTTTGAAATTTGACTTCTAATAAGCGTTTTTGATACAGATACAAATTCAAATTAGTCTATAATCTATTTAAAATGGTTTATAAAAAAAAGTTGTGAATATATTAATTAAAAAAAATTTAATCAATTTATACTTTATAGTTTGCTATAGGAAATACAAAACTACTACTTACAAGGAATAATTTAAGAGATATTGCAATATATAATTCAAAAATTGTTAATAACAATTCTCCTTTGCAAAAAAAAAAAAATACTTATAATGGTAATCCTAGTAAATCGAAATATAAATTTTACATTGCTTGCTTATCATAAAATTTTGAACTTTTTTATAATCTGTTAATTTCTTTAATTTTGACAATTAAATTTTAAAATTAACTTTGAATTTATTAATATGATCTAAAAGTAATTCCGTCTTCGATTTAATTTGATTTGATTTAAATTCATTTTCTTTAAAAAATGGTATTGATGATCAAACATGCACCGCAAATTGGCTATTGTTGGAAATTTCCTCAAGGTTGAGCAATATTTGCTATTTATTTAGAAGGCGATTTGATTTTATTTTTGATTAATCGATTTTATAATGCTGTTGCAATAGTTGGTAAACCATCAAAATTTGCTTCGATTTCTTTGACTACAAATAATGAATCAAGAACAATAGACAAAAAAGAAATAATTCATGATCATTAATGAATTATCTTCTTTTTCAAAACTTTCCAGTTGAATTTCTATATATATCGGGTCTCCACCGACATATTTATTATTATTATTATTATTATTATTATTATTATTATTATTATTATTATTATTATTATTATTATTATTATTATTATTATTATTATTATTCATAAAAAATTGACAATATTTGTCATTCACCTTCAAATTATAAATATATACTAGACCATTTGTTGTATATACCCACATTGAAAATGTTTAGTTTTTAGATTCTGAAACCCAAATAATAATACAAAGTCAATCGTTAGCATATTAATTCCAATTATATAATATTTTTATATTCAGGAAATTTTGAAGAGAAGTTCAAACTCACAACTGTATAATTCTAAATATAACTTTAATATCGTAAATGTGCTAATTTCTTTTTTTTTTTTTACAAAAAATAAAAAAGGATGAAATAATTCTTAAAGTAATGACTCTAATAAGGAAAGATTACCTTCATGGGAAACGCTAGCCCTTTTATTTACTTTTTCCATCATTATATACTAATTAATGGTGCGTATAGTATCAATGTTCATTTTTTATTTTTTATTTTTTACAGAATAAAAAATTATTTTCAGTTTATTGTTCTTTATTTTTTTTAAATTATTTTATAGTTTTAAACCTTAAATTAATCAATTACAAACACGGCCTAAGATTAGCACGAATGTGCCAAGAACCGCCTTTTCGTGGAAAATTTTCCTTCTTTCGTCCAACCATGTGCTTGTTTCTCATAAACATTCTTAGTATTAGTTGTTTTGTACTAAAATTGTGATCCAACAAGCTGCACACAAGCTTAGGACAACACTCCAATTATAGGGTTTTTTCCCAAAAAAAAAAAAAGTGATTGTATAAACCTTTTTCCAATTTAGGATAAAATAAGAAAGAATTTTCATTTTAGAGTAATCGGTGATCAAAAAGTTATCACACTGTTTTTGTTCGCTTGTTGAGAATGTTGTCCGCTTATTCAAAAATTTGTCCATTTAATAATAGATATAACCAATTTTTTAAAGAAAAAAATAGTGTCCATTTTTTTAAAAAAAAACAGACAACTTCTCTTATTCAAAAATTTGTCCGTTTAATAATAGATATAACCAATTTTTTTAAAAAAATATTGTCAATTTTTTGAAAAAAGGGACAACTTCTCTTATTGTCACATCAAAAAATTTACTATAAAATAAGAATAATTTTCAAAAACATGCTAAAACTGAAATTTATAGATTTTTCACCCTAAAATTGAAATTTATTTGTCAAAAAATTCCAATTATAAAATTTTCAAGTTTTTTCTGTTTCCAAGTAAAATAAACTAATTTTAAATTCACAATAATAATAATAATAATAATAATAATTATTATTATTATTAATGAGATAAAACAATGCTCAAATTAATAACGTGTTAAGAAAATCTAATGCTAATATCAGAACACAGGTGTTGAGGTTAGCATACTAATAATTAACATAAATAAACTAACAATCTTGTAAATAGGCAACTTAAACTTTATGATAAAGAATAATCGAAAATATGTATTAAATATAAAGAATAATGCTATATGACAAATTAAATATTATGAATGAATTGGATAAAAAAAATAAATATATGATTCACTTACATTGAAATTTAATAATTAATCAAATCCTCAATTAAAATAGTTAATATATATATATATATAGATAGATCAGAGGCACATTATATTATTATTAGATTAGAGGCAAACTCATGTATGAAGTTCAAGGAATAAAATAAAATTTTATAATTGTAGTAAAACTAATTATTGAGTTATGTTATTTTGAAGTAATAGTAAAATCATAATATATTATTAAGTCTGACTCTTTAAACTGACATAACTTTAATATAGTATCAAAATCATAGGAGAATTAATAATTGTATACATGACTGTAGACTCCGTGAAAAAATTTTGAGACATAAAAAGTATAAATTCCAAATTAAAGATTAAATAAATTTGCAGTTGAAGGAAAACTGAAAAAAAAAATAGTCCGAATAGATTGAATAATTACAATTATCAAACTCAAATTTGTAGATTCATTCAATTCTAATTCTAATATATTATAATATAACTTTAATGTAGTATTAAAATCATAAGAGATTAATAACTGTATACGTGACTGTAGATTCCGTGAAAAAATTCAGAGACATAAGAAGTTGAAAATCCAAATTAAAGATTAAATAAATTTGTAGCCGAAGGAAAACTGAAAAAAAAAAGAGTCAAAATAGATTGAATAAGTAAAATTATCAAACTCAAATTTGTAGATTCATTAAATTATAATTCTAATATATTATTTGTTATTATTTTGGTTCCTCCAACTCTGATTTATACCACATTTTGTTTTTGTCTTTTATTTATATACATACCAGCTCAGCTCTATGCCAACCAAGCTGCCGCACACGCTTTCATAACACAACAATCACGTATATATGCTTAATTAACTATATGTATACGTACGTGACATTGGAACTGTTGAAAGAGTCAAAAATAATTTATATGCTTATCCGAGTTGATTAATTTAGGAAACAGTCAATATCTCGTAAATTGTGCAAACACATGCCTGCTATAGTTAATTACTAAGTTCAAAAATTTTAAAAAAAGAAGAAGGAAAAAAATAATTCAGGACAGGATCATGAAAATGTAGAACCTGATCGGAGAAAAGGGACAACAGAGACCCACTCGATGGAAAAATTATTGGATAGACTGAGCATTACAACTATAATATTGATTGATCCGAATATTTTTACTGCAACATCTAAGCTTTTTAAGTATTGGATCCAGCAGTTTAGGTCTGTTTGGGAAAACGCTTTTAGGAATTTTTTTTATTTTTAAATTTTAAATAGATTTTTTTAAAATAAATTTAAAAAAAAATGTTTGTAAAAAATTTTAAAAAATTAATCAATTAAATATAAAATATTTTTAAATATCAACGAAAATTTCAAACACTTTATATTTGCTTCTCAAAATTTTTAGAACATTTGGAGGCGCCTATATTAGCGACAGCTCTCAATATCCTCATAATTCATTTCCCATCCCATTAACTAGCGTCGGTTTCCTTCAAAATTGTCGCGAATCTGTTTTTTTTTTTTTTAGTGTAATGTAAGATAATTAATTATTGAAAGGGGAAATATTTGCATTTTTTTTTTGAAAGAAGTAGGGTTAATGAACAAAATAATTTTTTCTTTTTTTTTTTAATCTAGGGAAAACTCAAAATAAAAATTTATAATCGATGTCAGACTCATTAATCAATATAGTGCTAATTCAATGGCTAGGAAATTTGAAGTCACGTAACCTAAATGTAATTCAATTCTTAATGCCCAGTTCGAACTACCTTGCATGTATCTCAAATTTCCAAATTTTAATCACATCCTAATTGTATCTAAATTTTAAATCAATTATTTTATCTCACACATGTTATGCTATCTAAAAATTTAAAACTAATTACCTAATTCTCAATATAAAACAGAAATTAGAGCACACTATAAGTTACAATAAAATTTGAGCACCTTTAAAATTTGAAAGCGAACATTTTATCTCTTAATATGTCTATCCGGCGTGAATTCCGATTATTGGATAGTTCAAACGAAAAAAACAAAATCTACTATAAAATCTTCATTACTCTGTTTTATTTTTACAGATTACTAACTGAAGGATCATAATAAATATGTTAATTCAGTCAATTCATTTTCTAATATTGTTACCTCACTTAAAGGTTTTACCTCATTTTTTTTTTAATATCATAAGCTACATAGGAGGAACTAACTTCACTTTGCCAATAGGCAAGAAAGTTCCTCCTTTTGACTTCTGCTTTCAAATCAGACTATATAAATTAATCGAACAAGCTCTTTTTATAGGGAAAAAAAACAAGTTAAACAATGTGCGTTTACATATGTATATGTCTTCTTCTACCACCAAACACAAATTTCCGAAAAAGAGAATAAATTAAAATGATTTTTTGCCTCAATCACTATAAAAAAGCAAAATTTTGAATCAGAGACAAAACCCAGAAATCCTGACTCTTTTGCTTCAGAATCCTGATGCCTGCTTGTACATATATATGTTTTTGTTGGTGTTCTTGTTCTTTATCGTACGAACTTGCCACCTACCCTATCAATTTCCAGCAAACCTTATTAATTTTTTAATCTAATTAGTATATTAATCCATTTTGCTGCCTTTTTATATTTTGTTTCAATCTTTCTTTTCTTTTTCTTTTTTTAATATCTACTAGGCCTTATGGTTAGTCATGATGAATTTGAAATAGGATAAAAAGAAAATTAAATTATTAAATTAACTCAATTCTCTCATCATCCAAAAATTTAAGTATAAATACGATAATACATAATCTAATTGAGTATTTATCTTTAGTATGATGTTGAAAATCAAATTTTAATTTTTGGGAATAGAAAATTTTAAGGCTTCAAATGTGTGCTAATTTTTTCAAATTGGTGATATAAGTAAAATATCTAAAAATAAATCAAGGTACATTGAAATGCCGAAACAACTTTTTTTTTAATCTCTTTAAAGTTTAAACCATGACAAAAGTTAAAATGGGATACCAAAAGAAAATAATTAAATATAATAAAATCTAGTATATTATTAAAAATAATTAAATATAAATATTAATGATATCAGGTTGGATTGGGTTCAAAACTAACATACCTAAGTCTGTCCGAATCAGATTAAGCCTTTTTTTAAAATTCAAATCAGGCCTAAACTGAAGAAGTAACAGAATCGAGCCGCGTGAAATATGGGCTTGGAGATTGAAAGAGTAGGCCCAAGTTAATTAACGTGAGTATTGTATTCGTCTATTGATATTACAAGGACACGTTTGGCATCTCGATAAAAGCTTCAGTAAATCCTTCGGTGTTAGAAACGCCAAACCAAACAGCTCTCTGAACTTGAGTAAAACGGTGCGGCATCGAAAGCTCCGAAGCAAAAGCAAGCATCTATTCCATTTGTTTGCTTCCAAACTCCAACGTGCTGGTACCGGTCATCGGAGATTGGCGGAAATGGACAGAAAGAAGCCAATCAATGGCTTCAGCACCGCCTGCTCGTGTCTTTCTCCTCCTCAAGTTCCAATGGAGCTCCACGTCATCAACCCGAAAAGCTCTTCAAATCTCTTCGTCAGCACCTCACCGATTCCTCCCGTCCTCTCCACGGCTTTGTCCTCCTCCAGGTACATATTTATGTATTTACTCCCCTTAATTAATTTACATATGCCGTTCACGCTTATTGATTTTTCATTTTTTTTTGTTACTTCTTGTAGAGGCTGGGTATTGAACCTTTGCCATGACTAGTTCATGGTTGGTGTGCCAATTGAGCTAGCTCCAATTGGTTGATGCTCATTTTTTTGGTTTCTCTGTACTAACTTCTTAGAGAGGCGAGGAACAAACTCGCTATTGTACTGATCACATAGAACTCCTCAGTTACTTGATGTCACTACTTTTGAATTTTATTACGCATTGCCGTTTATAGCTTCTAAATTAGGCAAGTAATGATTCGTTACTTGTTCTAGGCAGGATAGCTATTTCTCTTATCTGTTTGGAGTGACGGAGACGGTTTCTATGGAGCAATTGTAAGCTATTGGCCCATTTTCCTTTTCTATATTAAATGTTTACTAGTAAGTTGGATTTCTGTGAGTTACTGGTTTTTGTGTTCTTTGAGCCGTTTTCTTTTTCAAGAATGAGGCTGATAGTGCTTATACCGTTTTGTAGACTTTAATTAAGACTATGCCATTCTTCCATTTCGGAATTTCTGCATGAGTAGTGAGAAATGGACTGGTTTTTGCATATATGGAGAAAATTTTGATGGATGCATGTTTTTTAATGCATAATCAGTTAGTGAATATGGCTTTTCCATTTCCCTTTTTATTGGGTAAGTGCAGGCTTAAGGGTTGACCATAACCATATATGATGATTCATTTTGCTTGGCTTGACTAGCATGCTTAGAGCTTTCAAGTGCGATTTCAAAGCCATATTTTTTTTTCCAATTTTGCATTACTTCATTATTTCTATTGCATTCTGTTCCCATGTGATTTATAGGATTATTATTTCAAGCATTTTAACGGTATTTTAATTTTTCTTTGAAGAATGTTGCAACAGGGAGATCTATTCTCTTTGTTCCTAGGCTACCTGATACATGTGTATGAGAAATGCTCATGTTGGCATGAAAGAATATCAGTTGGAAAGCATATTTCTTCACCACACTTACATGTACGGTGGCTGGAGGCATTGCTGATACACAAATATCTGTGCTACTGGTGAAAATAGGTGACTTTCCTGGATAGCCTTAAATTATTTCTTTGCTACTTATTTCTGGCAATGAGGATGCCAAAACCTGCTGTCATTATTCAAAACGTTTTAAGTACAAAGTTAGTCATATTTAAAACAATTAAGCTCAATAAAAGAGGTGGAAAACATTTTTATGGGGGATTTATGAGCATACTTGGACTGCATGGTCTACGTATAGGCAGGCTTGCGAGGGAGTTGAACAGTGCTTATCGTTTGGCTGTTCAAGCTGTGCTCATTGATCACATTGTCGTATGGAGCTTGTTTGAGCATGCAATTTTTCTTTTTTGCAGGTTATTTGAATTCTTGACAAGCTCAATAGAGGCTGTCTCGACTCAAGTGCCTGTGTGGGATTTTCATTTCATAATATCAGACTATTTTACTTCTCTAAACTAAATGGGAGCATTATTTTTGTGATCATTTAGATTTTATTAGTCTCTGATCATGAAGTTGAGTTTGATTAGCTTTTTGTGGTCTTTTCCTTCATTCATTAATAGACTTCATTATGGCTCATGTTGTAGCAGCTTGAGAATTATATCATATTGTTTTCAGGGGATATTCTTGTTGAAAAACAAAAGAATCTGACTGCGAGAGTAGTTTATTGCTTTCATATACTTTCATTCTGAAGATGCTGTTAATGCATTCACTTTAATGAACTCTACTGCTCATTATGATGTCCTGTTATTAACCAGCTGATGTTATGAACAAGGTCGTACTTGGTTTTAATTTGTTATTTTTTTCCTTTTTTTAATAGTTGTAACCCCTTTTCATGTGTGTGTCTTTATTGTGTAATTTCTGGATTCTCATTTGCTTTTCATGTTAGCAATAGTGTGTTTATATTGTTTGCTTAGCCTATTCCTGCAGCCCTTGTGGTTTAGATGACTCCTTTACTTTACATGTATTCATTATGTCTCCTCAGTTGTTAGTATGGGAAAAGGAAACTTCATGTTGGACATGCTGTATGTTGTTCATTTGCTTGTTTGTTTGTTATAGTTATCTGTTTAGGTTGGTGTTTGAAGGATGACAGCCAATTCATTTAACATAGCAAATAATTTAAATAAAATAAATGACTTAGGCATTCAGCTTTAGCATGTATTATGTACTTTATTTTGGTTAATTCAACTATTTTAAAACTCACTAACTTCTAGAAAAACTGGAATTTTAGGGGTCTTGTTTAAACTTATAATTTTGTACCATGATAAAGTTTTTTTTTTTAGGACTTTCTGTGCTTGGACCTAGGGTGAAATTACTTGTTGCTGAATGTATAAAATCCATCTCAGTCTTCATAAATATTTGTTTCAAAAAAGAATTCTCTAATCTGATCAATGTCCGAAATTGTAAGAATTATCTGTTAATTCCTGAAATCTTTACAGTGCTTTTGTTCAGACTTTGCAAGATGGAGATATGGCATTGTTTGATATGGGAGCTGAACATCATTTTTACGGTTCTGTCATAACTTGTTCATTCCCTGCAAGTTTACATGTTTCAGTGTGCAGCACTTATTGTTTTCCACTTAAATAATGTATATTGTCTTTTACCCCTGGTGTTATTTTTGAATCAGACTGTCCAACCTTTTCTTTTTTACCCATTATGTCCAATTTTACTTGCTGCTTCTTTATGAGAGGAAGTCAATGCCGATATCGTAAATGACATGAGCTCACCAATTGCCTGTGATGCTTTGAACCTAGAGGTTTTTTGTTTTTTCATATAGTTGAGAGAGTAGTAGTAGTATGCGCTGGTAGCAAGTTGGAAGTTCAATTTTCTGTGACTGCTACTAAGATCTACTGTTTTGGATGTTTTCTTAAGCTGCAGTTTTATATGTGCAGGTGAATGGAAAGTTAAGTGATCAGTTTCTTTTACACAATGTAAGTATCTAGAATTTAAGATCAATACCCCTTCCCCTTTACTCTGTTTCTCCTTTCCCTTCACACGGTTTAAATACATTTAAATCATGTGTTTACTTGATACCTGCATGCAATTAGGTTTAATATTTCTTAATTAACTCCTTTGTCAGAATTCCTATATCTAAATATTTTCAGGTTGTTCTTAATGCTCACAATGCTGTCATATCTGCAATGAGACCTGGAGTAAGCTGGTTAGATATGCACAAGTAAGGCTGAAACTGAAATTATTCGGTATATGATTGTTAAATACTGATCCCTCTGTTTGAAAATGATAGGCTTACTTTCCTTTTTCATCTATCCCAAAAGGATAGCCCACTTTCCTTTTTTTAAAATATAGTTATTTGTTAATTCTCTATTGTACCTGTATTTAATGTGCTTTGTTATCAACAAATATGAATTATCATTTCTTTGTTTTCTGATAATGTCCCTGATTAATGTAGGGGTATATTAGGCAAAATGTATAATTCCGACCATATTAAACGTGTGTCAGCATATATGCTTGGATATTTTTTCAGAATTGTACTATTCTAATATCTAATGAAGTAATGTGGTTTTATTTTGGGAAAAAAAATCTAATATCTCAAGGTTAACTAAAAAAAAATGAAATGAAGACTGTAGTGAGAGTAGTCACTGATGCCTGTAGCCCCCTCCATGATGCAAGAATATTTTCATTGCTTTGCTGCTGTTTATGTTTGTTCTCATTTTCTCCATGCTATTTTCAGATTGGCAGAGAGAATAATTCTCTAGTCACTGAAGAAAGGGGCCAATCTTATTGGGTACATAATGCCATCTCTCTTTCACTTGCAATTAAGTATCATATCAGCAGGAAAAAATTAGTAAAAAATACGTGTTGATCTTTTTCCTTGGTTCTAGCAATGTAGATGATATGATGACTGAGCGGTTGGGTGCTGTTTTCATGCCTCATGGCCTGGCGCATTTCTTGGGTCTCGACACTCATGATCCCAGTGGCTGCTTAAAGGTACCTATGGCTAATTATTTTTACCTCTGATTCCATTCAAAGAATTTGGTCTTGATGGACTTGGAAAAACTGGCATGATTTTCAGGGACCAAAGAGATCAGGGGAACCAGGATTGAGATCGTTGAGCACTGCTCGAAAACTGCAGGAGGGAATGGTTAATTATAGCCTTTTGTATCAAAGGAAAACTGTATCTTCAATGTTGATTTTTTATCCATGATTCGAAAATATTAATGATAATCTACTAACAATTTTTGTGGAATTCATCGCAACAAATATCAAAATGTAAACTAACATAACTCGTCCATTCAAGTCTGCCCTTTTACCACCTCCAATTTTTTTTGGGAGTTGGTGACTTTGGTTATTTGGCAGTTTTTCTGGTTTTTCATGGAAATCACTCACATTATTTTTAGCTCTGTTATTCATATATCTTTTAACCACATTACAATTGAGATGATTTTGAGGTCAAGTTGTCCTCAGGTCATAACAGTGGAGCCCGGTTGCTACTTCGTAGACGCTGTGTTTTCTCCAGCCATGGGAAGTTCAAATACTTCTGAAGTTTTCAATCCTGAAGCAATTAGCAGATTTAAAGGTTTTGGCGGGGTTCGAATTGAAAGTGGCGTGGTAAATTTCCTGAAGGTTCAACATAGAAAACTTTTCCTTTTTATCTATATGCATGCTTGAAAAGTGGTCATTATATGAAAAATCCGTGTCATTGCATTACACTATTCTTTCAGCAAGCATGACCGCATTTATATCTTCTCGTTTCTTGGCTATGACAATAGCTGAAACTGCAGCTGATAAAAAAATAATAACAAAAAAGGACAATAGCTGAAACTGCATTTAATTTGCCCATCACATTTCTATTGGATTTATGTCATTGCATTACATTATTCCTTCAGCAAGCATGCCCACATTTATTTCTTCTCGTTTCTTAGCTATGATAATGGCTGAAATTGCAGTTAATCAAAAATTAAAAATATAAAAAGATAATAGCTGAAACTGCATTTGACTTGCTCATCACATTTCTAATTGAATTTATGGATTTTTTATTTAACAAGAAGATCTGGAAGTTATTTTTAGGTACCCTATAATTTTTTTATTTTATTTTATAATCTTACAGATAAAAAGGAATAACAATATCACTTGCTAACTAAAAATTGACAAGTAACATGTGGTTTTACTTGATGGGATAAAAAGCACGAGGTGGAACACTCAACCATTTCTTATTTCCTATTTCAAAGATTTAATTGCTTTCAGACTCTCAATTCTTTGCACATATGCTGTAACGGATGCCTGACTGAAAGATACTTGTCGACCATGTTGTCATGTGTGGTAGACATACAGCATGTGAGTTTATTTCATGCTCATCGTTATACTTGTATAATTTTGGCTCGTATCAAATATTATTGTTTCTTGTCGATAATTGTAGCATGTCAGTGCTAGTGGTTGCGATAACATGACTAAGGTTCCCCGGGAGGTATGGGAGATTGACCATGGTCGCTTAACAAGGTCTCCATGGACGGAGAGAGCAAGCTCAACAGTAGACCTTCTTAGTTGAGGACGCTGATGATGGAGGGTCAGAGGAATTTTCTCAGGTTCTATAATGCCCTAATGTGAATATATCGCCAATCCTACGATTTCAGAAAATAGCCAAAGGCCTTTGCGCCTGGTTACATAAAAACATTTTCAAAGCTTTAAATAAGACTGGATTATTGCGAGGTGGCATCTTATGCTTTCTGTGTTGATGTGCGTGGTCTACAGAAGAATTTTCATCGATAGAAGTTAGATTAATGATTCGACCCTAATTTTGGTCAAAAGAAAAAAATTCAAGACACCAACATGCCCATTAGAGTACGGTGATCACTATTGATCATCTTCTACCATCATCAGCTCTGTTTTTTAAATTATTTTCTTTGGGTCAAAGTATCAATTTACTTTTTGCATTTTTCTGTAATAACCAGTTTGCTTCACAATGAATTGTTGAACCTAATTAGTTTTACTCAAATTATTATTTTTTTCTTTAATTTTTCTTCAACTTATCTCTTCCTTAAACATTTTCTTTATTTTTTTAAATGATAAATTTGCAATAAAAATTTATGATATATATTTTGAAAAAAAATAAAAATTACATTTTGAAGATAAAATAGAGTAATTTGAGTGCGAATTTAAAATTGTATCTTAAATAAGTTCAAATGCTAACATTGAGGCAACGGGCAATAGAAAAACCAGTGGCGAAAGTGTTGGATCATTGATATGTATTCTTTTAAGAAAACTAAAGATATGAAGAAAATCTTCCAACTAAATAAAAGCGAACTTAATTTTTTTTTTGAATAAAGAGGTTTTAATTATTTAGAGTGTGTTTAGTATTGCTGTTAGGTGTTCAAAAAGTAGGTTTAAAATTTTTTAATTTAATTGACTGATTTTTTTAATTTTTTGTAAACTTGTTTCTGACATCCAAAAACAGTTTTCAAAACTCAAAAAACTTAAAAATAAAATTTTTTTCTCTAAAATCTCTTTTGACAAACTCAATGTCAAACGAGTTCTTAAAAATAGAACTTTTGCAGTCCAAATATCAAAAGAAATTTTATTATGATTTGTCAATTTATTTTTTTTATATTTTTTTAGATCTCGTTAACATTTGTGCTTTTGTATTTTATTTTATTTTGAAAATTTTGAATACTTTATGAATTGATGTGGTCCCGAGGATAAAAGTTTTTTGCTCCTTAAAATTACAAGGCTAGATATGTACTCTAGACTATTGAGAACGGCATATTAAAAATATTTAATATGTGCTAAAATGATATCTTTATTTTATTTATTTTTTTAGGCAATTATTTTATCTAGTTTGTTAAAATTGAAACTTAATATGTATTTTTCTTAGAATTAAACTTGATATCTCATATATGAGAGAAAATCTTAGATAGGTTAATCATCTAATCTAATAATATATTGATATATATTTATATCAATCACTATATATAAAATCATTACATAAGTATCATATTATATATATATATATATATTTTTGTCCGGCTAATCTCAGTTGTGTGAGTTTGACTGTTTGACCGTGTGGACGGCAAAACCCACATGTACCGTGTTAAGTTAAAAACCCATACAAAACGCTAACTTGCTTCAACCTTTGCCTCCGGGAATCAGAACCAAAAACCCTAATCTCTAAGATGGGCCGTCGAAGAAATAGTAACAACAACAATCAAGGGTCAACTCAGGGTACCAAGATGCGCTTCGAAGTTGAAGACGAAGAGCTAGCCACTGAGAGCTCGAATCTCGACGAGTCAACTGTAGCCGGAGACAAAGCCATTGCCATGGACGACGAATCCATGTGCGAGCCTGACGTTTCCTTTATTGATGATGATGATGATGATAAGACCAGCGCCGATTATTACTTCGATTCATACTCTCACTTTGGTAACTTTCTCAACGTTTTCCTTTTTTTTTCTTTATTTATTATACACTCCCTTGAATTTCTGAATTTTATTTAGGAAATTAAGCTTTTAAGTTCGTAAAAAGGTCGTTACTGTATTTACATTTTGAGTTGGACTTGGTTTCGTTTAAAGTTTGAGCTTGGCTAGTACAGAATGAATGAAAGTTTCGTGCTCTACCCTTCTTGCTTCACTGACATTTCACTTTATTTTTCTGATTCCCATAATAAACTTTTTATAGAATTCGAGCTATACATATTTTATTCTTTTTATAAAGACGTAAAAAATGCTCTGCAGTTCTTTCTCATTTTTTATGGCTTTTATATTATTTGGTGATTTCGGTGTAGAAGTATCTATGAATTCTTATTTCAGCATATACTGCAAAGCTAATTTTCTCCTTTGCTGTTTTTTTTTTTTCACAGGCATTCATGAAGTAAGTGTGTGGCACCTGGATGCGACCTTTTACCTTCTGGAACTTCAAACTGTTCATTTTTTACTTTCCTTATTTATATTTTTTCCTTTTATTTTATTATCAGCTCACATTCAAAAAGTGGCATTTTGTTCACAACTTATCAGCTCACATTTAAGAAGTGGCATTTTGCTCATAACACAGAAGTACTTGTAGGTTTGTGCTAGCAATGCTAGCATTTGATAGGCCCCTTAGCACCTCATAAGAACCTCTCCTATATCAATGATTTTCCTTTTCTAGAATTACAGCTTATTTTGAATGATTATGGGACTTCATACTGAGGACTTCTCCAACTTAGTTAAATTTATTACTGGTTGATAATCCCCTAATGATCTTTATGTTTCAGGAAATGCTGAAGGATGTTGTAAGAACAAAGACTTATCAAAATGTTATTTATCAGAATAAGTTTCTAATTAAGAATAAAGTAGTACTTGATGTTGGTGCTGGGACTGGGATTTTGTCCCTATTCTGTGCAAAGGCAGGGGCAGCTCATGTTTATGCGGTATATGTTTGTCTTGTTTCTGTTCATGTATTTTGTTAGGATTTTATTCAAGTATTATTTCACTTATGAAGTATAGCATTTTGGATTGTTTTTTGGGATTTTCATGTTAGACTTGAAAGCTGGCTTCCTTATTTTCAGGTTGAGTGCTCACAGATGGCTGATATGGCAAAACAGATTGTTGAATCAAATGGATTTTCAGATGGTAATATTTTTGTGTTTTACGTTTGGCTTATTCTTATGTCTCTCTAGATTTCTTCATCATAGAACTCTCTGTTTATTTTTGTTTTTTCTTCGTTGCAGTTATAACAGTTTTGAAGGGAAAGATTGAAGAGATTGAGCTACCTGTAAATAAAGTTGATATTATCATTTCAGAGTGGATGGGATATTTTCTATTGTATGAGAATATGTTAAACACAGTGCTCTATGCTCGGGATAAATGGCTTGTGAGTTGTACTTATGTTTCATTTTGCAGGTTTATGATGTTCTATCACGTGGTAATGGAAACAAAAATGTTTATGTTAAGTATGACAAATCATTTGGGTGCATGGAGTCTTCTTATGTATTTAAGCATTTTAGTTTAGAGATACTGGACAGTGACTTTGGACAAAGGAAAAAAAACTTCTTTTAGATACACAAGGATATACTTGCATTGTTATAAATGATGGGGATGTATTTGCAACCACAAGTCCCCTTGGAACGCAATAGTACTTGTTTTGGAGTACCTTACCAGTGAGATTTTACTGGTACTTCAATGTATCTGGCTTTTCCCTTCCAGCTTTAACCTAAGTGGCAAGTGAAAAGTTCTCCCCCCCCCCCCCCCCCCACAAGATACTTCAATTAAAAAAATGAAAAATGTAAAAAGAGGTGGATAAGAAGAAACCACCTATGCATAAATAAATAAATAAACTAAAGACCCTTATAGTTGGAACTAGCCATTTTTGTATCTGCAAAAACATTGTTGGTGTCAACTTTCAAATATTTACATTGATTTCAGGTGAGTGATGGAATTCTTCTGCCAGACAAAGCTTCTCTACATCTAACAGCTATTGAAGATGCAGACTACAAAGAAGATAAGATTGAATGTGAGTATATTAACTTCTTGCACATACAAGTAGATCAATATTATGTTCTTGACGCTCCACAACTTTTAGAGATTTGAGAACATCTGTTCTGTTTGGGGTGTTTCAATTGTTTATTCAATTTCTTTTCCATGCATGTGTTTCCTCAAGCTGACAGGTTCTCTTTCTTGTTTATAATATTCTTTTGGCTCCCTTGGCCTTCATGCTACTCCAGTTTGGAATAGTGTCTATGGCTTTGACATGAGTTGCATCAAGAAACAAGCAATGATGGAACCTCTTGTTGACACAGTTGATCAGAATCAAATTGTTACGAACTGCCAGCTACTCAAGGTTCCATAGGCATGTCTTGCCACACACCTGTGGTGTGGCATAGGAACATGCATATACATTTGATAATTTTTTTTGTCTCAGCTTTTATTGGATATCTTCTTTGGCATGTGCTTTAATTTATTTCACTTCATTTCAGACAATGGATATCTCGAAAATGGTTTCAGGAGATGCTTCCTTCACAGCTCCTTTTAAGCTTGTTGCAGAGCGTGATGATTACATCCATGCTTTGGTCGCTTACTTTGATGTATCGTTTACCAAATGTCACAAGTTAATGGGTTTCTCTACAGGTAAATCCTTTTCTTCTTTATTTTCTTATGATTTATTTGTGTTGTGTTCTGGAAATTTGGCTTGTCTGCTAAGTTCAATGAATTGGCAAGGTGTTTCGTATAGCAGCATGGTGATGAGAACAAGTGGCTTAAACCAAACAATGAATTTGATTAGAATTGAATGTAGCAAAACCAGCAAGTGTTAATATGGTTTACCTCATTAATGATTTCAATGGTTTTCTGATGCAGGGCCAAGATCGCGAGCCACACACTGGAAGCAAACAGTCCTATACCTAGAAGATGTGCTAACAATATGTGAAGGGGAAGCTATAAGTGGGAGCATGACTGTAGCACCCAACAAAAAGAATCCTCGTGACATCGATATAATGATAAAGTATGCATTGAATGGTCGCCGTTGTGCAGTTTCAAGAACTCAATGTTATAAGATGCGATGATGTCCAACTGCATGCCCTTTTTTCTCCAAAATTGCCAATGTTTGCAGAGATTGAAGTTCAACCACTTGCTAGCATCGGTGGTACAGAGTGAAGTTCAACTGCTGCCATATCTATTAAGCTGCTTCCATTAGAAGCTGCGTGTATTTCTTGTTTCGCTCCAAGAATTGAGAGAGTGAGTTGAGGGGTTGATTCCTAAAATGTATCTTGGCTGCAACTCGAGGTGATTGAAAATTGTAATCCTGAAATTTTTAAAATTATTTTTGAAGACTTTTTTCCTTGGTATATGAATTTTGCCCGAGTTGTCGTGAAAGAAGAATAGAAGCTTTGATCCTTTGCTTTTCCCACCTAATTTTCATGGACTTACAGGAGGAAACCTAAAGTTGTAAATGTTTTCCCAGCCTATTTAAATGAAATTTTGAAAGAGTCCAATTGAGGATGGGAAACGGAAATATTTTTTTACGAGATGGAAAAATAAAAATGAAAACTAAAGATCAATATTGTGGGAAATAAAGAATAGGAGCTAAATATTAGTCTACCGTAACCAATTATAATAGTATTTACCATAGCCCCTGTCTTAGCTAGGTCATGTGCTACTAAATTGAATCTTGCAAATCGAAATTTGTAATTTCTGAAGTTTATTTTATCATATCTGTTTCTGTATGGTAAACACGATAGCCCACCGTTTGATATCATTCAGGAATCAACTGAACCAATAGCTAGGTCCTTATAGTCAGATTCCACCACCAAATTTCAAGATTGTTTTGTTGATCAGGGTTAATGTATAACCATGCTTTAACCATTTGACACATCTCATTCAACCAGTGCTTGATGATTCGGTAAAACTTGGCTTGCAGATCCTTCTGGCTTAATGAATTCCTCTAACTAATGATACTATTTAACGGGACATTGCAAAAAGGCAATCTAACGAATAAAAAGAATTATCAAACTGCGAAAATCTCGACTTTAAATAACAGGCTTTAGTTTCCAGTCAATTCCTCAACTATCCCACTTTTTTCCCGAGGGTTAATCTAAGCCTAAAATACCACGTTACTGTGATGAACAAAAATGTGATCTTTAATACAGTGGTTCCCTGTACAGGATCCTAAAGCTCTGATTTGCCAGTTTTTGAATTCTTATTTTCACGAGCAGCTCTTACTCCTTTCCACCATTGCCTTATCCTGTTGGAGGCCTTGTTTGCATGTCTCTTCAATGTCTCACCCGTGGTTTTTATTCCTTTGGTGATTTTTAGTTTCCAGTCATCTGTCTTGCTTTCTTTCTCTCTCAGAACTTTTGCCTGCATGAAATTGGAAGATAACAGTTGTGTGAAACTTTGAGATATCAGTGAGAGATTAATGGATTAAGAAAGTTATTTTACCAAATTTCTAGGGAAATTTGGTTCATCATTCTCATCTTCATCATCATCGCCATCTTCATTACCAAAATTTTTCATGTTCATAAAATCCTCCCTTGAGTACATTTGCATGTTAGGTGCTCCCGGCATACCCTGAAACAAATTAAAACAAATCAGAAGCCGACTTGCTGTGAGCATATATAGATTAAGTTTTAACCAAGGAAGCACCTGTACCTGCATGGATTTTAACATCTTATCCATTTCAATCTCTTTAGATGGTTTGGGGACAAATGGCTCTCCAGGAGTCCTATTCTGAGACACCAAGAAGAAAAAAGAATTTAATGAGAATTGAACTTCAGATGCTCAAATGAAGTTTGGAGTATTCCGCTCTTCAAGAAGACAATATATGAACTATATCGAGAAGAACATTTGAGGCTAGAGAAAACATGAAAAATTCTGTCAATAGAAAAAATTGATGCAATGAGAAAGTACAATGCAGTGAAACCATTGGTTAAACATCGCATCCCTAGAAAATATCTCTTACAATGCATATATTGTTAATATAACTTTTACAATATTGAGAGGACACACGTCCTTAAAACATTATTTTAAGGTTAGATCACAACTCATGAAGGTGTAAGTAATTTGCCAACAGTATTAATTGCAATAAAGGAAACAGCAGTTTCTGTTATGCAATACTGAGCTTGACTGAAAATAAGGATTGAGGCTTAAACTAATTAACATGAAAAATAAGGAAAATGCCAATGCGGAGAACTATCTTACACCAAACAAAATAAAAGAGTAAGCTATTGGTACGAACAAATAAGTTAAAAGAGTTTTTTTTCTGTTTCCTTCTTTTTTGGTGGGGATTCTCTTATCCTAACCAAATTTCCCCCTTGGTTCAAAAAATACACCACCTGTGAATTTCCATTTGAGATCACTTATGTTGCATTGATTTTCTGAAGAACCCAATTCATCTCAATCATAGAAACAGAAACTGGGCTTGATAATTTCTTCACTTACATTTATCACACAAATGCGCTAATAAGGGCTCTTAAGCAATTCATCAAGTGTTAGAAAAACTGAATCTGCAGAAAATGGTATGTGTACTTCGCAATATACTTTCACACACAAAGCAGGAATGAAAGACTTCATCACATAAAATTAAACGTGCAACTATCAATTACGTATTACCATCAAAAACTTGAAAATGAATAGAGAGCCCAACCCAGATAATTTATCAAGTACAATCAGCATGATAGTGAGAAATTAAACCAAGATACCAGTTCATTCCAAGCTTAATCAATATTTCCTCTTACAGTATTATTATAATTTCGCTATTGATGGATTTGAGGACATGAAGAAGTCACACTGTGTAAAAGAACTTAGATAAACAAGTCGCAACACAGAGACACACACCATATAAACTAATAAATCAACTAAAAAAATATTACCTTGGGAATTGGCGGTGGCTTCTTAATGCATGTCTTAGTAAGGTCTTTGCAAAGATAGTTTACCAACTTATCCATACTGGGTTTGGAAGTAAATATGTATTCAGAAATATCAGTATCAGCATAGCCCATAACCTGCGAAGCCCTCATGGAGTTGCAACAATTAAGCAACATAGTCAAGAATTACAACAGCTAAAACAAAGAAAAAAATTTAGAATGGCAATTCAGAGATTCTGTAAGTATAGCCAAATTAAGTGGCCATGAAAATTACCACTGAAAATTACAAGTGCCAAGACCTCACCTCCTCACAAGCCCGTTCGATTGTCTTGCATTCTGAATTGCATTGACCTTCAGTATCTTGTTCTACAAGCTAAAAGAATATAACACTTTTAAGTTACGAAGTCAATAATACATTGAACAACAAATCAAAGCATCTAGTTTTGCAAACCGGATAGTACAAGTAATTTTCCTAGTTACTTAGATTTAATAGTGTCACAAACTGCTCTGATCGAACACAATCGCACTCTCAATTGATTCCTAGGAAGTATCTTCATAAATAAAAAATTTATAGAAACCAATATAAATTACTCTTACCTCCAACTTATCCCCTTTCTCCACTATATCAATCTTCACAATCCAATCAGCTTCCGCCTTCTTCAGATTACAAACATTCTCCGCAATCTCAATGATTTGATACTCCGAGATCTAGAAATAAAAAACCCACAGAGACCAATTACTCAAAATTTGACCATCAAAATCCAACCAAAACCAATGAAACCCAATTGATCAAAATACCTTCTTTGGTGAGACTTGAGACTGTTTCTTCTGTATGAGCTGGAACAACTCCTTTGCAACTTTTTCACAGACTTGGCATTTGATGTAAGGTATGTCCTCTTTTCTTACACCCGAAACAGGTTTATTGGCGGAAAAAGAGACAGGCACCCATGTTGCTACTACCAATAAAATCACCAAAACCATTAGGAATTGCTTGAGTTCAGCCATGGCTATGCCTCTCTCCATAGCCGCTTATTACTACACAAGGGCTATCAAGTTAGGATCTTTGATTTATAATTCAGCTTTCACACACAAAGTAGGCGTTATATATGTAATGGCTTTGTGTGTGTTGTATATGCAATGGAAATTGGAAAGCGACTCAATTCAATTGCCGTTGGTTAAGGATTGCCAGCCGATACGTGTTTCCCTCTTTTTGATTGGTCACTTAATGGGCCCACTACTTTTCCACCAATAAGATGAAAGATACCACATATTTATGATTTCGAATTGTATTTTATATAAAATTGGAATTCTGAACGACATCGTTTAATCAGTCGTCTAAAACCCTATAATTCGCCTTCTGGATTTGAAGTTCAGGGTTTTGGAATGACGGAGTTCTTTTGAGTGCTATTTTCTAATTTCTATTACCTTCGAAACTAAAATTCCTAAATTTTTCAAGATTCAGTATGTCCATGCCTCAAAACTCCAGTCTTTTTGTCGGAGAGAACTATGGGCTTACATTAAACCAATCAGTGCAACACCTTTTAGCTGAAATCCACAAAGAAACCTTAAATTTATCTCATTTTATTGACATATTCTATCAATTAATGCAATCGAAAATCGACCCGCCTTTAGAATCGATCTGGGTATACTCTGCTCTGTCATTCAAGAGTAGAAAAACAAGAAATGATGATCTCTCGAGCAATATTTTGATTGCGAAGGAACTGTTTCAACTTATATCGGGATGCTCAGGCCCGTGTAGTGCTTCAAAAAGTGTAGCTTTGTTAGCTCCTGTTGTTTTCCAAGTATATGAATTGGTTGCTGAGTTATTAGGCAAGGATTCGGGAACTAAAAGAGTGAAGAAAACAACTAAAGAAGTTAAGTCTTTGATTGGAGCTATTCTTGGGTATATTAGTGTGTGTTGTAGCAAGGATATGAGCAAAGAAAGTGATCCAAATTTGAGTGTATCAGTTGCAAATTTGGTTAGTGTCTGGATGAATGGGAAAGACGATTTGAAGGCATTCTTACCATTCATGACTGATGAGATGCGTAGAGAGATTAGTGTTGAAGGGACAAGTGTGAATTACTTAGCTGGAGTTGTTATTTCTGAGGCTTTCTTGTTGAAGTTGTGCTTAGATTTATGGGTAGGAATTCGAGGAATTGAGTTGGAGAAGGAGCTGAGGGGTTGGATTGTTGGCTCAATAACTGGATTTCAGAGCTTCTACTTTTTTGGTTAGTGTTGCTTGCTCTTTAGATTTAATTTCTGACTTATTGCATTATTTGTTTGTAGCTGATAAAAAAAAAAGGTTGCGGTTTGCTTTTGTTATTGACTTATTGTTTGGTTTTTGGCATAGCATAGTCAGACTGAAAATGTAGGTTGAACCCATTTGAATGGGTAAAGATAAAGAGGACTGCAGCTCAATAGGCATTAATGCTATCTACTTTCTCTTAGAGCTCACTTTTTATTGGTGCTATTTTCCTTGTTTCTTTTTTATGTGCTTACATTCTGACACACAATGCCATTCAGAGATTCTAGTGAGGATGCTGCTGGAGCCAACCTTACCTGTGACTTCACTATTGGTTAGTGATTTTCTTATTTCTCTTTTTACCTTTTGGTTTACTGTTTGATCATTCTTTCTTCTCTCATCATAGTGTGTGCTTTGTTCTCGTTCATATCCCTTATCTCTCTTTCATTCCCTCTCGTGTTCCATATATGTGGTCAGAATATTGTTTGAGCTCCATAACAGTTTTCTTGTTTGTTTGTGTTTTTGATACGAAATGAATAAATTTACACAAGCATGCGATTTCTCTTTTTGTTTTGCATATGTTTACCATGATGGTACAATGGTTGAAGTTCTTCAGGAATTAAACAAAAGCCGTTTTGCTTTTGAATTTCCATATCAATTAGGAATATTGATAACTATATAGTTTGGACTGTTGTTGGATGGTAAAACTTCAACACTACTAAGTTGGTAACTAACCAATATTGTCGTTTGAAAAGAATTTGAGAAGATATATTTACTGGCTTATTGGAGTACTGAGTTGTTTTCTAATGTTATTATTGTGGTAAAATGGTGTATTTCTTATTATTTTCTAAGAGCACCATGTTCGAAATTTCCATGCAGAGTTCTGAAGATCAGAGCTTTTTAAGGACAATTCTCTATGATGCTGTTATATTGGTAGAATATTCTTTCCTCAGCCTTGAGAGAGCAGTTAACCTACCAGCTGACCATGTGAGAAGTCTTGCAGTAAAAAGACTGATCATTACACATAAAGCCATAGATCATTTTAGGTACGGATCAATCTTATAGTTTGTGCATGGGTTTGTTTTGTCGGTAAACTAAAGCAAACCCCCTCTTTGGATCCAATACAGGAAAAATGGGGACCAAAGGAGAGCTATTTCTTATACTAGCTCATTTTCCACTTGTCAGTTACCCTCCCAAATTATTAAGTTTGTTGCCAGCCAGATTGGCATGCAGGAAGAAGCAACTAAACTGAAGGGAGCATCACCTAAAGTTCTTATGAGTAAGTCCATACTGTATCTCTCTTCCTTACTATAATCAATGTCAGATCTCGAACTTCTTTCTTCAAAGAAAACTTACACGCATTATTTCTCCACAATTTGTGCTGACCTTTAACTTAAACCCGTGAATATAGTCCTAAACTGTGCATATTATTATTTTCCAGGGTGGTTGCTAAATCTAGATCGTCAAGGCATAAGAGTATTTGATGATAGAATCTCCAAATTTCATGCTAAATTAGTTCTTGATGATTCCATTTCTGGCAATGAGCAATCAGCATCTAAGACAGAGGGCAAGAGAGCAGATGCTGATCTTCTGTTTTACATTGATAATGAAGGAGAAAAGGAAGACCATGATGAGGACAATGGAGAGACAAACAAGACCTGGAATACTGCCTTTGTAGCTGCTGCACACACTATGAGAATGACACAAAATAGAGGAAGAAAACGGAAAGATGGGAGGAGTGCTGGAAGGAATAAAAAGGTTAAGGGTCTCAAGGATGACCTCTCTGACAATTCTGACTCAGCGGTAGAGAGGTCCTCATCTGGCAGTGATAATGATTTGGGTAGTGAGAGTGGAATTGAGAATCCGATCTCTGATGAAGATGCTTGAGAGGAGTGATTTTCTTCCCATGAAAGACAGGACAGTTGTGCTATACTCGCATGGTTTAGTTTCGCAAATGTTTAACTGTGCACCACAACATGAAGTGAGCCGATATTAGTTCATCAAATCCTTGTTCAGATACTGCTTGAGAGTTTGTTATCATAGATCTCAACAATGAATTATCTTTTGAAATTTTCGCAATCATATGTTTGCTTTAAAATTATTTTTTAATTATAACTAATAACACCTCTTAATCTAACAGAATCTCTATCAAATCAAGATAGATCTCCAGCTGACTTACTGACGCACCTACAAAACACTTACATATACCAATATATGCATTTATACTAATTAAATATGCATACATAAAGCTTTCATAAAAATTATACAATGTCGCCACTGAACTTATATATATATATATACACAATACAAACTATTTATAAACAAAATATGAATACCTAGATTATTGCTATTCTACTTTGATATGGATCTCACTGGTTCTGCGGTGCTGGCTATAACTCTTGTCGTTCTATCCTCTTTTATCTACAATTTGCGTAAGAGAAAAATACTCTTGAGTTGAGTATAATACTCAATGGTACAAATTTTATAATGATAGTAATATAATATTCATATTAACCCATTTAATATTACAATATACATTTATTTTTCAAACATATATTTCTATCACATACCTTTATATACCTATATATATACATCATTTAAACTACTGTAACATGTCATTTTAGATTAATAAAATAAACATATTTCACATTATTTTCATATGCTATAAATTTAAATAACCAAAATAGTTCAACCTATATTTCTGGATGTCATATTTATATTTATCATGATAACATATTAATATAATATTATTTTACCAGATATTTCAAGTTTTTTATCTGTTGTGCCCATAAATTGACTGCATAGACTTAGTACTAAGGAGACACAATGAGTATCCGTATGAATAAGGCGTCTATCTATATGTAGATGTCAAGTATCTGTATAATCGTATGTTCCGACTGAATTAGATATAACCGTATATTCCAGCCAAACATGATAATCCGTATAACCCTATTGGCATATCAACATGTCTACCTTATTCTAGTTCAGGTTCATTTATGAGCTAACATAGCATCCAGTTGTACATGTTATTTCACATATATTATCAAAATGAACATTCAACCAATACAACATATATACTAATCATACACCTTATATATACCCACCATATACCTTATATATATTCATTGTATAACTTATATATACCTACCATATATCTTATATATACTCACTGTATATCTTATATATGTCCACCATATGCTTTATATATACCTATTTATATACTATATAGATATATACTCATGTACTATATAACATTTATATAAAATGCATTCATCACATCAATAAAACAAATGATTTCATATTTTACATTAATTCACCACCATATTAGCATTCACAATACCATATTAATTATTATTTAATATAAGTCATATTATATTTCATATTTTATCATGACTATTATCATAAAGTTTGTACAAACCTGTTTATGTCATTTTCTGATTTATCGGGTCCTTGCCCTTATTTATTCTTAGCGCCAACATTGTTGTTTTGTATGACAATAATTAAATTTCTAATTACTTATTTTCGTCAATAAATATTTATATTTCTTTTAAAAATTAAACCTCATAATAAAATTTTTTGGTTCCCACACGCGCATTTAATGCGTAATTCACCATTTTCAGTCGTTCAACTATCATTACAATGCAACCACTTATTTCTTAATAATAATTTCCTTTTTCTCATCTTTGTGTCATATTTTCCTATACTTAATCCATTATCCAAAAATTCATCTTCAAAAATTCTATTTAATTCTATTTCTGTATTTTCCTTCTCCATAATTTCACTCAATTAATTTTCTCCCTTCTTAATTATTATTATTATTTTTATATTCCAATTTTCCACTCAAAAATTTTCATTAATTAATCAATTTCTCCAAAAATTCCCTGATAAATTTCTATAATCACTTTAACTCATTTTCTTTCATTTTCCATCATTAATTTCACCCAAATAATATTCAATAACTCCCAACAAATTTTTTCATAATTAGGCTAAAAATATAAAATTTTACCAAAAATCCTATTAAATATTTATTCCATTCCAAAAGTTATTTTCCACTTCTAAACACTCTAATTAACTTCATTATCTTTAATTTAAAGCAAAATTTCTCCAAAATAATTTTTTAAGAATTTAATCATAATTATGGAAATTCTCTAAAAATTCCACAAAAATTTCTAAAAATTATTTCTATCAAATTTCCACTAAATTCATCATCTTCAAACCTTATTCTTCTCATTTCATATTTTTAACTATTTTTTTCCCTAACTCAACTTTTTCACGAAATTAATTTTCATCACAACACAACTTCAATTTCTATTCTAAACTTCTATCAAATCCAATATAAATCCATATAAATTTGAAGGAGAAGTGAATAAAAACTTAACTCCAATTTTTCTCAAAATTTTTGGCCAAAGAAATAATTTTTCTCCAATTTTTCTTTATTTTCTTCACCCACAAATTAATTTTCCTTACTCCAAATACTTGATTATTGATAATCTTTTAAACTTAAAGTGAAGTAAGAGCTTAATCAAGCTCTCATGGTGCACGACCAAAGAAGAAGAAGAAGAAGAAGAAGAGAGATATTTTGATAGATTTTTGTCGCACAAATTAAACTTAATTAATCATAATTAACTTTTAATCCATCTCATCATTTGTCCATCACAATATAATTAATCCCTTAGGTTGACAAATGGTCCAATTATAGCTTAACTAATTTTGACTTAATCAAAAATTCCACTAATCACAAATTTTTTTTCAATTAATTCATAATTAAATTTAATTCTCCAAAATTCAACCTCTTAACAATTTAATTCTATCAAATTAAATATACCAAAATTTATAAAATAATTTTCTCTTCGAAATGGTATTTTAAGTAGTATGAAACAACATTCGGTGTGAAAATTGTATTTTTACGGTTTAATTATTTTTCTTAATTTGACCCATAAAAATTTATTCGTCGTCCGATTTTTAAATTATTAGTGTTAAAAATATTAAAATCCAATTATGATCACATCGACACTTTTACGATAATGAAAGCATATCTGTAACTTCCAGTCAAAAAATCAGACTGTAATTCTGTACTGGGTACCGTATTTCTGAAATTTGAAACCCTTAACTTTAAAATTTTTCTACATAACTTCACCAATCACCTTAAGATATTATTTTCTATATTTTTGTGTGCTTAAATTATATTTTTCTCATTAGGCAAAAACTATGTATTTATCGTTCGGTATATCACATCGATTTACGTGTCAAACACGTAATCGTAATAATTTGCTCTTATTCTCTAGTTTTCATACCGCTTATAACACTTTCAAATTAAATTATTATTTTTATACCTATATGACCATATTTAAATCTGGATAATAACGCTTTTATACTGGTTAACTCTTATTGACTTAACTGTACCGGTCACGGAACGCACCCACCATATAAGGTCTAAATCACCGGTCGTGACACATACAATTATCAATTTAAGGTTAATTTATCTTATTTCATTGTTAAAAAATATTTTGTATTGTTAATTTATTTTTTATGATTAATTTATCTTTTTACCTTATAATTGCCCTAAAATTGATGCTATTAGCTTATTTTAATTTCAACTACAAACTTTATAATCTCCATTAATTTTTTTTTTAATCGTATGATATATGATTTTATTAACTGATATACCTTTTAGACACATATATAGGTGAAGGATGGTGTATATATTTAACATTTGATTTACTCATACCTATTTATAAATCAATATATATATATATATATATATATATATATATATATATATATATATATATATATATATAAAATACAAAATGATGGTGTATATATTTAACATTTGATTTACTGAATGAGTCAAATCCACGGCAAAGCTCGGAATTGCCTATTTTTATTTATAAAATTAATCACTGATTTATCATTATATTTTAAAACAATATTTTTATAATTAAAATAAAATCATTTTTAAAAATTATATTCATATATTGAGAAGAATTGTGTAGATTTATAATTTTTTTTTTTGAGAAGAAGGCATATTCATTAAGAATTGTGTAGATTTATAATTAGATACACAATGGAGACAAATAAATTTTAAAGGAGAATGCTACCAATATTTTGTCCTGCATTTTTATTATTGGGGATGTAAATGAATCAAATTACATGAGTTTGATTAGTAAAATATTCGAATTTGACTCGGATTTAATCAAATCGAACTCTAGTAGTTTGTCGAATCTAACTCTAGTAGTTTGATATCCGATTCGTAAAGCTCGCGTATTTAATTGAATAATTATTTTTTTGTTATTTATTAAATTATTTTTATATTCTCAATATTTTTATATATTAGAATTTAATAAAATCGAGTTAACTAGAGTTGATTTCGAATCAAGTTGAGCTGAATATACTATTTATTAATTTTTCTAGTTGATTTGAAATTTATGAAATCGAACTCGAATAGCTAAAATATTATTTAAATAGAGTTTTAAACAATTAAAAATAAATTCAAGTTAGACTTTCAAATTTTTTAATTAAATTGAACTTGAATCATATATTGTATTATCACGGTTCGTTTATATCACTGTCTACTATACATTTTCAATAAAAAAAAATGTTTGTCCTTTTAATTTTCATTATAAAAATTAATAGCATTTTATAAGTAAAAGCACAAGGGTGTAAAAACGAATGGTGGAAAGTGCAGTACCGTTCCTCAATTTTTAAAGCAAAAAGGCATGGGAAAGTGGTGGGTCCAAATTGAATCTGTGAAAAGAGCATCCAATGACAGGTGCACAAATCAGTACAGATATGACAAAAATAACTGCCAGCCAAGCCAAGCCAAATGATACAAATCCATTTGCTCACCAATCATTTCTTTTCCTTTTTCTTTTCTCCATCATTATCAAAGTCACTTTTTTTTTTCTTTCCTGTTAATTTCTTTTTTTTTTTCACTGTCAAAGTAAAATAATAATATGGATCATTATTTGGCTATTTAGCAAAATTTCACAAAAAAGAACTAATAAAATGACAGAGCAATCATTTGTGAGAAAAAAATATAATTTTATTAGAAATAAAATCCCAATATTGATATTTTTAGATTCTAACATTTTTTTAATAAAATTAAAATTCAATTTTTATATTCTATTTAATTTTATTAAAAATATTTTATAAAAAATAAAGAAAAAATACAAAATATTCACAAATTTTAAATATTATTAATTTTTATGCAGAAATTATAATACTACTTTTAAATGTCGTAGCTTCTGAATTTAAATTTAGAATAAAATTTTTATTTAGATTCTAAAATTTAAAATTTAAAATATGTCATAAGACTCACAGAATTGCAAAATGCAACACCTAAACATAAAACGATCAATTTGATTAAAACCCAAATTTGCCATCTTGTTCGCTTTACTTATTACTATCTTTACTATATAGAAAATCAGATATAAAGTTCTTCAAATTGTATAACTTAGTAAAATTCATCAATATTTACCTAATAGAAAATAGATTTTGAATTGGAATTTCAAGGAAATTACTTTTAAATTAGAAATAAAAAAATAAAAAAATCACCTGAATTTCATGGATTTTTATTTTATACTTTGGGTTTGGCAACTTGGCTCTCTGTCTTTCCACGCTAACTCCTAACACCATTTCTATATTATTTTTCGCTAAAATTAACGATAAGAAGCAAAACCAAATAAAGTCTGTCAATTATAAAGTCTACGAGTTTGTTTTCGTGTTTTTAACTGAAGACATTTGCATTAAGAAGCAAATAGAATTTGGAAAATTGAGATGCTATAACTATAAGTATGGAAGTTTTGTTGTTGACAACTGCAAGGCCAACCTTTTATTTTTATTTTTCCAAAGTAAACACTTGTATAAAAACTAGAAATAAGAATCGAAAAAATTGTTGGTACGAGTTTTCAACAAATTAAAACGAGAGCGTCGGTGGAGGTTAACCGCTAACTTTTACTTTTTGAAGTTAGCGAGAGAGAGAGAGTTGAAGAGCCGAAGAATCGCTTATTCGCTTGGCATATAAGCCATTGAAATCCCAGCTCAAAGAGAAGACAGTTCTCGAAGTTACATAGCGAGAGAATTGGAGAGAAGAGAGGAAAGCCTTCGGCTTGTGAGGTTGTGGGCTTTCTTCGGACACAGTCACAGAAAGCCCCGGCCATGGCTGACTCTAACGATTTCGTTTCCGTAGATATGGAGAAGATCTATCTCGGCGGAAAGGTTCGATTTTGTTTCTTGTTTTAAGTTTGCGAGGATAATTGTTTTTGTGGGCTGTTCATTGCTTTACAAATTAGGAAATTTCACTTTTTTGCCGCCGTTGCATTTTGAGTTGGAATTTTTTGTTTTCTGGAAGCTAAAACAGCAATAACCCAATTGCCTTTTCCTCTTTTATTTTTTCCTTTTTAAAAAAAAAAAATATCTGGGTGTTTGATTAAATTAGGATTTGGCTCATTTATTATTGGGAGATTGAATATCTGGTAATATTAATTATCAGATCCACGCGTTCCATTTTTTCGCAAAATATTTCACCTACCTCTTTCAATTTTCAAACGTTAATGTTGTCCATTTTGGATGCAAATTGTTATTCTAAGAATATGGGCACGGTTAACAATTTATCATCTTGTTTCTGGATTTTTCAAAATTTCTTGTCGTGCCGCTGTTGTTATTGCCATCTCCTTATTCTTCCTATTATCCTATTAAAATGGTACCTATTTTTTATGGATTTTATGGATTTTAATGTTAGAAGTGATGAATGTATCTGGTTCTTAGATTATTCTTAGATTTCTTCATTAAGATTTTTCTTTTGGTTTGCTTTGTGTTGTGTTGTATGAGGATCAGACTTTGGAAATCCTAAGGTTCCTGATTATCCTTTGTTGTTATTATCGCTGGTTATATTTGCTTTGTTGTTTTTCAAATTTTTTGGGGAAATCTCTTTATTATTGTTTAGATGTTTTTTATGGGAAAAGAATTGGATCCCTTGGTTAATTCATTTTTTGGGTTTTATTCAGAGTTACTTGCAGTCCATTGAAGCAGCCTTACCTACACTTTCTTTTGTCTTTCTTGTTCTTATTAAATCAAGATGTCTAGCTGTTAGTAGATTTTTTTCTTTTTCTTATTTTTCTTTCAATCAATTTTGGGTCAATATCTTCTTTTAATACACGAGATTCCATGCTTACTTTTGAACTGTCATCCCTTTTTTTAGAATGCAATCATTGAAATCAGGAACTACTTATTTGTTTCATCTTCCTTTTTGCAAATGTATATTAATATTATGTATCAAGCTGTTTTAGCATTACCCAACAGGACTAAGTGCACATGGGGAGCTTTTCTTCAGAATAAATTCATCTGGACAAAGTTGGTCATTTACAAATTGAAAAGATGTAATATACACAAATAATTGCTCTTATTTAACTCAATTTGTTTTTGAACAAACGAGAAGCTATTAGAAAATATTATAATGGTGAAAGTGAGACATTTTTTAATTGCATCTCTTTAAGAATTATGAGCTTTACTTGCTGATTTTATTTTTTCATGTTTTAGTTCTTGCAACTATCTGTTTATGATGTGCTTTATACAAACTCTTTCAGGAATATCATGTTAGAACTGGCCGTGGTACTGTATCTGTTATAGTCTACGGGGACCAAGATAAACCAGCACTAATTACTTATCCTGATTTAGCTCTAAATCGTAAGTGTGGAGTGTCAAATGCCATATCTTTGTTTATGTCCTCTTCATTCTATGTTTATGCTGTTGCTGCATATTATTTGTTCATTTACTTTGGAAAATCGTAATGCTATATGCTTCTCCATGTGACAAGTTCATTTTTTTTCCTCATCTAGTGCACTCTATTTCAGTTGTTAATGTTGCATTGGAACCTAAATCCATGTGAACAAGATATTTAAAATTGTATAGTTGGGTTTCTATCTGGCAGTATATATATGTGTTTTTTTCTCCAATTTCTCCTTGTGTCAGATGCATCTCTGGCCATCTGGGATGCTAACATGCTTTTTCTATTGGTTTTGTTTGTTGTAAAGATATGTCTTGTTTCCAAGGATTATTCTTTTGTCCTGAAGCGGCTTCTCTGCTGCTTCACAACTTCTGCATATATCACATCAGTCCTCCTGGACATGAGGTCAGTAAGTTAGTAGACTCGAAGGTGTTTATGTGATATTTTTGCTATCCTTCATTTTTACTTTACGGCATGCATCCTATTAGTGGTAAATTGTTCACATTTTCCCTTTCCTGGCACTTGCACAAGAGTTCTTGCAGTTGGGAGCTGCTCCAATTTGCCCCAGTGATCCTGTGCCTTCTGCTGATGGTTTGGCAGATCAGATAGTTGATGTTCTCAATTTTTTTGGGTGAGTTGTAATATAAATTTTATTCCATTTTCACTGTCAATTTATGAAATTCCATTTTTGCCATTGATAAATTGAAAACATGTGAAATAATCATGTTATGTTTACTACTTTTTTGTTGGAAAAAACAATTTAGAAGGAGATCAAATTTTGTAATGGTATCTTGGTTTTTGTTGGGGTGAAATTTTCTTGTTCAGGCTTGGTGCGGTGATGTGCATGGGGGTGACGGCCGGTGCGTACATCCTTACTCTATTTGCCGTATGTTCCTTCCAGAATGTTATGATTGATGTTTTCACTGTCTCCCTCCATTTTTTACTGATCAAGCTTTTGTATCACAGATGAAATACAGAGAGCGTGTTCTTGGGTTGATACTTGTATCCCCTTTATGCAAAGCACCTTCTTGGACTGAATGGTTTTATAACAAGGTTTCTTTTACAGAATGTTGTTCTTCCTTTTGCCACAGGACGTTGACAGCTTTCTTTATTCTTACTAACGGTAATATGTTTTCTATAGATGATGTCAAATTTGCTATATTTCTATGGCATGTGTGGATTGCTCAAAGAGTTCTTGCTTCAGAGATACTTTAGCAAGGTATCCTATTGCTTCATACCCTACTGATGCATGTATGTTCTTTGTAACAAAGAGTTGCACATAAGATGGTATGGGGTGAATGATGACATTGAAAATTGTAACAGGAAGTCCGTGGCAGTGCAGAAGTTCCTGAGTCAGATATAGTTCAAGCATGCAGAAAAGTTAGTGAACTGATTTCTTGTTTATTTTTTATTTTTTGTTTCCTTGCTTCTATCGAATTTTTGGTTCTAGTCTAGTCATTTTCAAATTATGAACTGTAGAAAGGTGACACTTGTTTGATTCTCTGACCTTTTGTTTCTTCAGTTGCTTGATGAGAGGCAGAGCATAAATGTTTTGCGGTTTCTTCAAGCAGTTAATAGGTATGGAGTTTTTCCAAGGATTTCTTTTCCACTTTTCCTCTATCCATTTGATAATTAGATGTTTAAAGTCCTTTTGGCTTTCTAACCTACAGGAGACCTGACCTCACAAGCGGGTTAAAGAGACTGAGATGTCGCACTCTTGTTTTTGTTGGCGATAACTCTCCTTTCCATTCTGAGGCTCTCCACATGACTTCAAAATTGGACAAAAGATATAGCGCCTTAGTTGAGGTATGTTGTGTTGTGTGGTCTTTATAAATTATTCTTAAAATGCGAAGAGTTCAATTCTGTGCTTCATTGTTGATATTTTCTGAATATCTCGTAATTTAATGATTGGTGGTATTTGTTTAGCTAGATCAAATTGAAAGTTGTTACTATCTTGAAATTTGACGCTTTAACCTGATGTTTACTTGTGAATATTTATGCGGAAGCTCTCAAATCTTGCAGGTGCAGGCCTGCGGATCAATGGTAACAGAAGAACAGCCTCATGCAATGTTAATACCGATGGAGTACTTCTTCATGGGGTATGGTTTATACAGGCCTTGCCAGCTCAGTGACAGCCCAAGGAGTCCGCTTAGTCCATCTTGCATCTCGCCGGAGCTTCTCTCTCCTGAAAGCATGGGTTTGAAGCTAAAACCAATAAAGACCCGTGTTTTGCTGGATATTTAAGTGAAAAATTTGATAGAAGAAGATTATTTGCAAATCAAAAGAAAATTACTTGATTTTTTGTTCTTTCCAATTCCTCTAAAAAGTAGCTGAGGTTGGAGGTGTAGATATATATATATATATATTATAGGGAGATGACTTGCATTCATTCTTTTGTAGTCAGCCATAAAAGGAGTCAGTGGACTCCCTGTAAATTTCAAATGACTGTAATTTATTTATTTATGAAAATTAATAAATAATAGGGAGAGGAACTGCTAGATGTTTCATATAATTTCCTGTCGTTTTTGTACTGCTATTGTTCTGTATTTGTCGTTCCAAAAGATGTGCAATTGTATAGATAGAAAATACATTATGATTATTGGGTTATTTTGCCAGCCTTTAAATGTATGCTGGAGATGTAATTTGGAGGTATGCTTCCCCATTGATGACTTTGAAACGGGTGCACTTTTCTCCTCCATTCTGGCATGCTAATAGGTAGAGGAAAAAAAATAGAACTAGATTATTGTTATTATTATTATTTATTATTATTATTATTATTATTATTATTATTATTATTATTATTATTATGATCATAAATACTGCTTAAATATTCAATTGTAAAATAGGAGGTTAAACTGTTAGACCCTTATAAAAATGAAAGTGTGAAAAAAATATTTATGCTTATTAATATTGCAATTTAGTGAAATACTTTTTTCATTTCTAAAAATTAAATAAAATTTGTTCTTTCAGAAAAAATTAATAAAATTTAAATGCATTTAGTTGTTTTTCTTCATTAAAGTGGCTAAAATTACTATAGGATGTTATATATTATATTAGATTTGATAAAATTTAGTAAGAAATAATATAATTAAAAGTAAAATTTTAGAATGATTGTTTCATTAAACCTAAAAAAGACCAATTTTTTTCACAATTTCTTGGAGGCATTATTGCCTCATTCTCAAAAAGAAAAAAAAAAGAAAAAGAAAAAGAAAAAAGAGATGGTGTGTGCAATTTTACCCGGTGCGTTGCGAAAAAAGAAAATGTTTGATCCTGTGATGTTATCGCTATTTATCCCTATTTCCCCCCTAAAATTTCTTGCCCTTTTTCCTTTTAAGATTTTTTTATTTTCAGAAGTAGAAGAAGAGTATAGCAGACGGATGTGCAGTTCAGGTTGCTTCTCTTTGGGGCGTCCATTTGGCGGCTGCGCTGTCTTGCTGGTGGCCGTGAAATCACCGGTAGGACGGAGATGGCGGCAATAGTGGTGGTTTTCGATTTTGACAGGACCTTAGACGATACAGATCGTTGGGTTGTGACTTGGATGTGTCTTACCTCATTGTTCAATCAGCTCCGTTCTGTTCTACCCTGGAATCCCCTCATGGTTTGTGCTTTCACTTTCTTCTGTGTCGTATTCGGCTAATTTTAACGGTTGAATGATTATGTTTTCGCTGATTTCCTTGATTGTGTGTCTACTGCTCCGTCTTATTTCTTGGGAAAAAAAAAGTTCGTTGCTTTGCCTTGGGAGCCAACCACAATTTGCTTTTTTTGAAGCTTTACTCTTTTTTTATTGCTTTTTTTACATTGAAAAATGGTTGAAAGTTGGATGTTTGTGGTTGATTCTAAATTGTTAAACTAAAATTTTAGGATAGGTTGATGAGGGACCTCCATTCACAAGGGAAAACCGTCGATGATATTGCGGCGTGCCTAAGTCGAACTCCATTGCATCCAAGAGTAATTGATGGCATAAAATCAATCCATGCCCTTGGGTGGGTGGGTGGTATTCTTAACTATCTTATTTTATAGTTTGTTCTATGTTGAGTTCTTGTCTCTGTAATAGTGTGGTGCTGGCAATTTGGTTGTTTCAGGTGTGACTTGAGAATAATTAGTGACGCGAATCAGTTTTTCATTGAGAAAATTCTGGATCATCATGGATTGTTGGGATGCTTCTCGCAGATCTGCACAAATCCTACCTTTATAGATGATGAGGGAAGGGTTAGGATTTTCCCCTTTCATGATTTGAGCTCATCTCCTCATGGTTGCCATTTATGCCCTCCAAATTTGTGCAAGGTAAAATGAACATCGACCATTTTTTAGTAGTCATACCTGTGGAAAAATATATACTTGAGTAGTTGGAAGATCGAAGTTTCACTTGTATAATTACAATTTAATGTGCTTTTAGTATTATGACAAATGATATTCTTCTATAGTTTAACATTGTTATCCATGTCAAATGATATTCTCTGGTTATTCATAATGGAGATGAGCTGGATTGTAATGTTAGCAGTCACTAGTTTTTACTTCACTAGATGTGGAGTCTTGCATAAAATGGGCAAATTTTACTAGCAGCACCACAATTTTGTTGCTTCATGATTAAGATTTTGGCTGGGATTTTCTTTTCATTGGCAAAGTTGTGGCTTTTGATGCCCTTTGCTGTGGGAAAAAGTTTAAGCTTATCTCAGAACAACTTGGAACTGAACCCAATACATTTTTTTCCACTAGTTGTGGATGTTAATGTTCATTGCATTTTCGTTATATCTATTTCTATTTAAATAAATAAAAACCCATAGCACTAGGTATTGTTCTTAGAGCAGTGAATTTCCAGAAAAACCATTGACAAAACGACACCATTTTTTAGCTCTTAATTTGCACACTTCATGTAATCCAATCCTAATCTTCTTTCATCTACCTTCTCTCTGCCGCCCTCATCTCTTCCTCTCTCAATCTACCTTTCTTCCTTTTCCCATTTTGATTCCAGAGATTCCTTACCCTCTTTCTCTCCACTGTTCACAGATCGGGTGTGTTCGCCTCTTTTCTTCTCTTACTCTCCTTCTACAGTTGCCTATATTGAATTCAAGTCAAGAGTTCTAACAAGAAAGTAGAGTCATGGTTTCAACAGTAAGGAGTGGATCTCTCTCTGCAAACAACAATGGCAGGAAATATTCCTCTTTGGAGGATAAGCCACTGTCAGCCAAGCAGCAAAAGGTGCAGAAGAAGGTAAATCCTAGCCCAGCCTAGTCCTTTTCTTTTTAGTTATTGTTTCTACAGGTTTCATTCTTTAGAAAAAATTGTACAAATTTTTGTGATTTGTTCAAATTTCAGGGTTAAAGTGGTGGAGCTGTGGAAAAACCGGTGCTGCTATGACTTGTGGAGTTGATTTAGATGCCCTTACTACTACTGTTCATGTTGCCCTCTTTCATAGCAGGTACTAAGTTGCACACATATTTGATTGTCCTCATCTCATTTCATACTATAGTGTAGTCAAGAATGTGATGGATTCTAACTCATGGTTATTTTGATTAGGGTCTCTTCACTTGATACTAGAAAAACGATGGTAGATGCCTCTCTAGGAGAAATAATGACAACATGTGAGAAGATTACTTGGCTTCTCTCGGAGGGTGAGAAGTGGCTAAAGCCTGAATACAGGAACCTATTTCCATGCCTTTGTATAATATTTCTTTTTATGGAAGAAAGTATCCCTTAAAGCTTGCTCTGGCTATAAATTTGGCATATTGCAATTGTTTGTTTATATTTTCTCAATGTTTGCAGATCTTGTGGGAGATCAATGCTTCACTAGAAATCCAAGGTGGAGTTTCACCCCCTTCCTGTTATCAGTGCCATTGTGTCATGGAACTATTCTTTTCATAATATTTTTAATCCAATGCTTGCTGCAGTCTTTTCAGAAAACAGCATTGTGATTAAGGTACTTAATATCTGACTTCTCACCCATTTGAATTGCATTTGATTTGATCCTTTGTATTTTTGTTAAAATTTTATGAAGCTGTATTTGTGACTGTCTTTGTTGCTCTTCAGTATCTAGGAGGTGAATATATCCATGTGATACACTGTTAAATCTTTCTGCACATTGCTCTTCTGTGATTTTGAGGGTCCTGTCTCTCTCTCTCTCTGTATCTATCTTTTGAATCTTTATCTGGTGAGCTAGGAAAAACTAATAGACAATATGGTTTTAAACGCAGGTTTCTGAACATGCAAGTTGGTCTGGATGTTTCTACTTCCGAATAATCCAAGCAGCATTTGCTGTTGTAGGGCTCCTGAAAATCTGGTCGACATAATAACAGGGTATGATGTTTCAAGTGTTGCACAGAAAATGGTCATATTTATTTCAATTCTAGCCAAGAGAGAACAAACAAGAAACCAGAGTCATGGTTTCAACAAGGAGTGGATCTCTTTCTGCAAACAATAGCAGATCTTCCTTTTGGGAGGGTAAGCCATCATCACCCAAACGACAAAAGGTGCAGAAGAAGGGAAAAATCCCAGCCCAGTGTTGCCCTCTCTCATGGCAGGTACTAAGTTGCTCACATATTTGATTGGCCTCTCTCAATCTACCTCACTTCCTTTAGCTGCCCTTACTAAAATGGTTTGGTTGTTTTGCTTTTAATTTTTTTAGTGATATAATGGCTTTGACTTTCTGGTTTTTATTAGATTGTTTTGGCTGTTTTGATTTTTTTACTTCAGTTTCCGTTTTAATCTGGACTTGGTTTCTGTAAAATTGCGTTTGTTGTTTTGTTTTTAATTTTTTAGGAGATGGAATAGCTTTGATTTTTATGGTTTCTGTGAGATTGCTTTGGTTGTTTTGCTTTTAAATTTTGAAGGCATGGAATAACTTTCATTTTTCTTAAAATTATTGTTCTGTAGATCTGTCACTGAGGATGATTTTTTATTGTTTACCATTTTCTATTGTTAAAATTATTACTGTTTTGTAAATTATTACTCTTATAAAACACATGTTATTAACTATGATTTAATATTCAAAATTTCTTTTTTTACAGTGTTTACAAACACCTACATGATTGCTATTTTACAATCGCATCACTTGGTCACTACAATCAACTGACTTTTTTGTTTTTTGAGATTATATTAGCAATAATGAACAATGAAAAAACTATCAAGACATCTACTTTTACCTCTCCTTCCTTTGTAATAATTAGTACTCTAAATGATGCAAATTTATTTTAAATATTTTTCTCATGTGGTTATTAAATATCATATTTATTATGCATTATTCATAATATGTTAATTTATCAATTAGTGTCTATAATTGCATATCATGTTTTCCAAAGCGAAGTTAGGGTTACTCACTAGTGCCATATAAATTGCTCGGCTTCACATTTGTTTGTATTAACCTCCTCTTCCCTGGGCTAATGGGCTTAATTCTTTCAATAGATAAATTGTCGGACTAATATATCTATACTATACATTAACAGATGTTTTGGAAATCACTGTAGTAAATACAGTGTGCTTCCAAAAATACCTTGAAGAAAAATGATGTCGTTTGATATGATTTAATCATCTGTTGATTTGAGCTTCTACGAACTTTTGGGTGTACCTGAATTAGGGATCAAGCAACTGGCGAGAAAGTATCACCTCAACATATGGCGTTGAGGAGAACACTCAGAGGTTTATTCTGGTGCATGAGGCCTATAAGACTCTCCAATCCAAAATGGAGAGCTATTTATGATCAAGACATTGCTCGGGGTCTTCACCTTGCATTTTTTGTTAGGAGACGATACCAAAATGACGAGGTATGTCTAGATTTGTGTGTGTTTTTCTCTTCTTGGCTGAGAAGAATTGGGTGAAAATTAGTAATTGTTTAGCTGAGAGTGATCGTTTCTTCTCCATCGCCATTATCTTCTCGTCCTTCGCCTTCCTCTTCTGTCTCTTCTTTGTCTTATCATTCGAGATTGATCATTCACCAGATCAGATGGTGTTTGGAGGCCGGTGACCATTGACTCTGCCATCGACCTTCTCCAGGCTCATGCTCCTTTTATCCTTGATGACCATAGGATTCTGTTTCAGTTGCAGAAGTAGATTTGTCACTGTTGTTTGTTTGCATTTTTTTTTTTCTATGTTTTTTGCTTGGATGCTGGGAAAATGCTGACAAGTTGAAACTAATTTTTAGTTAGTTTTATTTTTCTATTTTGAGCTCATTAAGAAACGAAGACAGCTAAGTAATTGTTGTTTAATTTAATTCTGATTAGATTTCTTTTTCTTGTTTGTGTTTTACTTTCTTCCTTTTTGGATGAATGAATTTATTGAGCTACCGAGAGGGGTGAAAGAGGCTAGGGATTCTGCAATTGAAGGCATAAGGACAGCTCTTGCTCCCTGTGCTCTTGATGCCTATCCGGTATTTTACTTTCTGCCTTTTTTTTCATAGAAAATTAGAGAAAGATAAGTTCTCCAATATGCAGAATTCTTACTACACGTCTGGTGGAGCTGAAAATTTAGTACTGTTGGACTTATCTTTCATTTCTTTGGTTAGATATTGTCCAGTTTCTACTACTTCGATTTTTAATGAATTTTTCCAAACTATTATGAATACCGCATCCGGATATATAACCGGATTGAGATTGCAAATATGTGAAATTTTCAATGAATTTTTAGGAATTAGGTGTTTCTTAATTTAGATGGCTCTAGAATATTTGGGTGAAGGGAGATGTAGTAACCTTCAAAGGACTTTTTTATGGTTGAGTTTCTTTTATCTGATGTTTGGATCACTCTTTTTTTTATTCCAGAAAAAGGGAAAGCTAATATTTATTTGATTGTGTATCATATGTTTTTGTTTTAAGCGGTTATTGTAATTATTATTCATCTTAGTGACTTGACAGACATACATTTGATTGCTTCAACAAGAGCAGATTTTACATATGCATCTGAGGTATCCCGTATCCAACACTGGATCGTCAAAGCAGCACCTTTGATTCATATTAAGTTGATTAACTAACAATTCATGCATGATAAATAAATGGTAAAAGAACATTAAATAGCTTCAGTTATTTCATCTTCCATTCCATCACATGCCTTTAGCTTTAACTGTCCAGCAATAGCTAAGGAGTGCATGGTCAACATCTGATAGCCTTTCTAGAACTGTAAGAAAATAAATAAAGAAATAAAGCTATCTTAATGTGTCAAACTAAATGACAGTGAAAACAAGAAGACAGGATATTGCTTGAAGCTATGATAGGTGAAGTAAGCATTTATCGAGGTTAATTTCTAAAGTACCATATCTATACATTCAGTACATCAGAATCTCAAGTTCAAAATATCTCAAAAACTATCACTAGATCCAGAATTCCAACTAAGAATTTATATCTAAAAGCAAGTTAACAATTTTTGTTTTAGTTAAGGTAGCAATTAATACTTTTTAAGAAGAGAAAACCAACTTTCTTCCGAAAAAAAAAAAAGGAATCCATCTTGCGTGGATTTCTCTGCCTTATCAGCTTGTCCAAAACATATAAAATCCCTTAGAAATTCCATCTTCTAACTGAAACGTTTCTCTTCTTCTTTCTTTCATTCATTTTCCTTTTAACCAGTCAATGATTGCTTGCTTGTTTTCTTTCTATTAATAATCTTCAAGGATACCTGTTCTTTTCTCTCTGTGAATAATGGCGAGGAAGAGAGAGGAAAAAGAGATGGGTTTGTTCTTAGATGGGATAATAGAGGCCATGCCTGTGTTTGCGAAGGAATTGATTGCTGGGGGTGTTGCTGGAGGTATTGCAAAGATTGTTGTTGCTCCTCTTGAACGGTTGAAGATTTTGTTTTTTCGATTCTCGGTTTTGGAAATTATAATTCAATTTAAGTTTTATTTCTTGTTTTTCTGTATTTTTTATGATGGTGTTTTCTTGGTTATGACTATGTTTCTTTTTTTTTTTGGTGGAGACTGTTTCTTTTTTGATGGGCTTTGTCATGTGAGATTAGGTTTCGTTTAATAATAGACTTACTTTGACTCCGTTAGGTTAGAAAATTCAAGGTTAATGGGCTCTTGTTGGGATTTCTTGTAGCTGATGATGATGTGCTATTACTGAGTGAATTTTCTTGGTAAGCTCCAGTCCTCCAATAGAGAGCCTGAAAGTTAAACAGAGAAAAGTTTTCAATTCTAAAACAACTATAAAAATGTCTTCTCTATTCCTAGGAGCCTAGAAAACCCAATTTATTGAGAACTGTTGCCATTATTGGTTAATCTTCTCCAAGATCTATTAGGATATGAATTTGATATTGAAGTCTCTTGTCAATCTAATATAGGAATGATAGTGCACCATAAAGAATAGGATGTGCATAGCCTTGAAATGAAGTTCGTTAGATCTTTGTCATAGTTCTGCAAATAGAAGTGCATTTCTTTGATCTTTTAGCAGAAAACCACTCTGAGATTACTGATTTGGCTGAGGCTGGTGTTTCATTCCTGTAAATGGGCTTTTGATTATTTCCCTTCACATTCTGATTTGCTAGTTTTTGGAATGATGGACTTGTCTCTCGGATGCAAGCTTTTATGAAGATGGTAAATTTTGATGAAGGAATGGCAACAATGATGGGTTGAAGTTTTATATATAGCCAAGTTTGTTTGTCTCTCATTGTGTTCACCCTTTCCAACTTTAACTCTACGATAAGTTTGCATGGTTGGATGGACTTATCAGACACATAAGAAATATGAAAAGCATCCATGAGCCAATGCATTTCATTTTGTAAATGAAAACAGAGGAAAAGCTTTTATTCCGACCATAAGTAAATCTGCTGATTTTGATATTTTGGGATCATGGCTAATCGTATGTGGTGTAGATCACAAGGCCAAAATGAATAGGGTTGTCACCAATTTCTCTCCTCTGCAGAATAATATAGCAGTTCCTGCCTTAAAGGCATTTTATTTCATCTTACTTTTTGGTATGATTAAGCATGGCATGAATTTCTGACTTTTCAGTTCGGGCAAGTTTTGACTTGTGTCATGTTTCAGAACAAGAATGCATAATTCTGACAACTGTTGAGTGAATAGATTTTTTATGTTTGGAAAGAATGTCATAAGTTTTCAGGTGAAATTACTTTTTATATGAAGTTTTTTAAGAACATAAATCTCATGCTTGGAAGGCTGAAGAGAACCTGATCCTTTTTTTTCAGACAAGGAAAGATGAATTCAAGAGTATAGGATTCTTTGGATGCATTAGAAAGATTGCAAAGACAGAAGGGATTATGGGTTTCTACAGGTGGATCATCAAGTCGTGGTCTTTTTCTGCAGATCTTTGTTTTCTTTTTGTTTCTTTACACATGTTATGGATTTTCTGCGGAGGGATTGGAGCTAGTGTTACTCGAATTGTTCCTTATGCAGCCTTGCATTATATGACTTATGAGCAATGCCATAGATGGATCATCCTCCGTTTTCCTGATGTTCACAGGGGTCCTGTACTTGATCTTGTGGCAGGATCATTTGCTGGAGGAACAGCTCTGCTTTTCACTTTTCCTCTTGATTTCGAACTAAATTGGCATACCAGGTAACTAATTGAAATACATCTCTCTGTAACACGTGCACAGTCAAAAAGCTCATTCAGGTGTTTATACATGACTACAGGTCCACTGGTTCTGCTTAGTCCTAGTAAACTACAGCAGCTAGGAGAATGTTTTCTCTCCTCCCCATCCTCCTCTCTTTCCCAAAGCATTCTTTCAAAATTGATTAGTTGAAGATTTATTTAATTAATACGTTTTCCCGTGTTCACTGAGAACATATTATTTATGATATTAGAGGAGTTTGTCCAAAATGAATATTTGGGGCTACTTGGATCTGAACAAGTTTACAGAGGAATCTCTGATTATTTCTTAAAGACTTTCAAAGAATCTGGGTTTAGAGGTCTCTGTCGTGGTGTGGGTATGTGTGTTACAATGTAGCTTCTATTTAGCTTTGCTGTTATATTGAGTGCATCCACGGCAGCTTTTCATTCTATTGGGGTTCATCAAATTAATAATGAAAACCTCTTTATGGAATATTCCCATATGTTGGGCTGAAGTTTTACTTTTATGAGGATATGAAACGCCATTTTCCTGAGGAGCACAAGAAAGATATTATGATGAAACTTGTAGGCGGATCTGTTGCCGGTTTGTTGGGTCAGACCTTCACATACCCTCTTGATGTTGTAAGAAGGCATATGCAGGTAATTTGCTTTGTTACTGATAAGTGTACCGAATTTGGAATTTAGTTGATCAAAACAAATGAAAATCATGATATAATTTCAATAGGTGCAAAGGCATGCAACTGCCAGTGCTACTGAATTAAAAGGAACAATCAACTACCTCAAGGTGCCAGAACTCTGCCTTTGTTTATCTTCATTTTTATATCTCTTTGCCATTTGTTTTCACCCAATCGCATTTGCCCTTTTCAGGTTGTACCATCTGTGGCAATTGGTTTTACGGTTTATGACCTTATGAAATCGTGCTTGAGAGTTCCATCTCGAGATGCAATTTAAGCTGTGCCTGACAAAAGAAATAGTCAACCATCCCTTCGCTCTTAATGAACGTAATTACTAATTCTTAACTCCATTTAATAGTCTTCCTAATAATTTAAAATTTTTCATTGAATTCCTTCAAACTGTAAAATGTCATTGCCATCTTCCTAGGTTATATTATATAACTTGTATCGCATCTAGTGTCACGGATATGATGTGGCAGACTTTTTTGATGTTGTAGTTCGAATTAGTTTATCAACAAGGATATGAGTATGTATTCTTAAGGCAGGATCCACATATAATATACTTCAATGAAGAATTTTCATTGTTTTATTACATTATGCAATTCTTTCTCCATGAAGATAGATAGTGATATGCCTTTCTGAGGCTTCAGTTGGTGAACAGATTAGAAGTAAATAAACAATGTTATAACGTGTTTGATTTCACAACTTGTCCACAGAACATACTTTGAGAATAATGTACAACTTAATGAAAAATCAGTCAAGGCACTTGAGAGTCGAGCCAGTACATGACACTTACAAGTTTCAAGGGATATAAACAACCACAGTAGCACAGGCGCACAGCATCAGCCAGCAACATTCTTCACCAGTAATCTCCACAAGAGCATTTGCCATCCTTAAAATGGTGAAATCGCTTATTATCCCTCACAATAAGCTCCCTCCCAACAATCTTTGACATAATTTTTATAGCATTATGACAGTCACCGCAAATGCGCAGATTCTTCATGATCCTAAGAGTTTGCCTTGCAGGAGTACTGATCAAACCATAGGCAATTGCCAATCGCTCGCTGTGATACATTAAGGCCTGCTCTTTTGCCTCCTCATCAATGTCATGAAGCACATATCTAGTGTCCGGAACATAACCTGCTTCCCTCATCTGCCCATTTAAACCCCTCATTTTGTCATACCTCTCACTCCTGTAGGGTTCTATACATCGGTATTCACCTAGCCTATTCTTCGCCTCCAGCATATTAGTAGCAGAATACTTCTTCCTTGGAGGCAATGGAATTTTCTTAGAATTAGCCTCAGCCTGATCAATGTCAGCCAACAACTCCGCAGCACGATCTTCAAGTTCAAGATCTCCATGAATTTGCGCAAAAGTTCTTAGAGCCTTCCAAACATCAGCCGTGGGCTCAAATGGCAGTCTCTCAATGAACTCCTCAGCTTCATACAAGTAACCAGCTGTTCCAAGAATATTAATTATCCCAATATAATGGTCAATCCTAGGAATTATACCGTACTTATTCCTCATTGCTTCGAAGTGTAGTAAACCTTCTTCGACAGCTCCCACACTAGAACAAGCTGCAAAAACAGCCAGAAAAGTCTCTTCATCAGGCTGCAATCCCAAATTCATCATCTCCTCAAACAACAATAGCCCATCTTCACCCTGCCCATTGTCTGCATATCCCCTAATCAACAAATGCCAAGAACCCATGTTTTTCTCCGGCATTCTATCGAACACCCCGCGTGCGTCTCTCATGCTACCGTATTTTCCGAACATTTCTATCAATTTGTTGTTCAATGCGACATCAGCGGCAAATCGTGACTGTCTCATGAACTCATATGCCCTTTTACCTATATCCAGCGACTTCAAAATCCCACAGGAATCCAATAGAGCAACGAAGACATCGTAATCAGCGGAAGCACCCTGACCCATATAATCTAACGCTTCCTTAACCTTACCCTCAGTGCACAAAGTCTTCAAATCAACATTAGGGGTAACAATGGCGGAGTTTCCACGTAATGGTCCTCTGTCGTTTGGATTACTATTATTCTTAAAATTCTGATCATTTTGTGGGTTTTTCTTTATTTGGCGGCGATAAACCTTGGTGGGGGAGTTCTGGGGCTTGGACACCGAGCAGGAGCAAAGCTGTTTGAATTTACTTGAGTTCAGAGAATAAGATGGGGGGTTTATGAGAGTGTGAGAGAGGTTAAATGACTGAGAGTGCTGATTAGCGACTAAAGATACATAACGTGAAGAGAATATCATTGGGCTTGCCGAGTGTTGAAAAGACACCATAGACGCCATTGATACGAGCTCTCTCTGTTACAGTGCCAAAATTGCAGCTTGTCATAGTATTTAAACGCTGCCGTTAGTACCATCCCTGCCTATTTAGCAGTTCTTTTTCTTTATTTTTTAATTAATTTACTATTATTTTATGTATCAATAAAAATAAAATAATACATAAAATAATAAAATCTTATTCATATTTTCTGATAATAATAAAAAAGAAAGAAAGACAATGTTATATATATAACTGATAATTTTTGATACGAAACGATTAAACGACACAGATTTAATTTTATATAAATTTAAGATAAAAAGATATGTGTTATAATTAGGTTTATAACATTGAAAAAAACTGTTATAAATGGATTTTATTTGCGTAACATGTTTAAACACAATTAGATATATTTAAAAATATTTAATAATTTTAGTAATATTAAAAATTCAAAATATATAAAGTATTCAAATATATATAATTATAATAAATATCTATAATATATATTTATATATAAATAAATTTATAATACATTCTAATAAAATTAGTTATATATATTATTATTATTATTATTTTAATTTTAGTTATTTATTTTTTTGTTATATATGATATTATATTCATTATGATTATAAACAAAAATTAGTATAAGAAATCTATAATACAAAAATTGTTAATAATTATTTCATATTAACTAATATGAAAGTTTAGTAATGCATAACTCTAAATTGGTAGAAAATTTATTTTCTACTATTATGTATTGATCTCTTAGAAGATACAAATTTTTTAATATTTTTAATTAATTTCACGTTGAATTGAACTTTTTATTTTATTAATATTAATATAATATAAAACAAATCATTTTCTTTGCGACTATTAATAATTCAATTTCACATCATCATATGGTTCGCACTTCATAAATTGTATGACTTTTTTTTGTAATAATCAATATCATATTGATAAAGATAATTAACTGATGAAGAATAATTATGAATAGTAAAGCTTAATTTATTCAATCTGATCGGTTAAAATTAGTCAATTAAATTAATTAGTTTGTGAATAACTGAGTAAATTAATTTTTATGTGGATTAATTATATAATTGGTTTAATTATATATTATTAATTAATTGTGTTAGACATAATCGTGTATGATACGTTTAATGACACGACACAACATGACACAGTTAAAATTTATATTAATATGACATGACATAATTAATTAATCATATAGTGTACGAATTTAGTATAATCGTGTTATATTCAATTAAGACACGATATAATACAAATTATCAGCTCTAATGTTATAGAATATTTCTTTAATTAAAATGGAAACATTGTTTTACCCAATAAACTTATCAGTAAAATTTAGCTTAAATTATAAATAATTTTATGACCATATCACTGTACAACTTTAATTTTGTAATCAATAAAATTTAATTCAATTGTTGACAAATTAAAAATTAGTCTTACTGTAATTGTTTAATGCAATTTAAAATTGAATTATATAAATCATTTAAAATTATGTAAAATTTCATAGCAAATTTAGTGTCTTTTGATCTAGCTTTTGACACTTAGCATTCAGCAATTAGCAGCTGAACATTCAATCATCAGCTTTTGTTATCTAGTGACCAGCGATTGAATACTTAGCTGATGAATATTGGGTTTCGTTTCTTGTCTGTTTTTTCCCCTCAAAGATGAATGTTAGGTGTTCTATATGCAGTAAATTAAGAAGTTATATTTTTAAATTCCAACTGCTATATTTTGATTTCTACAATTAGTTTTTGATCTTAAGTCAAAATCTCAATTTTTTATAATTAATACCACTGTTTCTTTTTATCTGGAATTCTGGATAATGAAGGGCTTTAATAAAAAAATTGAAAAAAAAAAATTCCTAACTCCCGGGGGCAGTGGTAAGAAGAGTACTTTTCTTAACAGCAGATGTACTCTCCTTGAAAAAAATTAGGTTCTGAAGAAATTGAAGTTGTAGCCTCTGACCATAACATTGCCAAATATGAAACACAACAAATAGTTACACAAGTAAATCTTCTTTGGCCGCAACCGAACATCATCATACAGCAAAATTGTGGAGTTGCTATTATAATCAATGGCCGATCTAGTTCATCTGCGGCCATATAAGCTCCTTGTGCTGTTTGGCAGAGCAGCTCAACTTTGAATGTAGAAGCCGCATTTTGTGATTCCAAGTTCCAACATAAATTATGCACAGACAAACAATTGTTCACGAATCTAATCAGGTTGCCTTCCATGCAAAGAGCTTCATCACTTTCATCTACGAGATTGACCAATAAATCAACAATATAACAATGCTTCCCCCATTGGGAAAACGAAAGACCATTAAGAATGAAACTCTAAGAGGTTCCTAATCAAACTGCAAGAATTAATGTTCCATTTTTATGAATTGATGGAGGACACTAAAGATATGCCTTTATGCTCAGAATTCAATTCCATGCTCCTGTCAATGCATCTCTAAATCTCATTATTTAATCATTAGCATGATAAAAGGGTTGCATTCTAATTGCTATTCTATGCAAGGTCAGAGGGTTAACAAAAATTTCGTTACAACTGATCATTGATACAAGCCACAAAGAATCAAACATTTTTTTGTTCTATACTACATAGTATTCTATATTTGGAGTAAAAGATACGCGTTATGACACCTAATCAAGCTCATGAAAAATAGTTGCATTCTGTATGTATTCGATCACAAAACAAATAGCACTTAGCCAAAATCAGACAATCTCAAAGATAAACCAGGGTATCCAGATACTATACAAGTATTTCTATGCATATCACCTTCAATTGTTAGCTCTTCATTCAGCAGAATGGAAGGCAGCACCAAACTAAATAGTTAACATAGAAGAAAAAGATCAATATGAACACAAATGTGGGAAGTAAGGATCAATTTAAACAATGGAGGAACATCCGACTGCATATTGAATTTCAATTATTAAAATGAAACACTGCATCGAAATTTCATCATATGAAACCAAGCATCTAATGAACTGAAGCACCACAAGAACAGAAGTAATATAAGAAATAAAGGCATTTAAATCCAGCTGCACTCAAATCAAACCAATCCATTGACTCTTAAAAGACAGTTAACTACTCAATTAGAACAGTTGGTAATAAGTGTTCATTTGGTCAATACAATCAAAGTCTCTACACTTAGCCCCATCGCCAGCTAACCTGAATCCATCAAAGCCAACTAGGCAATGGAGGATTGAGAAGTACATAAGCGTAATACAAAAGTATGAAACATATATAGGACATATAATGAGAGCAAATCACCCAATCAAATTATATAATCTGACCACTCAGAGATAAAAGAAGTATGATCCATGGATTCTCCAGGACATTCATCGTGTTTTTTTGGCTTTTCCTTTCCTCCCACCAATCTAGCAGGATTTCCTACTGCTGTCGTTCGAGGGGGAACATCAATCAGTACCACGGAGCCAGCTCCAATCTTAGCTCCTTCCCCAATTGTCACATTCCCTAAAATTGTTGCACCAGCTCCGATCAAAACTCCATCCCCAATCTTGGGATGACGATCCCCACTTGCCTTCCCTGTTCCTCCAAGTGTAACATGGTGCAAAATAGACACATTGTTACCAACCACCGCCGTTTCACCAATAACCACGCCAGTGGCGTGATCAAACAGTACTCCCTTACCAATCTTTGCTCCTGGATGTATATCTACAGCAAAAACATCAGAGATTCGAGAGTGTAAAGCCAACGCCAGTGGCCTACGGGACTGATTCCATAACTTATGCGCCACTCTATGAGCCTATATCCACAAAGGGGAAAAAATCAAACAGTTTCAGTAATCTTAATAGAAAACCCTATCCCTAATTTCAATCACATAAATTCATAATTCCACAGATTCTGATACCTGGCAAGCTAAGAAGCCTTTGTAATTGAGAAGGCAGTGAGAGAATGATACACAAGCGGGATCACGGACGCGGGCGGCGCGGAGGTCGGCGACGGCAGCGGCGATGAGAGAAGGGTCAGAGGAGAAAGTGTTGAGAAAAAGATCATAGAGGAGGGTGGAGAGAAGGGTGGAAGAGCAAAGCTTGTTGCCTAAATGGAAGGAGAGGGATCGCTCAAGCGAGGAGTGAGAGAGGATGGTAGAGTAAAGGTAGCTAGCCAACGCGGGCTCAGACTCCGCATCCTGGCGAGCCTCTGCTTTGATATGAGTCCACAAGTCCGCTTCCTCGTCTTCGCCGTTGCAGGAGCCATTTGCCAATGGAGGGTGGAGCTCGCCGGCAGTCATGGTTATTGTCATGGAGGAATGGAAGAAAGAAGTTTTAGATAATTTCAAGAATTTATAATTTTCTATAAAATAATTTGTTTTCTTTTTTTTGCATGCAACATTCATTGATAATCACAAAACGATGGGCATTGGCATACTAAAAAGGACACGTGTAACTACAAGTGTCCACCTGCTAGTAACGGAGACTGCTGCGCCACATATGTACCTATTTCTCAGCTAATTTACCTTTTAGAGGATATTATGATTATTACATTTTTTACACTTTAGTAACTTTATTAGACGGAAAATAATTTTACGTTTTATTTACTTAAAATAAATAAAAATAAAAATTATTGTTTTTAAATAATTTATTGTAAAAAAATTAAAAATTATATATTTATTATTTTACCTACTATTTTATAAAATAATAAATATCATTTCAAAAATTAATAATCTAGGATAAAAAAATAATTTTATTAACCATATTGATATTTATTTTCTAATCTCTCTTCATTTTAGAAAGAAAGTGAAGAGAGAAAAATAAAAATTATTTTACTTTTTCTCTTCTCTTCCTAAATATAATAAAATGAGAATTATTTTCTATTTTACACTATAATTTTTTTCTCTTTATATATTTTTCATCTATACAAGGACTAGATTAACATAAAAATATGGTAGAAATGAGAATCGAAATAAGTGATTTCCATTATTAATGTTTGATTAGAAAAAAAATAAAATGTAACAGAAATCTTATTTCTCCATCAATGGGATTTATCAATTTTCCTCTTCTCCTGAGAAATTAATATTTCATTTTTATAGAAATCATGTCAAATAAAAAATAATAAAATTTTCTAATTTTTTTTAATAAATCATGAGCATACACAGAACACATATATATATATATATATATATATATAATCGTGACATCAAAATCATTTCTATTTGTTTGTAATGATTTAGTTTAATTATAATCTTAAATCATTAGACTCGGGTAATATTACAACAATCATTTTAAAATAAAAATATATTTAATAGATTATTCAATTCCTAAACAATCTATCCATAGTACTATATTTTCGTTAGGAAACCAATCCAAAAATATTATTCACATAGTAATTAATCTACATTGCTTTCATAAATTGTTAATTCATATATTGAAAGTTTCGTCCAAATCAAAAAAATTGTTGAATAAAATTATTATATGAGCTAATGCTCTTCCATAAAAAATTCACATATTTGTGATAAAATCGAGTTATACTATAAGTTTTTCATTTTTTAAAAAAATCCTTGTTTTTCTTTCAAAATCTTAGACCATTTAGCTCAAATGTGATTCAATTTTGTATTTTACTTTTACAATTTGATAGATTTAAATTACAGAAGAATATGGATTTATCCAAGAAACAAGCAGTTCCTAGATGCATTTGATAATATTGTGTTTGGTAATTTTTTAGTTTTTTATTTATATTTGCAATTTTATTTTTTGTTAGGTATCATTAGAATTTTGCTATTATTATTTTTAATAATTTATAAATATATAAATTAATATAATTATTTTTATTACAATAATTTTTCAAAATTATATATATATATATATACCTTAAGAATAAATTTTAAAAAAATAAGTTGATTTTTATTCTTATTCAAATATTTAACCAAATATATGTAGATGGAATCCTATTCGCATTATTTAGTAAATAAAAAATAACCAAACAACATATTAAAATCAATTTTTTTCGTTTTCACTTTTGAACCAAATGGATCGTAAATCCAATAAATCCGAAGGCACACAATCTTCATCGCTAGTGAATATGTTTTTTTTTTTTTTCATTCTATTTTTAAGTGTTCTCTGCTCTCATGTATGGAGGGGAGCACTTTTAAGCTCTATATACGAAATGGAGTTATGTTCAATTTTATGTCTTTTTAATTTTGTTAGAAACTGGGCTGAAGGTGAAATTTTTATGTCGGTTCATTTGATACAAAAATAAAATTTGATTTGGGCTGAAGGTGTAATTTGGGCATAATTTTTACGTTGGTTCATTTGATACAAAAATTGTTTTTTTTTAATAATTAAATTAGCACACAATTTACTCTATCTCTTTTTCCTTTTATATGTAATTTTTGTAATTTTTCTTTATTTAATATAATTTATTAAAGATTGCAATAAAATTTATAATAGATAAAAAATTAATATATTTTTAGAATAAATGGAGCAAAATAACAATAAATTAATAGTTGTATGTTTTTTTTAAAGAAGCCAAAGCAATATGTTAATTGGCCTAAAAGTCGATTTTATACGCATTATGTGAATATATGCGTAGACTATCGCAATATTTTATTTTAATTAAATAGTCGGATTCTCTTTGTCTATACAAATTCTGAATCGACTGTATTGATACTTGAGAAAAGCCTCTGAAAAAGTTGTTCCCAGTCCGTCCTCCTCCGACCTGCACGTGGACTCGCTCTTACTATGGGAGCATCTCGAACAGTCCACCGATAGCCTGCGAATTCGAAACTATTCAATAGTCAAATTAAAACTTTATTTATTTAGTCATCAATCGTTCATAACTAATTGTAATTTATTGAATATTTTAGATATTTAGAATTGCTTTCAGTTGTATATTCAAAAAATATATATATTTAAATTTTTTAATTTAATTTATTGATATTTTTAATTTTTTATAAATTTATTTAAAAAAATATTTATTTATCTATTTCTTTTCAATAATTATTTTTAAAATTTAAAAAAATTAAAAATTAAATACTTTTTCCAAACTTTGAAACTTAGAAACTTAACTTTAATTTGTAAAATCACTATTAAGACCATTTATTTATATTATATGGATTATAATTATATATATTGATCTTATTTATCCTATCGCAGCACACATATAAAATAAAAATAATTAATTAAAAAATACTAGTAATTAATTAGGAAAAAAATGCATAAAACTCAAAAGTTGCAAAAGAAAAAAAAATCCAAGTCATCTAATCAGTTGGCAACTTGAAGGGACACAAAGGGCAGATATGACTTGTCTTGAGCCAGTTCAAAATGCAGGTGTTGTGGAAATTGTAGGAGCATGGCATCCTTTTTACTGTACCCCTAGTCCCCATCTTCTCCATGCAGATTGCACACATGATGTTTATCTTGAATTCTCATCATCAACAATCACATCCTCCAATTCCTCAATTGCCGACTTAGACGCCAGAATTAGCTTGGTTTCTACTTGTTCAGCAGATTCCTGAATTGCTCGCCGGATCAATAATGAATAACGAGTGGCATCTAATTTTGCTTCTATCTCCCTTAAGTAACGAATCCTCGCACTGAGTGGCTGTCGGTAAGCCCAGGAATCTGCTCTGCTTTTTTTTTTAGATTTTCTCACATTAGCTAGTGCTTCAAGTTCACGGTGCGGCACAGCTATTTCCTTTTTAATATTTATGGGTCAAACTATACATATATCAGAAATAAATAATAATAAAGATAGATGATTTATTTTTTATTGAACTAATTAATAATTAATTGATAAAATATTTGATAGGTAAAATGATATGTAAAGATTAATTTTGATAATTCATTTGGTGGATAGAGATTAATCTTGAACATCCATTTGGTAAGTAAGACGGTAGGTGAGAAATGATTTCAACCATCCATCAAAGTATATGAGAATTAATCTTGATCGTTTATTGAAAATGTGTAAGCTTATATATAGCATTAGGAAGTCATTTTTAATGTATTTCATCTAAAAGTGAGAGGTTGTGAGTTGTAAGTGTTTATAAATATTTTGTTAATTTTTTTCATTCAGTAAAAGATTTGTAACAGTCCGGAGACGTAGGTATAATTGGTCAAACTTTGTTATCAATTTGTGTCTTATTATTCTGTATTTTTTTCGCTTTTTCGTAAATCTAATTATAGAAAAATTGACATTATTTTCAACATACTGACTAGCAAAGTCTTTTGCTTATTAGGCTCATCACTTGTAAAATTTTTGTTGGCTTGGCGACAAGCAAGATCGAGTATGTTCCTAATAACATCCTTCTGTTTTTCTAAAGAAATCCAATCCTTTAAGGGATTTGTTCTCCATTGAAGCCTATCTAATGAAAATTAGATTTTCATGTCGAGTACCATATTGGAAACAGAATTCCACGATGGTGATGATGGTTTACCGTCATCGGAAGTTAAAGAATGAGATGGAAAGAAGAAGCACCGCTCTGTTTCCGATTTCTTGATTTCCCTGGCTCCAGCGATGCTAGTGGTCGCATCTGAATGGTAAGCTGAAAGTGCTTTTAGCACTATCTTGAAGTCGGAGGTTAGGAGCGATTTATCATCCTTGGAACCGAAGTAACTTGCATATACATAGACTTTGTAATTTTGCTCCTCCCTTTGTGCTGCCAACATCTTTTATTTCCCCAAATGGGTTGCCTTATACAGGTTGAATCATTCTCCAAATTTGCTTTACAAATAAGAGAATATTTTTCGTCGACAGAACTAATATTCGAAGATGAGGCATCGTTGTTGAAAGAACTGCTGAATACTGAAATGTTAGCAGGTATATGGTGTTTTTCTTCTGCTGCTGACTTATAGACACAGCTGCTAATCCTTATCCCTTTATGTTCCTCAGAATCTTTTCCTTCCTAGCACTGCTTGACCCCACAGAACTTACCGTTGCCTAAATTTACTCTGCATGCAGTTTTTTGGCCCTGTTCATTGTGAGTGCTGAATCCATATGCATATCAAGTTCAAACTAGGAATTTCTATCTGCAATGGATTTAGTTTTTACTTCAAAAATTACAATTCCTTTGTGTTGTTTGCATCTCTTCCTCCAAGAACTGGCGGCAGCCTACAGGGGATACCATCACTCATGATGATTCCACATGTGAACGAAGTCCTCATCAATGCTGCTTCTGTCTGAAATTAATCTAGGCTTCCATCTGCTAAATTTGAAAATTCCGTGGAGGAAACTTTGCCATCCTCATCAGCAGGAGTATTACATTCTTCTGGCGAAAGTGGTTTGCCTGCTTCAATTTTAATACCCAGTTGACAAGGACGAAGAAACTGAAGCTTCCTGGAAATTCTTGACAATCCGTAGGAGCTTGAAGTAATTTCATTAATTTTACAGATGATACCACCAGGACAGCGAGCACCGTTGCTACCTTTGTTCCATGCGTAATTAAAAGTTTCTAGCAGCTGAGCTTCTGTTCTCTCAGCATTCCTCTTATCTTTCATCTGCTTACATTCATTCAGGAATGGCAAACACGATTAAGTAGAAACCCAAAGTCATATTATATGCCAGAATTCGCAAGTGTCACTCGATCACAAATCCACACTATCTAACGCAGTCTTTTTACTATGAGATAGCAGAGACTTCATAGAAGTACTTGATGAGTGGTTAAATGGATATCACCTCATCACCCAATTCATTTTCTTATGGCTGCTATAAACATCTGCCATACGGTTGGTCACTTCAAGCCACAAATTTATTGGTATTGATCTCAACTTCCATATCTGATCCTAGAAAAGTTTCACATTCCAATATTTCATAAAAGGTTTCATCTTTTATTTCTTCTAACACTAAGGACCCATGATTCTCATGCATATTACTAACCAAGGAGAGAGTATGAGCTATTGAATCATATATACACAAAAGAGAAAACACTTACAGGAGCCCATCTAAACACAATGGAGTGGCCTATGGAGAAAACCTCCTTAAACAGACCAGACCCTTGATGAGGGGAGTCAATTGTAGAGTCAATCCAGTGACCAGTTGCACAGCTATTGCCCAGATGAGCACCTGAACGGCCATAACTCTGGAGGCGGCTCCTGACATTGTCAGCTTGGCCAATGTGTTGCCCATATCACTCCCCAACTTAGATCGAGCTCAAATGCTAGGAAGATTGTGAACTCTGTATCTTGCTGCTCCTTTCTTCCCCTGGGAATAATCTTCCCAATCAGAAGGTCCAATTAGAACCTGAAAATAGAACATTGCACACAATTTAAACATGAAAAACTCGGAATCTATTAAGATCATCATGTACTCATTTAGAAATTTCATAATGTGGGAAAATTATCAATAATCTGTTTGGGCCATGAACTCAACGAAAGGGAAAGGAGAGGTCAAACCTGCCATCTGTAGAAGTGGGAGTCGTGCTTGGTTCGCTTGTAGTCTTTTACCTCTTCAATCTAGCAGCAGCCATTCTTTTTTTGCAAGCTAGCTAATTAGCCATTACTGATCATGACCGTTAACTCTGCCGTTTTAAATCGAATTTATACGGAAGGAGATATTTATTAGATTGTATTGTCCATGTTGAATTTCAAATTGAACTTAGTGGAGGCTCTCTTTGGGTGAGAAATGTTATATTATGGATTTGGGTCCATATTGTATTATAGATTTCATTTTTCACAAAAATGTACATTTTTCTAGAATTGAATTTTGATAAACGAATGCATATAAAATATGTTTATCAGTTATAGTTTACAAGTTCATTGTTTTTGAACTAATAAATTTATCAATTATAACTTAGAAATTTATTGTTTTAAATTTATAAGTTTATCATTTTGGACTTAAAGATTTATTGTTTTAAAGTTTATTGTTCATTGTTTAGAATCTACAAATTTATCATTTTGGACTTACAGATTTATTGTTTTAAAGTTTATTGTTCATTGTTTAGAATCTACAAGTTTATCATTTAAAACTTACAGTTCATTATTTACAACTTGTAGTCTCATCACTTACAGATTAATCGTTTACAACTTATAAGTTTATCGTTTCAAAGTTTATAGGTTTATCGTTTTAAACTTATACATTCATCATTTAAAATTTACACATTCATCATTTAGATTTTGCAGATTTATCGTTTACAACTTACTATTTCATCACTTATATGTTCATCGTTTACAACTTACGAATTCATCCTTTTAAAACTACAAGTTTATCATTTATCATTTATAATTTATAGATTTATCATTATTTTTACTAAATTTATTTTTTTCAACCTTTAGCAACTATATTTTTTCTCTATATATTACTCATTTTTAGTTCAAATATTTTCATTTTTAACTATTTTCTTTCACCAAAAAAATTAAAATTAAATATTTTTATCTCAAATAATAATAACAAATCATTACAATATTCAAAAATATTAAAAATAAAATAAAATATGCAAATTAAAAAATTTTCTATCTCTAAAAATAAACTTAAAATATATGTAAAAAGAAGAAGGAAAAAAAATACACTGAAAAATAAGAAGAATACGGTGAATACATAATTAAAAAATAGTATTATATCAATTAATGAAAGACAAAATATCATATACTATAATTTGCACTTGGGCGGGGGACGAGCCTACAATTAGGAGTTTCTTCGTGATGAAAGAGTGGAAGTTCTAGAGTAATTGGGCCTCAAGCCTACCAAGTACTCATCCATTGGGCTCATCTGTGACATAAATTGTATTAAAAATCATACTACTTGTTTTTTGCAAATTACAATTTTTAACATCAGTAACTAACATTATAAAATAATTCATTTTCTTTGTAGATAAATATATATAAATTACATGCTATGATATGATCATTGAAAATAAAATAAAATAAAAATATATCATAAACTAACAAATCATTTTCCATAAGTCCAATTCTTTAAATTTAATTTAAAAATAAAAATACCCTAACAAAAGTCCAACAAATACGCAACTAAAATTAGAATAAATGACAATAGTGAAGTATTTTTGAAGAATTTAGTTTAAGGTTAAAATGAAAATAGACTCTAGCCAATTGAATGGGGTCTCAATATATTAAAGTATATATTCATTTATCGAGTTAATAATATATGTCATATAAAAAATTTAATATTTTTTATAAAATATAAAATAAAAATTTTGATATGACAATAAATATCCACTTAGTCTTGATAAGAAATTGTCTAACAAACCATTAAATTGTAATATAGTAATAATCAATCTAATTAAATCTACAATAACCTTATCACATCAAATATATATCAAGTAAGGGTGGAGTCAAATAATTTTAATAATTTTAGAGGTTTGGCCACCTTACATTTTGAAAAAAAAAAAACAAAGAGTATTAGGCATTGAAAAAGGCGATTGACTTTCTTAATGGGAGAAGAGTCAAGCCTGCATTAGTCTTAGATGATGTACCTAAACAAAAGAAAAAGAAAGAAAATGACCAAACAACATGTGAATTATTATCCTACTAAGTGTCAATTAATTATTATCTTAATTTAGGGGTTGGTCTACATGAAATAAACTGGTCAACAATTTGTAGCATATAGTCCATAAAGACTAAATTAAAGAGCAATTATTATCTAAGTTGATATTGACCAGTAATGATAAGAAAGAGTAAACAATTGCCATCGGCCCATCAGCAACTGTTGTTGCTAGCCCTGATAATAAAGAGAATTATTTAGAATAACTCCTTTAGATACAGAAAAAGGAGATAATTCTGGATAAAGATTATCAATTTATCATTTTTTAATTTTTTGTTTTTTTAAAATAAATAATCAACAAATGGAAATCATGTATCAAGCAAGCTCACATATTAATTATAGTAAATCAAAATTACTGTGGGAATCAAAATAATAATTCATCCTATTCATACCTAATCAAGCAACTTTGTTGGCACCTTGCCATTGTTTGTAAGTGATAAGAGGGTGACCTCATTCTGCTTGCTAATGCTGCCAAAATAGAATCTTGGTAAAACAAATAGTGATAGGAAATTAGCATCTTTCATTTTTTTTTTGTTGTAAATAAGAAAAAGAAACAAGTTTGTGTAATTTTGTGATCGTGGAACCCACTTCTCAGTTTTTGCCTTTTTTAGTTTTTTTTTTAAATTTCCATCCTATTTAATAGCTTAAATATTTTTGAAAGATTCTTGATGTTGCTTGCTTCTCGTCCTTTACTAAACAGTTAGCATTGCGATTGTCTCATCAAAGTTATAAGATAACAATACAACAAAATTTCATATCCGTAACCCCTCCTTTATGAAACCTATTCAACCGTCCTATAATAATTGCCAAACTCCCTTCCAATTGGACTCATGAATTGTTATATGTATAAAGTGTGAAGTATTATACTATAAATCGGTTTTCATATAATATTTTGATATTAACTTGAAGATATTAATTTAATTTGGTCAAAAAAATTTATTTATCAATAAAATAAACTTGTAATTAATGGATATTATTATATATAAATCTTTAATAATTAGTGGGTATTTTGGATATGTTGATATGCAATTATAACTCCACAAAGGATTGTATTGCAAGTTTACAACTATTGTTGAAGCGATTGGCTTCATGTCCAAATGAAAGTTTGGTGAACAAATTGAGTGAAGGCGATGCTTGAATAATTGATTTGTGCGCTAATTCAATGGAATATATGAGAATTGATGGGTGAGGGTGGGGGTGAGGGTGAGGGTGAGGGTGAGGGTGGGGCCCACTTTATTGCCCAATAGTCATTAGTCAAAGCTGGTTTACAACTGTAAGCCCTGTTTGATTCGGTGCTAAGTACTCGTAATTTGCTCGTCAATTATTCGCTATCAATCAAGTATCAACTCATATATATATATATATATAAATAATATTGTACATATATTATTCTTTTTACAATATACAAATATTAATTTTTATTTATCAATAATACACACCAAAAATAAAAAATATAATTTTACTTTTTTTTTTTAACATAGATGAGATAGAGGTACATAATAGACTTATCCTGGGTAAGAATTATTTACCACTAGAGTGATTTTGAGGGGACAATGTGAAAGAGCATAAAACATATATATAATTTTAAATGAATATATATATTCATTCATTTGTATTAATATTGAATTTAATATTCTTAATTTTTATATAAATGTAAATAGAACATAATTTAAGTATTTTAAATATCTTACTTTTAATTATGAAAAAAAAAATTCAAATGGAGTTCCTCTAAGGGCTCTATTATTGTTTTTTTTTTTTAAATTTCATGCAATATAATCCGGAGAAGAAGTATCCGATGTGGATCTTGAAAATTTTGACACACAATTCAAAATCCCCTTTTGTTGAAAAAAATGAGAAAAATAAGTCTTACAAGTTGGAAAAAGAACACTTTAACTGTACAGCATAAGAATTTTAGTGCACCAAATCAATGTATTCAAGTGAAGCCAACAAAATACAGATAATTTTATTACTCGATAAGCATTTGAATTGCGTTATTATAATTTACGAAAGTATCATATAAATCAATTTTAAAAGATAATTCGAATTTATATTATTGAAATTAAAATTATTTAATATTAATTTAAAGAACAAATTACATAAAACTCTAATGAGATTTGTTAAATTATAAACAGAAACAAACTTTCAAAAAATTAACAATTTATTTTCATATCATTTGATATAATATTAATTCATTTAATACTGTATGAATTTCAAATATTACAGTGCAATATATCACATAATTTTTCTATATTTGAAATATTTTTCATATGATTTCATGTATAACCTAATGATATTTTATAAGAGTTTATATTTATTATCAACAACCGTAATTATATGTCAACTAGTATATCTAAACTTTAATCTTCCTAATTGTTATGTCAAATAACATTTTTATTAAAAAAAAGAGAAAAAACTGTTAATTTTTTTAAAATTTTTTTATTATTAAAATATCGATAAATTTTTCTATAATTTGTCCATATATATTACACCATTTAATTGATTGTTTTGAGGTTGACAGAAAAAAAAAAAAAAAAGAGAAGAAGTAATATTTAAATGAAGTTTGAATTAATGTTATATTATTTTTAGAGACCGCCCAACTCCCCCACCAAAAGTGGTTAAAAATTTCCGCTCTCTTCTAGATTATGTCAATGTTGTTATCTCTGCCATGCTTACCTTATCGAGCCTAAGCCCTTTGTGAAAAGGTACAACCACCACCAAGCTTTTTTTAGGTAACATGTGCAAATGTTTTTGAGGAATGCAGTCCACACGATATATATGAATAGTAAAAAGTATATTGTTACATGAATAGTAAATATATATATATCTTTTTTACATTATATTTCTTCATTAATTATTATAATAAATATATATATATATATATATATTTACATTAAAAATAGATAATAAAAAAGTATGTAATTATTTAATGTTTTTTTCGGAGTACTTCACGATTTTATACATTTAAAAAATTATCATCATACTCTCAAAAATATTTCAACTATATTATAAAATATATTTTTCTAACTTATTTTTTAGTCATAAATTTCATATTATTTACTTTATAATTTATAAAACAGTGTAATCTATTAGATTCTTTATTTATAAAAAAAATATAATATTAGTTTATAAAAAAATTAGCTTTATTTTATCCATAAAATGAAAAGAATGAAAAATAGCAATTTTAACGAAATTAATGATTGGATCATTCAAACGGGACAGTCTATGATAAGAAAATTAAGATTAGAATCGTGTAAGAATAAAATAATACTAAAAGTGTCAGCTTTAAACCAATATTCCTTCCCTCTCTACTACCTAACCCTTTAATTTAATAATTTATTAAGCCAAACTAATATAATTTTTTTACTTCTTAAAAACTATGAAGTCCTTATCTCTGAGTTATTGGAGGGTAAGCAAACTCCAATAATTCATCTAATTTATTTTTAAAAATTTTTGGAATTTCAAAAACCCAAGCCCCGTTTCTTGATTTTCATTTTGTCGTTTTGTCTGTTTCCCTTTTCTGCATTGGCGCTTTATCATTCGTAATTATCTAAATGCCGAAGGAAAAATTTCATAAAACAACACTCACGTCGCGTCCAAGAAAGAAGAAACTGTACCACCTCTGCTTTTTTTTTTTTGGAACCAACTTCTGATTTCTCTAACCTCACGCTTTCCACATGAATATCAGGAAAAAGCAGCTTCATTTTTTCATGAAAGGAACTTGTGCTTGCAAAAACTGATCTGGGTTTGCTTGATCCAAAGTTTTCTACAGTTTTTTTTCATGTAAAAGCTGGATGGGAAACTGCCTTCAAGTGCAAGTCCTCTTCTTCTACTTTTTGCACTGTAGCATTTGAAAGTGTCATCTGGGTTTCTGTGCTGGCTTCCCACTTGATAATGTGCACTCCTTTTTGTGTTTCAGGAATTTAAATTTGTTTGATGAGGAAATCTTGATATTGGTATTGTTTAAGAAGGTGAAGGGGTCAAAGATTTGATTTTTATCTTCGTATTTTGTTGGGTTTTGAGGTTGGACATGAATAGGAAGGGTGTTTCAGATGTGGTAGTTGGGAAAGTTGTTGTTGTTGCTGTTAAGGCATCAAAAGAGATACCAAGAAGGGCTTTGGTCTGGGCTTTGACTCATGTTGTTCAACCTGGGGATTGTATTAAGCTATTGGTTGTCATTCCTTCTCACTACTCAAGTAATTTGTTACTCCCTCTCTAATTTTCTCTGTTTCATTCGCCCCAATCATATAAAAAATGTTGACTTTTTCTGTTGGAAGTTTCAATTTGTTAAAGTTGATGTGCCATTTACTTTGTTTTATCAGGTTTCAATTTCATGCTATTTTTCCTCTTTTAATTGCTCTGCTTCTGTAAGGTTTCATGGAATCTTAGGAAAGAATGCTTTTCTCGAATTTATGAGACTATGAGATAAAGGATTTCCTGACATGAATCTGATGAGTATCCTAGCACTAATTTGGTTGAATTTACAAATTGGATGCGATTGGTGTTAATATTTCACTTACAGAACTAATTGCAATAATTCCTCATTTGAAATGGGAAAGTAGCAAAAACATAATTGTTCATTGTTTTGCAGATACAGTGAGTTCTATTATGGGCTTGAATGTACTAGGAACTCAATCCCATTCGATGATGAATCCTTTGAGCCACTAACCTTAGGACAGTGCACGAATGATTTATAGAGAATTGCTGATTATCAATTCATATAATATCGATATCACCATATCCAGTATATGTTCTTTCATTTATCTATCAAGGAATTATGAAGAATTTAGCAAATGTGCAGTGTAGGTCATATTCCAGTTATTGTCAAAATTAAATTCATACATTGAACTTTGTTAATCTTATCAGAATCATTGAGGTCAGGTATCTATTCTTTCACTTATCCCAATCCAGTTATAGTAACTTCAAGAGATGTTGATATGGCAAAGCTAAATACTTTTTCAGGTAAAAAAGCATGGGGGTTCTCAAGATTCACCAGTGACTGCACTACTGGTAACCGGAAGTCATTATCAGGAACCAGGTTAGATCAGAGAGATGATATTTCAGATTCGTGCTCTGAAATGTTGTGCCATCTCCATGATGTTTATGATCCTGAGAAGGTCCGGGCATTAATTGTGAATTTTTTGTTCTAAATGTTTTGGACTTCCATTCATATTCTTATTATTGGGTCCTTTACACCTTTTGCTTCTTGTGCACAGATAAAAATCAGGATTAAAGTTGTTTCTGGTTCATCACCTGGAGTGGTGGCTGCTGAAGCCAAGAAAGTTCAATCAAACTGGGTTATATTGGACAAGTAATTAAATCAAGTAAACCTTGTTCGCTTGCATGGCATATTATGGACATTGGCTTGTGTATTTTTTTAACTTTTAAGGCTTCACATTGATGTTATTAACTTTATTCTTTGCATATCCTAGTATCTTGCAGCACCAATTGTTGGCCTTCCACTTCTTTCTGCCGAACTAAATTGCTCTTCTTGTTTCTTGACAGACATCTGAAGCACGAGACAAAATACTGCATGGAAGAGTTGCAATGTAATGTTGTGGTTATGAAACGGTCTGAGCCGAAGGTTCTTCGTTTAAATTTGATTGGATCGCCGGTCAAACAACCAGAAATGTCTTGGCCATTGTCATTTGATACGGAAGCATCTTTGAAGGACTTGAAGAGCAAGCATGACCAGCTACATATATTAAAGGGACCATATGTTACTCCTGCAAGTAGTCCAGATCATGAATCTTTGCTGACTGCAACAGATGTTGGAACAGCATCAATATCGAGTTCGGATCAAGGGACGTCACCATTTTTTCTCTCTGGAGTATATGGGAGCAAGAAGAAAGAGCATTTATTATTCACTGAAGAAAGTCAAAGTCACTATGAATCTGAATCTGATTCAGATAGTGAAAAGCAGGTTCCTCCTTCTGTGAACTTATATTTCCAGCCTTGGATGGATGAAAATCTGAGTTCCAGTGGTGAACTTGCAAAAAGTTTTGTGGATGTTTCCCAAAGATCCAAGAAAACAGCTCTAAAATTCACATACAAAAACTTGCTGGAGAATTTATCTAAATTATACCTAGAACCTGATATTGGGTCTTTGAACTATAGAATTGATCTGAATGTAAGCAAAAGTGTGAGGGAAGCAATTGCCTTTTCTACACATGTGCCTCTTGGTCCTCCTCCATTATGTTCACTTTGTCGACACAAGACTCCTGTATTTGGAAATCCTCCTCAGTGGTTTACTTATGCTGAACTTGAATTTGCCACAGATGGATTTTCGCAAGAAAATTTCTTGGCTGAAGGTGGATTTGGTTCTGTTCACCGTGGTGTCTTACCAGATGGCCAGGCGGTTGCTGTGAAGCAACATAAATTGGCTAGTTCACAAGGTGATCTAGAATTTTGCTCAGAAGTTGAGGTTTTGAGCTGTGCACAGCATCGTAATGTCGTGACATTGATTGGATTCTGTGTGGAGGATGGAAGAAGATTGCTGGTTTATGAATATATTTGCAATGGATCTTTAGATTCTCACCTTTTTGGTAAATTCTGCTACAGTTCCTTTTATATATATTTAATGCCTTTGAGGGAGAAGTTGAAATAATTAACTATGCTCACTTGCTTCATCAGAAGTTACTAGATCATTTGTTGTTACTTGGTCTTAAAATTTCCACTTGATGGCACAAGATATTTATTGTTTTATATGCTTGTAGAAAGTTCGTTCCAAAAGAAATATATTTTCTCTTCTTTGTTGAAGATGGTCAATTGCAGCGTTTCAAATTTGCAGGAAATGATAAAGATCCATTGAAATGGTTGGCGCGACAAAAAATTGCTGTTGGAGCAGCAAGAGGGTTGAGGTACCTTCATGAAGAATGTAGAGTGGGTTGTATTGTTCATCGTGATATGAGGCCTAACAATATCCTCATCACCCATGATTTTGAACCATTGGTAAGCTGCGCTCTTGCTATCTCTCTATCACCATCTACATATTGTCTTTGATATAGAATTCCTATATGTACACTTGTTTCTTCTGTTGCAGGTCTTAGGTTCTTGAAATTCATGTCATTTTTTTGACTAGAGGGCACTTCTGAACTGACTCCTACTTTTTCTATGTCAGGTTGGAGATTTTGGACTTGCAAGGTGGCAGCCAGATGGAGACATGGGAGTTGAAACAAGAATAATTGGAACATTTGGGTACAACTGTTACAAGGTTCTTTTTCTCTTCTATTGCTTTCGCTGTAAATAATGATGAGTTAAATATGAGTCCTCCATTTATGCAGGTACTTGGCTCCAGAATATGCACAAAGTGGCCAAATCACGGAAAAAGCTGATGTTTATTCTTTTGGAGTAGTATTGGTGGAGCTAGTTACAGGACGAAAGGCTATTGATATAAAACGGCCTAAAGGCCAGCAATGCCTAAGTGAATGGGTATGGTTTCTGAACTATGGAATTGAATTATGTTTTGTAATGTTCATTGCTTGTATTGTGACTTATGAGATATGGAGCAGGCACGTCCTCTCATACAAAAGCAAGCCATTGACCAACTGCTTGATCCGCGAATAATGGATTGCTATTCAGAAGAAGAGGTGCATAACATGTTGCAATGTGCGGCATTGTGCATTTGCCGCGATCCTCATTTAAGGCCTCGCATGTCTCAGGTCAGAAAGAATTGAGTAATTATTAAGTTGAAAAGTTTATTATGTTTTCATATCATAATCAAGCATACTGGATCCTTATGACTGTTGTTTTGTGAAGGTGCTTCGGATGCTGGAAGGCGGCATAGTCATGAGCTCAAACTCCACCACCTATGTTGCAACAACATAAAAGCAAGCGAGCATTCCAGCAGCTTCATGTCACAACCCTGGACTTCACCTTCTAGCACATTCCAGCACTATCTAGCATATTCCAGCGCTATTTCTTTGGATTATGAGGGACAATTTGATCGGGCCGTAACATTTAGCTTGGATAAAAAAGTATTTCAGTTAGTTAGCGTTAAAAAATAGATTAGAGCTTCTTTTTTTTTTTTGGTTGGAATATTTATGTGGGAAATAATTTTGTTAGCTTGGGATTATACGTTGTTCTTGGATTGGATGTATAATTAGTTCCAACTGCGGGTGTGTTATTTTCTATTAATTTAAGATTGAATTAATTCATTGTTACACCTCAAATGCTGACCTTCCAAGATTAGCTATATATTTCGGTTCTCGAGTCTTCGCTGTCGCTGTTTACATTATGTGGGAACATTTAAATCTAGTGAAATATAAAAATATTCAATTGAGGTTTGAAATTTCATTGTTCAAGTACATTAAATTGACGTATGAATTTGTCAAAAATGATTCATCCATCTATTCTCTTATATCTAAATAAATAATTTTTATTTTTTAACAAGTTCAGCCATTTATACATTAAAAATATTGAAATTTGTAATTTTAAAAGGAAAATTACCACTCAATTTTCAAAATTAGCGTCAAATTCAAGTCGGAGGGAGGAGGAGAGAGAACGCTTAAGACTTTTTGCCGGCAATTCTCCAAGAATTTCCTCTTCAAAATGCGAAAGCCTATTGGGTCTGCTATTCCTTCTTTGTCTCTGCAGCGATTCTCCACACCACTCTCATGTATCCTTCTATCTTTAATACTTTTTATACTTGGAATTAAAAGGAAGAAGAAGAAGAAGAAGAAGAGTGGTTTATGATTGAATGTTCTGTTATTGTGACAGATTATTCATACGAGAGGAAAGCACAGTCTTCGCCTGTGGAAAACCCTACCTTCATACATCCCTCAGCGATTGTTCACCCTAATGCAATGATTGGCCTGGTTCTTTCTCTATTTTCATTTCTTTATCAGCTGCTGAATTTGTGTTTTCTTAGATCTCGTAGCTTAATTTATTAACTAGGTTTCCAATCGAAGCTGATTAATGAAATTATTGTGCTAAATTTTCTCTGACTGATTTAGTGAAGTGTACATTCTTCTACAGGGTGATTCCGTCGGACCTTTCTGTTCCATTGGATCATCTGCCAAGCTCGGAAATGGGAGTCAGGTGTATCCTGGCAGCCTTGTTTTTGGAAATACAGAGCTAGGGGAGCGATGTGTTTGATGACGTGAGTTCCCCTTGGCTTACATTTTTTTTTTCTGTTTATACCATCAATATTATTTACGTGCAAGAGTTAAAAATAAATAAATTAAAAAATTGTCAGGCAGTGGTGCTGTGGTTGGGGATGATCTTCCCGGAATCATCATGCCGGGGTTGGTGTTAAATGTCAAGATATGAAATACAAGGTTTGTGTTCCTGCTTATCATGGCTATTAACAATTGAATTCCTATGTTGTTATTCCATCTAGCATTTTCAACTTCGATACCTGCATTTTGTTACCTACATGTTTAACTTTAACCATCTGTGAAGCTGTTTCCTAAACAAGATAATATCTTTTATTCTATTATCTGTGCATTTAACCAGGGTATGCATGCTTTATTGATATTGGGGACAACAATGAAATCACAGAACACATTTCAATCCACCGATCTTCAAAGTTAGGTGATAAAACAGTATGGGCATGGTGATGATCAATTTTATATGCTATTAGTCATGCATAATTTGTGAAATTCATATAATGTTTGTTTTCTTACCTGCATTATATATGCAGATTATTGGAAATAACAATCTTGTCATGGGGTCTTGTCATATTGCTCATGACTGCAACATTGGCAACAATAATATATTTGCTAATAACACTCTTCTAGCTGGTCATGTTATTGTGGAAGTAAGTCCATAGTTAATTTCAATGTAGTCAGGATTGTTAACATCATTCACATAAATGAATGATTAGAACTTGATTGAAGTGCTTCCAATGTAGGACTATACTCACACTGCAGGCGCTATTGTTGTCCATCAATTTTGCCATATTGGTTCTTTTTCTTTCATTGGTGGTGGATCCGTGGTATGATCTTTCTCTATTTTCTGGCTTTAAGTTTTAATTCTGTAATATAATCTGAGGTATCAAAGTACCTCATACGAATGTTGGTTTGTGACCTGTATGTGGCATGGGGCATCTCTACACACTGTTCTAGATACATATTGGTCGGTCCAGCTGGGATAAAAATGTCAAATTGTGTTTTGCTGACTGTATTTGGCACAAGTATATTAAAACAAATCAAGGAAAGGAAAAATCTCCATCATGGATTTTATGTTTGTCATGGTTGAAGGTTTCACAAGATGTCCCCAAATATGCAATGGTGGCTGGAGAAAGAGTGGGGCTTCATGGTCTGAATTTGGAGGGTCTTTGGCAACATGGATTCACAGCCACAGAGGCTGGGGATTTACTTTTGTTCCAGTGGTTCTGTAATGTAGTTAATGTCGACCTGCTTGTTTTTCTGATATTCTAGTTAATGTAATGGCATGCTAGGGCATTCATGATATTGACTGAAGTCAACAATACATGTGAGGAGACTCTTTTAGATGGGAGGAATTAGTGTTCAAGAATGTCGATACAATTTAAGGAGAGATTATGATTGTTTGAGTATGTTGGTTTTAAAGCCTTTACAGAAAACCTTAACATTTCCTATATCTGGCATTCACTAGAAAGCAAAACCATTGGTTTTAAAACCATATTGCTGTTGTGTTTCCACCATTCATACATATCAGAGCCTTCTAAAAAGCAATGTATATAATTAATTTACATGATTAGAATTTGAGATCTAGTCAATGAGTTTTAACATCATGTTTTTGGCCAAACAAATACATTTTGCTGTCATGTCAAAGTTCGAAAAACATTTTAGTTTTGATTATTAAATTTATGCCACGCTTTATATCCAACGAACAGAAATTTATTCTCTCAATAGTTAGATTATTGATGTATTCTTGCATTACAGAATAAATAATGCAGATGATATTTTTGCAACCTCTAGTTATAATTTGAACAGCAAATAAACTTTAACGTGTGAATGCATTTGACAAGTGTAAATTATGGTAAAAACAGTGGTCAGTGATAAAATTTAATATTCACCTCTTGTTTGGTTATAGGTGTTTGTGGATGTATCAGCTGGTTAATGAAATATTTTTTTTCTCAATGCTTCGTTGTTGAAGACATTGGTGAGTTTCTGAATTTGATCGTCCTAATTCTTTTTCTTCCTCACTGTTTTTTTTTTCACTCTAATTTATGCATTCTATGTATGCAACTATAATCTACAAATATCATCCTTTTTCTGTGTCATATGTTTGAATGACCTGAATTTATTTTTGGCAAGAATCTAGATTAGGAGTCTGAGAACAGCTTACATAAAGATATTTATGCCCATCGATGCTAATTCTCTGAGTTATGAAGAATGTCTCACTGAAGTGGTATCGGATCTCTCTTTTTCCCTCCTTACGCATGCTTGTTTAGCAACATTGAGAACATTATACATTTCATATCATGATATTCATAAACAATGATGAACAAATTCTGCAGGAACAGGATAAAGAATTAGGTATGGTCCCCACCGTATGTTCCATGATGCAGTCTCTTCGTGATTCTTTTACTGAAAATCTGTGTGGAATATGCAAGTTCAGACATTGGAGCGGCTCTTGAAGACATTGGGTTGTGAGCTTTTACTTCTATTCTCTGTTGACAATAATTTTTTTTTTTTTGTCATGGATACACACTTTACGTCCTCATTTGTGATTTTGATTCTGCAAATTGCCAAAATAGTTCAATGGACAGACATTCTAGTTTCTGAAGTGTGTTGTTTAAGGTTTTCTTATTCATAGCTGCATTCAGGCTTTGTTGCAATTCCATGAATGATTTGCAAATTTGCAATTTGCGGATTATCGAATGTATATTCAAGCTCTAGATTAGATTCAATGCGAGAGGCATTCCAAGTGCTTTGGCTAGCTAGATTGCTCTATCGAGATTTTAGTCAGAAATCGGAACAAAACAGATTGTTTTTAGCAGTCAATTTTTTTTTTTTGTGATGGAGTGAAAACAGATTATTCTTTCGGTTAATTTTTTTGGGATGGAGAAGCTGCCACTGTAGAATATTTCAATTAAATTAAGTTTGAAATGGTATGCGTTATATTTGCTTGTTTTGCCAATCCGCAAGTTGCTATTGGTGATCACTATCTTTAGGGTTAAATAAGATAAATTGTCTGTAAAAATTAAATTTAATACATATTAAGTTTACAAAATAATTTTAAAATAAGTTAATCAGGGCAAAATTATTTTTTGTTAAATTATTACTTGATCCCAAATATAATGAATCGTAACCATGAACCCTTCCAAGTTGACCTGATTGAGAAAAGGCCAACATCTAGTCACTTTGATGTGGGAATTATAAGATTGGTTGGAGAAGACAAGTGGGTATAGTCTTATTAAGAAAGTTGTCTTATTAAGATTTCAGATGGGCATAACCAATGGTGTTTGATTAGAATGCTAAAGAACAACACACTACATGATTAACCTTTAGGTTATATGGGGAGGCATCCTTTTGCTCTTTTCAACATTTCATACCACTTGTTTAATCAGGTTGAAGAATGTGTTCCACTTATGGTGCTAAGAAGCAATTTCACTATCCAAAATAAAACCCACCATACATATAATTGTATGATCAATCATTGTTATGAAGATTATATACGAAGGGCATTAATTGCGATAGGTGGTCAAGAGATTAATCCAAATTTTTAAGAGTAATAGCATATCTTTTATTGATTTTGTGGTGCTGACGTGGAGAGATATGTTTGAAAGTAATAAAATAAATAAGCTTTTTAATAGTTATGTGTTCTTTTGAAAATTCAAAATACATAAATGATTTCTTTTATTAAATGCAAATGTCTTCATATGCACCAAGTCTGAAAGTATCCTAAAGAAACATTTATGTTATTTGAAAGTATTTTGTGTAGATAATATTCATCAAGCCATTTGCCCTTTGATTTCCAACTATTATCGCCATTACTGTTTTATTTATTATTATTATTATTACTAGTACTATTACATATAAATATTTTGTGTAGATAATATTCATCAAGCCATTTGCCCTTTGATTTGCAACTATTATCGCCATTACTGTTTTATTTATTATTATTATTACTACTAGTAATATTACATATATATTTTTAGATTGCTGACCGCAATTTACATTCAACCACCTCCCCTATTCATTAAAGAAAGATCATAATTTTACTTTGTCTGGGTTTCTTTTTCCAGTCCAAAATCTGATTACATCACTTTGTGATTAGAGAACTCATGAAATTGGTTTCAGTAATGCCCAAAAGGACCAATAATCTACTACCAAACTTCACCAGCCCAACGTCACCAAGTTCAGCTGGCTGTTAATTTATTGATTTTCCAAGTTCAAAATTGGTATTACTGAATTTTTTTTAATCAACCAGTATATACCCATTCTGTTTTGTGCTGTCCTAATTTTTTTCTTTTCATGGCAAAAAAAATATTAACAAGCTTGTAATTTACATTAATTCCAATTCCAACCTAAAGTATATAAATGGTATAAAAACCTTTAACTTTGTTATAATTTAGTATCAAATATTTTAATTGTTGCATATTAGTACAAAATTTTTTGAAAATATTGTAATGTGTTACCCAAATTCAATTTCTTGTAAAAAAAATGATGTGACAGCTGAAAAATATAATCAGTATATCATATGACATATTTTTAGACTATTACGTCATCATATTGGTATTGAAAATTGGATTTGAGTACTATATTGCAACATTTCTAAAATTTTTGGTATTAATCTGCAACTATTAAAAGGTTTAATTTCAATTTGTAACAAAGTGATAAATTTTGGTACAATTTATATTATTAACCTTGAGAAAGAAAGAATAATTAGATTATTTATTTATTTATTTGTTACGAATCAAATACTATCAGCTGCAAATAATGTTTTATAGTGTCTATGGATGATTGCAGATATATACCATAAGAATAAAATTTAATCTGGCAAAGAAGAGAGAAATGCTCTTCCAACTCAACTCATTTTAATTAGATTATAATTCTGATTAGAGTTTGATAGTGCAAACTACTAAGTGCTGCTTATTGTACTTCAGTTCACAATTAATATAATGTTAAAAAGGTTAGATTCAAGAGCAAATAAGGCGCAATTTGGGTGCTCTTCACTTAAATAATATTTAAGTTGGTTCTTTTTCTTTTAGTTAATCTATGGGAGCATGCAAATGCCAGAAAGAACAATTTCAATATATTGGTAATCATTCAAAGCTTTCAAAAATATCAAGTGGGAATGTTTTAGTGCATGCTTTCAGATTACCAAATTACATTGCTCTTAGTCTTATCCAAGTGGGAATACCAAAATATTCCCAAATTATATATATTTTATATGTCAAATTTAATTTGTTTTTAATTTTATCACACAGATTTACTTTATCTCTTCAAACATATATTGGCGTTTTGTACTATTTGTGACATGAAACATACTGTCCAATAGAACGAGTCATAGCCACACAGTCACTTTTTCAACTCGCAAGTATCTAGCACTCGTTATCTATTTATTGGTGAATATTTATTAAGATAGAAATAACATTAAAAAGTTTTTTTGGATCTGGTATACAGAGCGTGTTGGATAATATTTTGAAAGGCAATAAAATACTACTTTAGGAGTATTTAAAATAATTATATATTTAGAACTCGAATTCAAAATATTACTGAACCAACTCATCAAGATTCTCTTATGAAAATATATTATTTTTTTCTCTTAATAAAAATTTACCGATTAATTATTAAATTAAATTGTAACCCAGTTTTAAAGTCGATTTAAAAATATAGGTAAGATAAAATAGAAAGTATTTATAAATTAATAACAAACGAATATTTCAGATTTTCCAGTCGACAAGCAAGAGGGTTCAATTGTTTCAACAATGAAACTTATGAAGATTAACTGTCCCACGACAGAACTACTAGCTAAGCACTTTTAGCTATTTAGCTTCTTAAAATGTATTAAAGAAACTAATAATCTGAAATTTAATATCCACTCAAACAAAAATAAAGAAACTGTTGTGGAAATCGGGTTAGTTTCCACCAAAATGAATAATTGTGCCAAAAAATTAAGACAAAGAAAAATTCCCAGGTAGTTGGTGGAGTCACAAATGGTCTCCCTTAAAAACCAACTTCCTTAGACTCTTGAGTCTTGGTGACAAAATTTTTCTAAGATAATTTAAAGCACAATATATCACAAAGTAAAAGACCCGACAATAGCTATTAAATAGAAATAAAAGGAACACCAGAATTTAACGAGGTTCGGCCAATTATGCCTACGTCCTCGGACACTACTAAAATAATATTTCACTATTTCAAAGAAATATTACAAAGTGAAATATTACAAGAGAGAGAGGAAAAATACAACCAATCTTAGAAGTAGAGAGATTGGTGGTTTTTGGGATGAATTGTTAAGAGGGGATGAAGTCCTTTTATAGCCTAATGCTATGGTGGAAAAATCATCTCTTTCCGATGTGGGATTGTCATATTTCAACAAATCTCCACCTTGACAATCTCACAATTCCAAACAAACATCCTCTAAACTCTTATATTACAAATTTCAGTAATGTCTCCAAATGCGCTTCAAAGCGCCCAATTTCAAATTCTAATAACATTTATCAAGTCCAAACAATGTTGGAACTTGACACTTGTCACAACTTTCGTTGCCATATCTGCGGGATTTTCAGCAGTCAAAATTTTCTGAAAAAGTATCCCACCATCTTCAAGAATTTCCCGTACAAAATGATATCGAACATCGATATGCTTCGTCCTTGTATGATAAACTTGATTCTTTGCTAAACAAATAGCACTTTGACTGTCACAATGCACTTTGACATGCTTCTGACCAATTCCCAAGTCATTCAACAACCCCTGAAGCCAAATTGCCTCCTTAACAGCTTCTGAAACTGCCATGTACTCTGCCTCTGTTGTAGACAAAGCAACTGTTGACTGTAAGGTGGACTTCCAACTAACCGGTGCCTTTGCAAGTGTGAACACATAACCGGTAGTAGATCGACGTTTGTCTAAATCACCTGCATAGTCGGAATCACAATATCCAACTATATATTGACCACTTTTCTCATCCCGCTCAAACATTATACCAACATCTACAGTATTCTGAATATACCGTAGAATCCATTTCACAGCTTGCCAATGTCCTTTGCCAGGATCATGCATGTACCTGCTCACAACTCCAACTGCTTGTGAAATGTCAGGCCTCGTACACACCATTGCATACATCAAGCTACCAACAGCATTTGCATATGGAACCTTTGACATATATTCTCGTTCTTCATCACTTTTCGGAGATAAAGATGCACTGAGCTTAAAATGAGGAGCAAGTGGAGTACTAACTGGTTTTGTATTCTCATTTATCCCAAAACGCTTTAGTACTTTTCTCAGATATTGTTTCTGAGTCAAACAAAGTCTCCCCAATTTTCTGTCTCTGCATATCTCCATACCGAGAATCTTTTTAGCTTCCCCTAAATCCTTCATTTCAAATTCCTGATTTAGTTGAGCTTTTAACTTCTGAATCTCTCCTTCATCTTTTGAAGCTATCAGCATATCATCAACATAAAGGAGGAGATAGATAAAGGAACCATCCCGTAGCTTGCGTAAATATACACAATGATCATATTTGCTTCTTGTGTATTTCTGCCTTATCATAAACTTGTCAAATCGTTTGTACCACTGTCTTGGAGATTGCTTCAATCCATACAACGATTTGCTCAACTTGCACGCCAAATTTTCTTTTCCAGCAACTTTAAATCCTTCTGGCTGAGTCATGTAGATTTCTTCTTCTAAGTCTCCATGTAAAAATGCAGTTTTTACATCGAGCTGAACTAGTTCCAGATCAAATTGTGCTACCAAAGCCAGCAGTATTCTTATGGAGGAATGTTTTACAACTGGAGAAAATACTTCATTATAATCAATTCCCTCCTTCTGAGCGTAGCCTTTAGCTACCAATCTTGCCTTGTAGCGGATATCATTCTTATCAGGAAATCCGTCTTTCTTTGCATAAACCCATTTACAGCCAATCGCTTTCTTTCCCTTTGGCAGACTTGCTAGCTTCCATGTCTGATTCTTTTCAAGGGACTGCATCTCTTCTTCCATAGCCTTTCTCCACTTTTCTTCTTCTGAGCTTTGAATAGCTTCACAATAAGTGGAAGGAATCTCATCATCTACTGAAGATGTATAATTAGTCATATCTTCAAGTCGAGCAGGTTTTTTAATATTCCTTTTCGGCTTTCGTAGTGCAATTGGCTCAAGTTGCTGAGGAGGTTCTTGTGCTGAAACCTCTGCTTCCTCATCTGATCCATTTTCTACCATTATCTCCTCTTCTTCCGTAGGAGTAATTTTATCAGACTTTACAATTGTTGGATCAACAATTCTTCTTCTATCAAACTCCACCTGTTTGGGAGTTTCCTCCACCTGCTGTGGAGAACCATCCGTCTGCTCCTTTGTTACCTTTAACATGGTAGACTCATCAAAGGTAACATCTCTACTAAAGATTATTTTCTTCGTCTCTGGGCACCATAGTCGATATCCTTTGATACCAGAGGATATCCCCATAAAGATAGCTTTCTTTGCCCTTGGATCTAACTTTGATTCCTTAACATGATAGTATGCAGTGGAACCAAACACATGTAAGGAATTATAATCTGTAGCAGGTTTTCCATACCACACCTCCAAAGGTGTTTTGCCATTGATAGCAGTTGATGGCAAACGATTAATGAGATGACATGCGTATGTTACAGCCTCAGCCCAAAACTGTCTGCCTAATCCAGCATTAGACAACATACACCGAACTTTCTCCAGTAGAGTTCGGTTCATGCGTTCAGCCACCCCATTCTGTTGTGGTGTATTTCTGACAGTGAAATGTCGAACAATTCCTTCATTTCTGCAAACTTTCATGAAGGGATCACTTGTGTACTCTCCGCCATTGTCTGTTCGAAGACACTTGATCTTTCTGCCTGTCTGAGTTTCTACCATCTTCTTCCAGATGAGAAAAACTCCCAACACTTCATCCTTTGTCTTCATTGTATACACCCATACTCTTCTTGAACAATCATCAACAAAGGTAACATAGTAGTGTTTACCTCCCATTGAAGCAGTTTTGGAAGGACCCCATACATCTGAGTGAACATAATCCAGAATACCCTTGGTATCATGGATTGCAGTGCCAAACTTCACTCTCGTCTGCTTCCCTTTGATGCAATGCTCACAGAAGTCTAATTTGCAGGTTCGCACTCCTTGCAATAATCCTTGATTCGCCAGAAGTTTCAAGGATTTTTCACCTGCATGCCCCAAGCGCATATGCCACAATCTGGTTATTTCTAGCTCATGGTCATCACTAGAAACTGCTGCTGTTGTTCCAACAACTGTATTGCCTTCATAGTAATACAAGTTGTTGCTCCTTTGAACTCCTTTCATCACCACAAGTGCTCCAGATATAACCTTCATTACTTCATTTTTAATGATTATAGTGAAACCCTTTCTCCCAAGGATTCCCATAGAAATGAGGTTTTTCGTCAGACTGGGCACATATCTTACGTCTGTCAGAGTTCTGATTGATCCATCACGATTCCTCAATTGGATTGAACCAATTCCAGTTGTTTTGCAAGGGCTGTCATTTGCTGTATAGACAACTCCACCTTCAATTTCTTTAAAATCGAAAAACCATTCCCGATTGGGACACATATGGTGGCTACAGCCTGAATCCAGGATCCAAGCAGTCGAACTGCTTATTGATGGCATCAATGCTAATGAAAAAACTGAATCATCACATTCAGCTACATTTGAATCTGCAACATACTTGCCTTTGCCAGATTTGCTTCTCAACTTAGGACAATCTTTCTTCCAGTGCCCCTTTTCTCGACAAAAGGCACATTCATCTTTGCCCACTCTGGACTTTGATCTGTCTTTCTTTCCCCTGTTCTTATTTTTCGAACGGCCTCTTACTATCAAAGCTTCAGCTGCTCCACTGGTGCTATCCTTCTTGTCTTTTCTCCTCAATTCATAGCTGTATAGTGCAGCACATACTTCACTAAGAGACACCTCAGCTTTCCCATGGAGTAGAGTAGTTTCTAGAAACTCAAACTCCTCAGGAAGGGATCCCAACAGCATTAGGGCCAAATCTTCATCTTCAAATGTCACATCCAAGTTCATCAGATCTGCTACAAGTTGATTGAAATTGGTGATGTGATCATTCATCGTGGTACCAGGAACATATGTGAATCTGAACAGTCTTTTCTTCATATGAAGCTTATTTTGACTGCTCTTTTTCAAGAATTTTTCCTCCAGTGCCTTCCACAATTTACTTGCAGAAGTTTCTTTACAAAAGGCATACTTCTGCTCTCTGGACAAGCACGATCGAATTGTACCACATGCCAAACGATTGATTGTCTTCCATTCCTTCTCATCTGCACCTTCTGGCTTTTCTCCCTCAATGGCAATGTCTAAGCCTTGCTGAAATAAGGCGTCTAGAACTTCACCTTGCCACATGCCGAAATGGCCTGTACCATCAAAAATCTCCACTGCAATTCTCGTATTTGCCACAGCAGTTCTCGCCAAAATTGATGAAGTAGAAGCTGTTGTGTCCATTGTGGATTTTTGTCCGTCTCTTGCCATTTCCTTTTTAAGACTATTTAATAGCTTTCAAATGCGGAATACCCAAGAATCCAAGGAAACCTTTCTGATGTGGAAGATCAGCTTACGCCGCAACCACAGAGCATATAACTCAGTAACCTTGGCTCTGATACCAATTGTTGTGGAAATCGGGTTAGTTTCCACCAAAATGAATAATTGTGCCAAAAAATTAAGACAAAGAAAAATTCCCAGGTAGTTGGTGGAGTCACAAATGGTCTCCCTTAAAAACCAACTTCCTTAGACTCTTGAGTCTTGGTGACAGAATTTTTCTAAGATAATTTAAAGCACAATATATCACAAAGTAAAAGACCCGACAATAGCTATTAAATAGAAATAAAAGGAACACCAGAATTTAACGAGGTTCGGCCAATTATGCCTACGTCCTCGGACACTACTAAAATAATATTTCACTATTTCAAAGAAATATTACAAAGTGAAATATTACAAGAGAGAGAGGAAAAATACAACCAATCTTAGAAGTAGAGAGATTGGTGGTTTTTGGGATGAATTGTTAAGAGGGGATGAAGTCCTTTTATAGCCTAATGCTATGGTGGAAAAATCATCTCTTTCCGATGTGGGATTGTCATATTTCAACAGAAACTTTCCTAATAGCATCATCTTTATTTATTTATTTCTTTCTTTCTTTCTATGATAATACCAAATGAATCCATACTGTCTGCTACAACTTGGGATGGCCATATATAGTAAATCATATATCCTCAAGTTAAGCTTTTCAAGGAGTACATTGGATTAAAAGAACTCATTATTCCTTGTAACAAAAACTTTAATATATCCTTTGCAAGTTGGTCCTGGTATACTAACAAGTAACAACACCACAAAATAATCTACTTAGGGAGATTTCAAATGAATACGTCTCTAATATTTTGTACATATAATATTTTCTCAGTCTCTATCGATACCTTAATTACTTGTGTATTTGGGTTTGCTTATTAGGAAATGGGATTATGGAAATATCCTCTTCTCTCCCTTTTATTCAAGTCCCAAAATTATATCAAAGCGATATGTTTTTCTTAATTATGAGTAATTAGCTATGGATAAATAGATGAATTATTAATACAATTAATACTAATAAACTTTAGTTTAATGATACTGATATGATGATTAGGATTGTGAGATCTTGAGTTCAAATATCCAATCGGACACTTTGTACCAAAAAAAAATATGATTAATCTATTTGAGATCTCAAGCAATTGAATTGCCTTATTTCTAACTTGAGGATAAAGTATTAGGTAAGAGTCTTGACATATATTATTAATCAAATAAATCTTTTTTAATTTACTTAGTTATAGATTAATAGTTGATAATTGATGTTACAATCTAGTGATAAATTAATATAAAACTATATATTTATGAGCAAATATCAACATTCAATGTATCAATTAGACTAGATACATTAAAATTAAAATAATCAAATTATTATATTTAATTTAGGGAACATTTTTTTTGGACATTTATTGAATTGTTATAAAGAATTCCATGATGTTCATCAATATTGGTATAATAATTAATTACTAAGCATTTTTCATATAATTCAACAAAACTCTCCTGACCAAGTCTTTGCGAAAGGGTTGAGAATGAATTACCTATGGAAGTGTTATTTGTTGATCAACACCAACTTAATTTCAGACATCTCATTTTCTAAGATTCTTCAAACCCTTGTTTAAGTCATACCCATTTGAGGACTCTTTAAAAATTGAACTAAACTACAAAAATAAACTCTAGAAAGCACGTTAATTTAATTATTAACAGTGCATGCATTACATATGATTAAATTATAAATCATTGTTTGGGATATTCTCTGAATTCATTAATTTTTTTTCTAAATTCAATCTATATAAATTCATCATTCATAGACCAAATCAATAATAAATTGCCATACAAATACATTACATATGGCAATTTATCAGTAATTTAATTTGTAAATGAATTCATATACCCATTACTATTTTTGTTATATATGACAGTTTAAAAATTCAATTTGGGAAAAATATCAGAACAATAAACAAAGTCCATCCAATCAACTTCTCTTGGTGTGCATCCATTTTCAAAAGCTCCACACTTACCCAATCATAATACCATCAAACTATTATATGTTATTTAATTTCTGCTCTGCTCTCCCCTCCCTCTATCTTCGTAGTTTGTTATTCGTGGGGTTGGTTGTTAGTGCAAGAATTAAGCAGAGATTTTGTCTGGGCAGATATGGGCAGGAAATGCTCACATTGTGGAAACATAGGACATAATTCAAGAACCTGTACCAATTACAGAGCTGGACTTAGGCTTTTTGGTGTTCAACTTGACCTCTATTCTTCTTCTTCTTCTTCTTCTTCATCAATGATGAAGAGTTTTAGCATGGACAGCTTGTCTTCTTCCTCATCTCCTTCTCCTTCTTCTTTGAGTTTTTTTCATAATCCTGACAGAACCTCCCCCGGCTATCTCTCAGATGGCCTCATCGCCCCAATCCGAGAAAGAAAGAAGGGTAAGTTTTTTTTTAATTATTATTTTTAAAAATCTTTTATATTCATTCCTCAAATCAACATTTTTTTAGCAAAAATATTAAATTTGTGCAAAAATAATAATATATAAGGTATAGGAGTGGCATGGACAGAAGAGGAGCACAGAAGATTTCTAATAGGGCTAGAGAAACTAGGAAAGGGAGATTGGAAAGGAATCTCAAGAAATTTTGTAACCACAAGAACTCCTACCCAAGTTGCTAGTCATGCTCAAAAATATTTCCTTCGCCTTTCTGCTCTTCACAACAAGAAGCGCGATTCAAGCCTTTTCGACTCGGTATACTCTTCTTTCTAATTTCTTTTCTTGATCATATCCATGAATTTATTCATGAGCCAAATTAATAATAAACTGACTGTTTATCATTAATTATTAGTTTGTTTCATAAATAAATTCCTGGAATCTTTTTTTTTTTTATAATTATATAATAGATTGATAATATTTTGCAAATTGATTAATTTGTACAGTAATGAATTGAAGGTGTAGGTAGGGGGAAAGAGCCAACTCCAAGTATGTGATTTAGTTGGTAGTGAAAATATGAAGGCAATTAGCTTTACTGAAAAAGCAATTAGAAGTGATGAGGTTCCTGATTGCGTCCACCACTCATTGCCCTTACCCAGACCTTCAATGCTATCAAAGTCATGTCTTCATCACTAACATTAACATGTGATGATGATGATCATGGTCTCGACCTCACTCTAACAACTTCTTTTCAACCAAATAACTCATCATCTTCTTCGACTCCATTCCTTATCTCCATAAGAGCTACCTAATTCATGAATTATATATATACTTATATATATGTCCACTGTTTTCTCTGTTAATTTATGGTGGAATCTTTTTTTTTCCCTTCTTGGAAATTGAATTAAGGGATTTGTTGATGCAATCTGTTCCAGTTAACTATTATCATTGTATCTTTATATTTTCGGTGTTTCAATTTATGGTTGGTAGAATAACACATCTCAAGGCAAATATTTTAGGCATAGCCATGGTTAGTGCACACAACTTAGTGCTTGAGGCGATTTAATTAATTTTTGTATTAATTTTATTCAATTCACATCCAACTTATTTATTGTTGCATTATAAACGGGTTAACATGTTTAATATATATGTTTGTCACTATATTATATATTACATTGTATAAAATAGTATTATTTTAAACTATTTATTATTTTTATAACTTTAAATCAGGGTATATATTGTTTAATTATTGCAAAAAAATATATTTAATTATTTAATAATATATATTTTATATTAAGATTATTTATTATATGTTCAAAAGCTATTAGAAATATCATTTTAAATGTTAAATAAATTGTAATTGTATCACCTTTGTTAAGGAATTAAATTCAAATCCAATTTATTTATTAATTGTGTCGTTTTAATGAATTATGTTAGTATCGTGTTATTGGCTCGTGTTAAATTTTATTAGCTCTAGCCATGGTGGTTAGATATTCTTCAAGTATATATATAGAGAGAGAGAGGGAGATATGATGCAATGCAACTAAAGGTGTAAAAAAAAAAAAGAATGATTTAGATAGAAAGAATCTAATAATAAAATATTCATATAAAACATAAAAATGGAATATTTCTCATCTCCACTTCCACTTGTACAGGAACGTATCAATATCATTAACCTAACTGCTTTATATCCCTCTCCCTAAACTTAAATAATTAACTATAAATCTTTACCTTTTTATTTTTAAAAATTCTAATTAAATCTGATACCTCTGTTACTTAAATCAATGAATTTATGAATGGATAGCTGCATTTGATCATGCAGATTTAAAAATAATAAAAGAAAATTCCCACTCTTGCTTTGCTCCAATTTCCTTCGTATAACATTCATCAACAAACTGCCCTTTTGGATGAAATGCATACCACTGTCACCCATAATAATATCCTGAATATATATAATTGTGTCAGAGTTATAGAGAAACTGACAACTCAAGGCTTATATATAATACTCCATGTCCAAGAAGGAAGGATAGGATTGGATAGGGGACAGCTTTCATGGCTCCTCTGCAGCAAAAAAGGTTGAGTCTGAGTGAATAAAATCATAAATCTGAAATCAGCTCAGCTGGGGTCCTACTTTTTCAGTAGAAATTAATATGGCTCCACCAAAATCACAGCCACAGAGTTAGCCATTACTAAACACCTACACCTTGTTGGTATTCTTGTCTAATATAATGCACAGCATTCAATTCCACCCTACTTTTATATATATATATATAATTTTAATGGTGGCTATATTTACCGACAATTTTTTTAACCATTAGATTTTTTATCAAGGGTTCTAATTTGTTCTATAATAATTATGATTATTTAATGTTATTTAATATTAAGATTTATGATTGAAAAACTCTCTCTCCATATATATAATTTTTTCTCATAAAAATTCTGTATTTGTTTATGATTAATTTAATCAATGAGATGGAAAAGTGTGAGTTATTTACTAAAGTCTAGGCTAAATAGAATTTGAGTAGCAATTAAAAAAAATAGAAAAAGATTTTGTCTACTAACTTTAGTAATAATAACTCCCACTAATATTTCTACATAAAAATACATTAACTTGAAATGAGAAATTTTGAAATTAGTTGAGTGGCAAAAGTTTTTAAGTTATAGTAATCTCATTATCTCACTAATTAATTAGATATATTGAGATGTTATTGCCAGTAAAGAGTTAATTAGAGTTTTTAAAAATGAGAAAAATCAGCAATTAGGTATTGATAGTTTGTTAGTAGTAATTTTTAAAGGCCTATAAGATTTTCATGAAGACAATGTTTATTTGAGTTATGAGAAAGAAAGTGATAGATACTATACAAACATGGAAAAAAAGAAAAAAAAAACTTGTCCACCACCTTTGCAGTAACAAAACCTTTATATAAGGATTAAAAAGATGAAATATACACCATCTCAAAGAATTGTGATACACTTCACCCATTCTAAATGGATAAACTTATTTTTATTTTCATAAAAATTAAAAAATTCAATTAGTACGGTTTGAAATTCTATATTTTATGTAACACATAACTCTATATTAATTAAGGGCTTTATTGAAAAACTAAAAAAATAAACTATTTTTTAGAATAATTAAATAAAAAAATAAATGAACCTAATTTTTTTTTTTTTTTTTAAGAGGGATAGAGTAATTCTTCGGTTAGCGAATTCTCATTAAAGGAACTTTGTTAATGTGGTGTAATGATTGAAAAGAAAGTGTACGGTTTAAATGATATTAGTTGTTGAAGCCAAAATATCCAAAACAACCTTAATAATACACATCAATCATCTGTTTCAATGTATGACTTATTATTATTATTATTATTAATTAATTAATTAATCAAATCAGATTCTTTTTTATTTTTTTTCTTTTTTTGAATATCGTTTTATTTGGTTTGAAAAATATTTATTTAGTAGTACAAATTTACAGTGACACTCGAACTACCTGTAACCATCAAAAGAGATGAGAACTTATTATCCCCCACCAACCTGTTTGCCATCTGGACAATGTAGCGACCGTTGAAATTATATTGGAAATTGAAACCAAATTTAATTCCCACATGAAAATTTCATGTTTTCTTTTTTTTTTTTCCCCTCAATAGATTGGACCTTGTCAAATAGTGCACATTAATATTCTATATTAGTCTAACAATCATCCTTTTGTTTTAAGGATATATTTTAGTCTTGATTAAGTGTATGTGTATCCTCCTAATTGGTATTAAATTAAAGTGTTAACTCATATGTTTGTTGTCATTAAGGGAAGCAAATTGTACTTAAATTTCAACACTTAACATTCTGTAAGTCAGAGAAGAGTTATATAATACATATAATCCCTAATTAAGACCATAAAATAGACATTTAACTGATATTTAGAATTTTAAAAAAATGGTTTGAACTCTTTCCAACTCAGGGAATTCTTTTCCTTGCATCACCAATATAGGCTTAGTTCTCAAATACTACAATTTTATGTTTCACTATCACTAAAGATTACATAGTAAAGACTTTCCTCAAAAAAGAAAAAAAAAACATAAAAAATAGATGATTCAGACAACAGTTGGAAGGAATAAGAGATTGACTTATTGCATAGAATTAGATTAAACATTACCTTCTATTATTATAGATCTGAGCTGACTTTATGATTAATCTTCCTATATATATATATATATATATATATATATATATATATATATATATATATATTTGGTGTGATATTTATGTTTGTTCATTAATCCATTAGAAATGAGATATTAATTACGTGACGAGACGCCCTCGTATTTTGTTTATTAAAATCTTTCAATCCCCACTCATTAGACATATGACATATATTTTTCTGATAAGAAATTATGTGATTTATATTTTTCTAAATAGCTAGATTCTAAAAATACTTTCAATTATTCTTTAGGGGCATGTAGATTATATATAAAAATGCGAAAAAAATCTCTTCCACTTCATCACATCCCACCAATTTGAAAATTTAAGAAACATCCAAGTGTGATGTCCCTTCTGCCTAAAATAACCGGGTAATAATAATAATAATAATAATAATAAACTTACAAAAAAACAAAAAAGAAAGTATAGCTATTGTAAGTCTTGATGGGTATACAATATATATTACCAGGTAAGTATAAACTATTACCAAGTATGCATCGGAATAATTCCTCGGAAAAAGCATTTTCTATTTCTCTGCGTTTCCATCTTCCTCCAGTCAATCAATAATACAGAATTAATACACGACTCCCCAAAAGAAAAAGAAGAAAAAAGATATCCAAATTACAGACCAGAGAATAATTATAAAAATGAGCTCATTATATTTGCTATATACCCTCTACAAAATTTGAGGAGTGTGTTTACATGGTATGGTACCAGTACATGGAAGAGAAAACCCCGAGTTCCATTCCATGTCTGAACCTTTGATAACAGCCTAGGATTTTTCACTTGCAAAAAGATAAAAAGAAGAGCAAACTACGAAGACAATAAACTGATTTTCAAGGAATAAAAATTGAAATTAATTACATTACAAAATGGACACTATTCTACACGAAGCAGGCCCATCTGGGAGGGTAAGAGATGACCTGAATCAGAAATTAGAAGTATGCAGGCAAATACGAATCATATCTACGGATGTCTTGATTTCTTGGTATTGAATTGGCATGATTTTCCCATGTGATCTCTGTTAGATGAAAGTAGGCAACAAGAAGAGCTTTGCAACGGAAAAAGAAAGTTCACTTAGTCCACCTCCTTCGCACTCTTAAGCACCTGTCCTCCAGAGTATAAGAAGCCATTAGCTAAATGCTGGAATTTGCATCATTCATGCTTTTAGTCAATATCATGAATCATGAGAACCTTGGACCATCAAAGTAATACGCTTAGCACTCTCTGCTCGAAAGCTTTCTCCTTTATATCCAATCTGGGAGGAGAAATCATATTAAAAAAATGCCTCAAAACAATTGCCCTTACTGGAATTGCCTAAAATTTCAGAACACGACAATTTCCCTAGCATAAATTAGAGAAATATAGACATTCGTACACTTGTATATATACATATGTGCATATGTATGAAGGCAGAAAATCACCTCAGTTGGATTATCAGGGGGAAACCATCGCAATAGTACCCCAAGCCGTATGACAGCAGGAATCAACTTGAAAAGCAATGGTGTAGTCACCTGTAACTTACCAAGTGAGCATTTGAAAATCTTAAATTCACATGATTCAGTATTAGTAAATCCACTGATACACCGAACTCCAGAATATTCAACTAGGGAGGTTCACCACTTCTGAGAGAAATAGACCTATTAAAGCATCTCCTAGTGCATTCAAAATTCAGTGAAAATTTCTACATTGCACTTAGAAGGATAAGAATAATGCTTCCTCAAGCAATAATTTAACCATTTCAACAGCATAAAAAGGAGAATATTATAAAATACTTAAATATCGGTGGAGTACTTTCTACACTATCCCCCTCCAAAATCCTATCAACCCCCATGATGACCTAGGTGGATACCCAAGAACATCAATGTAAAAATTTTTCTTACCCACTCAGACTGTATCATTAACTCACTAAAAAAACATGCAAAATAGTGCCTACTTACCAAACTCAATGCTGTTGTTCCAAGAAGCAGTAGATACAATTTACCCTGCGAGAGTCAATACAAACTTTAGATGCATTACCAAGAAAGAAGACGACATAGAGAGATTCTCAATAATCACAGTATAAATATTTGGTTTAAAGCAAGTTCCAGCATGCTCCATCTAGTTGGTTTTATACAGTGATGAGAGAATTAAGAATTTCCCTATCAGGGAACCAACATAAAACTCATAATCTGGGAGCACAGAGATCAGAAACTTATCAAAACAATGGTTCTTTACCCGACATCAAATGCAAGAACAATTCACAACCACATATTTACATGAGAAGACTGGCTATTAGTTCAGGATGGATGCACTTGCATTACATTGAAAAACATGCCCACGATGGAAGTACCAACCTCAATTAAATGAAGATTAGAAGCACGGCTTAGAAGAACGAAAGCAAATTCCCCAATTTGTGCAAGAGACATTCCAACCTACACAAATGAGCAAACCCAAGGCAATGGAACATATAAAAATTGTCAAAATGAATAATAGAAACATGACAATACTTCCTCAAATCTTACAAGAACCGAAGTTTTATTGCTATATCCAAATCCCTTGACAACAGTAGCAACCACAATAATTTTTATGACGATCACCAATAACACAGCTGCCAGTAAAATATCAACATGATTCCACAGGAAATGAACATTTATTAGCATCCCAATGCTGGCAAGAAAGAAAGCCGCAAAGAAGTTGCGAATGGGTTCAACCTAAAAGAAATATATCTCAAATGAGAACAAACACATGAGACTTCTGCGTCTGAGGGCAAAAAATTTCAGTCAGACCAAGAAAAATACAGTTAAGGCAGTAAAATATAGCATAACTGAAACTCTGTATGGGTTTGTAAAGTGTGTAACCAGGAAATGTAGAAATAATTAAATGTTTTTGAATAGATTACAGAAAAACTTTGTCATATTAGACATTTTTGTTCTCTTTTTCGAAATGCAACATTCAAATCCCTTTTTGAAATGTCAATGGTTCAGATAATTGCATCGTAGTTATAATTGATATCATACAAGCTGTTAGGATTCAAAATTCTGTATGGAGGCAAAGGCCATTAAAGCTTGAAATGCAAATAGATCAACATAGTATTAAGACAGCAAGTCTATAATCAACCTGTTCATGGCGAAAAGAACAGGATGAATGTTATATGAGATCAGTCTGGGCTAAAATCAGCCAAGAGTACCAGGCCCATTTAGATTTTAAGCTGAGCTTAGGCTAAGTTAAGTTCAACCTAGCATAAACTTTTCTTTTTATTCTTCAGTTTAACAAAAATAAAATTTTCTGAATTAAGGATTTGAAATACTGCCTCCAACTACAGATTTTTAAACTTAAACAAGCACTATATAAATTACCATTCCCATACAAAGTATAGCAAATAAGATTGTAAATGATTAAAGTCAACAATCACCAAGAAAGATGCCAACGTACTCTGGAATTTTGCTCTTATGGCAGTTTTTAAAGCATTTAGATGCAGAGAAATACCCACATTTTAAAAGACTAAAATTTTCTTTTAATCTGCTGTAGATAAGGTGGGTTTTTATGGGTTTTCCAGAGTGTCTCTCAGTGTTAATTATCATGAGTGTATGTTACTAATTTTCTGTGGTTTCTCTGTATTGCTTTTTTTTTTCAAGTTAGGATAGGACGATATCTTATGCTCCACATTGTAAATCTCCTATCGTTCTTTCTTAAAGACTTTCAAAAACAAAAAAGACGAGCATTGAGCAACTTCTAGCAAAGGAATACTAGAAAGACTCACTTGTTCAAGTGTATGTTGGGCAAGATCAGTTGTTGATATCATAACTCCCGCAGCGAAAGAACCCAGTTCAAGGCTCAAACCCAGCTTATCACTACACTGAAATGCAAAGTAAATCATCAGATGCATGCATACATGTGCCTGTCTGGTTGAAGCAGGCAGGAGTATTGGCAGTCAAATACAACTAGGACCTGAACCAGAATTTTTTTTCCTTCTTTTTTTTCACGTCTAGAATCATGTGCTATTATATGCCAAATAGAAAAAATGCATAAATATGCCCAGAGTTTAGGACATAAAATGAATGACATTGAAAGTTTCAATAAAAATAATAGGAAAGGCTAACCCAAGCAACAAGTAAGCAGAATGCCACTGAAGCCAATTGATAGAGTTCATTAGTCTGCAAAATAAACGTTCATTCAGAAGCCCTCCACCAGAAAATATATGATTAAAGAAAAGATCGTAGTTTTACCTGTGATGATAAGCTTGTCATTAGCTTCAGAAACCATGGTACACAAGTACAAGATACTATTGTCAAAATTGTCAAAAATGTTACTAACAGAACCAACCTGAAATGTAAATATGCTGCAGCAGGTGAATAGAAACCAATGATATTTAATGGGTGAATTATCATACGAAGATATCAACATGCTACAACTTAAACTGGTACACTACTATGACTAGATGTAAGTTGTTATGAAGCAATTAATCAAACCATGCATATGCAAACATATAATGAGCATCTGGCACTCACATAACCTTGAAGATCCTGCACCTATAGTTAAATGCACCAGTATGCATAAATGTTCATTTCCAAATCATTCTATCATCATGTCTTGAACCTTCAATGCATACCACTTTAGTAATAGCTAAATTTTATCAACTACCAAACAAAACTATAAATTATAATACAGAAACCAAGAACAGGCTTGATCTTTATGCAGTGAAAATTTCAAAACAAATACACAATTTAAGTTTTTTAGATTCTTACGATTTAGTCATGGACATAAAACCTTGAAGAACACCAGAAGTGCCACCAAGAACAGGAAGCAAAGCAAACAGCAGACCAACTGCGCAATCCTGGCAGGGCATAAAGCTCAAAACTTACTAGCAAATACCTTTCTAAAAGGAAGAAAAGAAACTTTACAAGCAAAAGCTATTCTATTACATCCTACAATCAATAACCATGATAGCCATAAATACAGCATCTATTAGCACAGATTCGATGAGTGAGAAAATAAATACCTGCAGAATAAGAGTTCCAATAGTGACTTGACCATGAAGAGCACTAATGCTATTCTTCTCCATCAAAAATTTCAGAACCTGTGACCAAGCAAAAAGAATTTACAAGAACAAAAAGAGTGGAGTTCAACATAGAAGAATAAAAAACATTTTCAAATATCGATAAAGAAACCAGCACTAAACTGCTCAAAAGGAGAAGATAACTGCACTGCACAAAAGCATGAATGAATTCATTTTTTTTCTCTGTTTCCTTTCAGAAAATTCACTCTGAAGCATGTTGAGCAAAGAACAGAATCAGAGCTGAGAACAATGTATAAGGTAGATTAATGGTCTTAGAGCACTACAGTCTCCTTCAAATATATGCAACAAGCACTCTTCTGCCCCTTTACAAAAATAGGGAGCAAAAAGAACATAATGATTACAGTGAAAGTGATAACAATAGTTTAAGCTAAAATAAGATTACAAAGACAAAAAAAGGAACAATCTTCATTGCAATGATACGATGACTAGATACTAGATAAAACATAATGAACTTTGGCCTCCAAATATATAATGGGCAAACAAGCAAATGCATAATATAATAACACCTATAATTAGGAATTTACCACTGCAGTAGAAGACATAGAGAGGAATGCACCAACAAATACTCCCTCTGAAGGTTTACCACCACAAAACTGCAAAAATAGGCAGCAACAAACATCAAAAATCCTGTAGTGATAAAACCCAAGTATCAAAAACATATGATGCAGTCAAGCAAAACTAAATTTAGGAATTTCAATTTAATCTCTAATTCTGAAAGTAATATGTTCTATTCAAATTTCCATGTACAATTTCTATTCAGGAAGTTTAGGTTTATGATTTATTTAGGATTTCAGGTTTATTATTTTTTAGGAATTTTTATTGTCATTTGGATTTGGACTATTTTAAAAAGTTGTCATTTCCAACCTATGTAGCATTGGTATAGAGTTATCCTAGTTTGGGATTCCTAATACAAGTGGTAGTAGGATGAGTTGTTAGGCTATAAAAACTTATGTAGTTTTCTTATTCTTTAGAGTCGAGTTGATATTTGAAATTTCAATCAAAGTATGGGAGCTTAGCGCTTTCCTTTAGCTTCATGCTTTTGTTTTTGTTTGTTTCTTGTGTTCCACATCAACATTATATAACAGCTAAAGAATAATGTCAACTTAGGTTCTAATATACAATATCAGCTATGCTCAAAAGTTCAAGTTCTACAACATTCAATCTTTAGCTTCCAGTAACTAATCTTTAAAATTTATCTCCCACCAAATAAGTGCAAATATAGAAGGGCTCATCCTTTCAACATATGAGGTTTCCACTATTGTTAGACAAATGCTAGCATTAATGCCAGAAAAGATACAAAAAGATATGCAATTCACTATAACCAAACTATTATTTAGAGACTCAAAGCAATAGAGATAACATCTGAAATTGAAGTATTTTGCACACACACACAACGCTCACACTAGCTTGAAGCTAAACTTGATACCCTTAAGCATTATCCATACCACATTAAGAAAATTCTAAACTTCAAAAAATGCTCCTTTCTAGAAAAATAATTTAAGAGATGTTTCAACAATTCTCAAATATTTGAAAATGATAACCAAGAATCTATTCTATGCTGTGGTTTTAAATGTCTTTTAATACAAGGAAAGAATTTTATATCCTTACAGAAATTTAAAAAAAAAAACTGATAAAAAAATAGAGACATGCCAGTCGAGGAAGGCAGTGAAAGATTTTATCTTATTTCCTGTGACTCAAGTAAAGATTTCAAGTGAGTTGATTCAGGTAGGCAAGATCTTAACGGCGGATGTGGTTTAATAGGCCAATTATTATTCTAAAAATTTGCAAGATTGTGGTAGCATACCAGAACTGTTATTCCACACAAGCACATAAATAGGAAAATCTGGAGAAGACCGCCCAGAACAGCAACTGTTCGAACAACTCGAAGCTGCATTTTAGAAGTCAATATCGTGTTTATATCTGTTAAAAGAAAAATAATTGGAAATGAAAACAGGAAAAAAATTACAAGCAGACCTTCTTTGCCGAGAACTCCAGGCCCAATGCAAAAAGAAGAAAAATTACACCGAACTGAGCCACCGTTTCAACCTGAGTGCATATCCAAATGAGAAAAAGAATAAGCATACTAAAAATCAAATACTGTATGAAATATCCCATGACAAAAAACTAACCAGAGGCTAAAAGAGACAACTAAGCATTAAGCTGCATGTACACGCACATGCCTTTGCTCAAATACTCACATATAACCTTGCTATAACCAGCAATTTGTGAATCCATAACATGAGAATGAGAAAATTCAGAGGTTTACATTGTGACATCAATCGACTAAAACATAATTAATTGAAAGAAAAAGGAATAAAAACAACAGGGCATCAAACTGCTAGTAAAATTATATTCCATTACAGAAAACAAAGAATACACAGTAAATCAGCATATATGTGCTAAAAACATACCTGCACCATTTCACTGACAAAGCTCAGGCCCCCAGGCCCAATAACTGAACCTGCTAGCAGATATCCAGTAATAACCTGCAAAATTCAAAATGGATGAAAGAAGTTCAAATCTGCAAATGAGTACTTCATCATAAACTAAGCATCAGAACAAGTCTAACCGGTTGTCCAGCACAAGCAAATGCAATGCCACCACAAGTTGCAGAGACAATGACTACTACCAGATCAGATATCAATCTGTAATTATTGCAATTTCAACAAGTAACATCAGCTAAAAGATTACTTTGTAGTGGGCTTCTGATTGCATTATCAGAATACAAGGAATAATTAAGCTAACCTTAAATCTAGTTGCAACACAGGGTACTTGGATTTTGGATTAGACATGATAAAGACATTGTCCTAAAGATAAAATTAACAACAAATATCATATTTTAATCAGCTTAAAGATTCATTCAGATCTTAGAATCAAAATGCAATAGTAAACACCTCTAGAAGAATTGTATAAAGCAAGTTCCCAGCAGTTTGTATTGCACATACCTTTCTATCAATCAACATTGGTGTATCCTCTGCTCCATGGTCATTGTCCAGAAAATCTTGAAACTGAAAAGATCTATGGTTCACAAATTGATCAGAAGTTCTCGAAGTTAAGGTGGAAAGCTGAATTTGTATATCTACTGTTAAAATACAATTGTCTAAAGGCTTAAAGATAACAATCTCCATTATTACAAGAAATAAGCACATACTTCTCCTCCTTGGTGTCATTTTTCTTCAATTTAACTCTAGCAACAGTTTCCAAAATTGCCTGGTAAAATAAGCATGTCACACTCAGCCATCATGTAAGACCAGGAGCTTGTATAAAGAAAGAAAAAAAACAAAAGCTCATTAACAGACAGATTCACTAACATACTTAATCCATCATCCACAACTTTGATGTATTTCTTTTTCCCCATTTGGCAAACTGACTCAAGTTTAGTTATCCCATATGTCAAGGAACAGTTTCCACCTCATCATAATTCATGGTATCATATGGACAAATAAAAATAATAAAATATACATCTATATATACATAGATATAAATGTGTGTGTGTGTGTGTGTGTGAATCCCCAGTGCAGGGGATAATTTAAGGTTCAACGAGTCCATTATTTAAATCCATGATCCAATAAGTATATCTTCAGTTCAGAGAATTCTATTAATTAATAAATGTGACCAAACTTTATCCATAGCCTATTTGGCATTTTCATATCCTTAGAACCAGTTTTGACCAGGTGAAAATTATTTTCCAGTTTGCCCAGTTGTACAGAGTCAAAATATATTAAAGAATGGCATTTGGAGCTACTTTTTTTTGTTATTTAAATAGTAGAACTCCAATGATTAATATCAGAAATAACAATAGCAACTCCAGGAAATCCCTAAAGAAAACAAACAATCTCAGAATTTTGATATACAAATGAAGTTCAACATTATTTTTCTTACGTGAAATGTATTATGTGAATCTGCTTTTATCTTAATGTTCCATAATTTATTCACCTGAAATTCTCTACAACACAGAGCGCATATGTAGAGTCTAATTATGAGGGTTATTTTCCTGTTAATGATTTGCATAGACAATTCTAAAAATTATTGATTGGCTACAAAAGCCGTTCAGGTAGACAAATTACAGTACCTGATATACTCAAAAGGTTTCTAATTGCATAATATCATAGCCAAATCCTCACCTTTGATTTCCTCATTCAATGTAATGACTGGAAAGTTGTAGCAATAAAATAATTGAGTACAAAAATATTAAGTATACAAGACAATTAGCCATTTCAAGTTAACCATACTAATAATTCAGAAAATATTTAGCAACCTGCTGTCCAGCAACACTGTTATTGAAGCTGCCAGGATCAGTGGCTGCAAAAGAGAACACAAGAAACAATCCTAATTTATAATTTATTTCACTAAAACCTTCCAAAATGCACAGGTTTAACGTGAAAATACAAGAAATTAATTTATAGCCTACATTTGGTTCATTAGAATTCTAGAAGGCAAAATAACTTCTCACTCTTATCACACATAAAATAAATGCAGAAATCATCTACAAATGTCCACAACGTCAAATTAAATGTTTCCAGAAACAAGTCAGTTACCGTAATTTTCCTAAAAATTAAAAATTCGCTCAAGCGTTGTAAAAATATAGGAAATAGCAACCTAGAGCTGATCCACAAACGGAAAACCCTAGTTACAACAAATAAGGAAACTAAACGCCCGAAAAAAAATTAAATGCAGAGCCACGTAGAAACAAATTGAAATAGAGTTCAGATCTATCACGCACATTCATTCTGGTCGGTCTCATTGAACTCTTTCTCCAAAGCCCGATCAATCATGTCTGCAAAGCTGTCCTCTCCGGATCTAGAAAGCGTCGAGTTCGATTCGAATGTTGCATTTATCTCCACGTCCGAGACCGAGTCAAGGGCCGACTCGGTTACGACGAACGAGAGAAGGATAGCACAAATGAATAACAGAGAAAAAACTAACCTCATTGTTGAGGTAAAGTTCATAAAAAGGAGTGCCGCCGGCGAAGTTAGCTAAATGGAGTTGGCGAATGATTTTCGTTCACTACTACTGGTATCTTTCTCGCGAAGGAGGAGAGGGAAAGGAGTTTGGTTAGCACAGAAATGGAGGATCCTAATTCGTATTCGGTACGTACAAGTCGAAATTACAAAACGCCCCTGGTGTTTCGTGAGAGAAATATCCGTTGTAGTTGCGCCTCATCGGAAGGGTTACGGATCATCGTTAATTGGGTGATCCTGACCGTACGAATGAGAATCAAGCTCGAATGCATTTGACAGAGGAGATGAGATTTGATCATCTTGACGATTCGCCACGTAAGATAACTGGCGGGCCACGCTTGTTTTTACGAGGTAAGTGGGCGAGTGTCAACTGGCGGGGTATAAATTTTAGCTGCGGAAAATGGAAATGACAAATTGAAAATTTATCATAATAATGTCTAAGTTAAAAAAATTTTACAGTGTCTTTTTAAAATTATTAACAAGCTGTGATAGCATTTTATCCATGTAATTACTTTGTAATGGCATACTATTCTCACATTAAAAAAAAATTCAATTTCATTTTTAAATATATTTTATCTATATAATTGATATTAATTTCAATCTTTAGAACTCAATTAATATTTTAATATATGTTATTCATCCTTAAAATTAAAATGTTATATTTTTATTATTTTCACAGAAAATAGATTTTATTGTTAAAATTAATAAATTAATTATGGAACTTAATAAAAATTTTAAAAAAAAGTATACAATATTTTATTTATGAGAAAAATTTGACATAAAAAATTATAAAACTTAACTAAAATCTAAGATTAAATATTCATAAAAAAATACTACAGACCAAAACACGACTGCTATCTATATATCGTATTCGTGATTCTTTAATAAAATATATTGTTTATTTATTTTATTCAAATTTATTATAAAATAATATAAGTAGATCCCATTTAAATTTTTTATTGAAATAAAAAATTCTCTCTCCTATTTCTAATTTTGCAATGTCCCTTGCAAATGTCACATAGATATTTGCAGTTTAACTTATAAAAGAATAAAGATACTCTAATAGTTGTCTTTTTACTTAAGAATTTGCCTCTTGATAAAATAGATTTGTTCAGAAAAAAAATTGTATATATTAATTCAAGTTATACCAGTAAAAGCTTTTGAATAATGGACAAAAAAGAATCAGAGCAGAATGCCAGAATTTGCCTCACTAGATGGCAGATTTTATGCAAGAATTCTGCATGAGGTGTCAAATCACCTTTGCAACTCCGCGGCGTTGGAAAGGCGGATTCAGTGCGATGTCTTATAACTTACTTAGATTTCATTAAAGCTCTCTTTGGGAACTTTGGAGTACATATTTGGATGAAAGTAAAATAATAATAGAGAAAAATAAAAATAAAATATTATATATTTACTATTTTACTCATTACTCTATAAAATAATAAATATCTTATTATAATGAAATAATCAATAAAAAGAATATTATTTGTTATAAAATAATAAACAAACAATATTAAATATTTGTATACATATTACCAATTAAGTAAAAGGCATAAAGTTAATTAACTTTTACCCAAAATATGGAAGTGTATTAACTTGATCTGCTTCCGGAAATCATTACATCAATGTAAATATAGAATGCTAATGGAAAATTTATAGATATTTAATATAATATTAATATTTTAATATTATATTAAATTTTTATTTAAATATAAATTAAAATAAAATAATTTAACAGTGGGCGTGTATGTTTTGTTTTTAAAATGCGGCAATGAAACCAAAGCTTCATAATTAGGGACAAAAGGATAAAAACGTAATTTTACATTCAACAGTAAAAAGATTTTAATATTTTCCTTTCCTTCAATTTGGGGAGAAATTTGGCGGAAAAAAATAACTCATATTTTCCTTTATTTTTCTTTTATATTCAAACAAGATAAAATAAAAATTCTCCCAACCTTAGGGTAAAAGATTCTGATAGGATGGAGGACATTGACTCCAAATAAAAAAATATTATTGGCAGTTGAAATTTTTAGACAATTGGTGAGACTAACAGACCAATTACATAATGTTTTTGAAAAAACTTCAGTTTTTATCTGTTTTCCCAAAAAAAAAATTCAAAGTTTTTTTTATAAAAAAATATAATGGATTCTTTTTAAGTGTTATTTCTGCAAACCATAGAAAGTCTGAATCTTAAATGTATTTTTATTATTGTCCCTTTCATAATTTTTATTCTTAGTGCTGAATTATGCTTTTTATGGCTTTTATTCAAATCATAAGGGGTAACTATTGATTAGCACATGTACAAATCTCATGACATAAAAAAAATCCGATATATCAAAAGAAGAATAAAAAACCTAGTTTGATTTATTATTTTTTTTTATAAAGAATGATTCCCAATTTAATCTTTATTAATTCGGTTTTAAGATAAATTATAAAAATTTATATATTGGTTATACAAAATATGATTTTATATTATGGAAAACTATAACTTCCACAATTGAAATTTATGAAAATCAGAATTGAATAATACCATCCATTACCTTAAATGCTACATACCCAACGTTGTGGTTATTAATGAGTAATTATAATCCAATTAACAGTTAAACATTATGGAAGTTTATCTATCAATCTTGTTGGAGTAATGATAAAAATTTATTTATTGTCTATTTTATTAGCAAACAAATTTGTTAAACTCATTGCATACGAGGTCTTTGTTATAATTAATTTATTAGATTTAAAAATTGCAAAAAAAAAATAGTGCAATCCAACACCTGTTTTTTATTTAAAGTACACTTAGGTCGAATAGTGCTTTGCTTTTACATTAATACTTAGACTAAGCCGCCATTTCAAAAAATAAAAAATAAAAATGCATAGACTGAGCTACATAAAAAGTTTTAGGAATAATCTAATAATCTATTACTCTCTCCATTTTATTTTAAGTGTGATTTAAAAAAAGAAAATTTATTCTATTTAAATCACGTTTTTAGATTACTTATGAGAAATCAAAAATTTTCTTTCCAAACTTTACCCATGTCTTGATTTTAAAGTAATTATTGGATTAATTATAGTTTATTATTTTGAGTCTTTTTAATAGAGAATAATATAGTTATTTTATACCTATAATTATGCATATTAAATAACATTTTTAATTTTTATGACACAATTTTAAACGGCACTTAAAGTGAAATGGAGAGAATAATTCATAGATCCCAGCCCCATAAACTTGGAAAGGGCAAAGAACAAAAGAAGAAAAAAAAAAAAAAAACCTCAATCTCATTCAACAAGATTCGAGTATAAAATATCCAATGTCGCCTTTGCTCTTACGAAAACCGAAAAATAGCTTAGAAAATCAAAATGTTCCAATTGTCATTAAAAATAAATAAATAAATAAAACCCAAGAGATGTGATAATCGGTTCATTAATAATTGACAATAAAATTGCAATTAACGCATTAAAGATATTGAAATGAAAAGCATAAAGATTTGAAACTTAGCAGTTGATGTACTTCTGATATGTCGGAAAAAAAAACAATCTTAGAAGTTAGGACAGGCAGCTAAAGCAGAAGCAGAAGTATTCCAAAAGGTAATGTTGTAGGAAAGAAAATTTTCTTTTTTTTCATACAAAAAAAACTCACATAGAAACGAGAAAATTGTCTCTAATAGATTCCAAGTTCAAAACTCTAGTGAAAGCTTATGAAAACCACAATAAGGTGAAAAATCATAGGCTGTCATTTTGTTACTACTTTCTACAATTTTGAGTGTTTCAGACATTCTTCCAAAACTTTTCCCTCAAATTCCCAATAGTAATTTTAAAATATGCAAGTTGTATGAAAACCACACAGCTACATACAAACTTCTTGATTGGGAAAAAAGATTTAAAAAAAAAGAAGAAAAACGCAGAAAACTTCAAGAATATTGAAAAGACACCCAATAAGAAATCAACCGCTACAAAAATCGCCCATTGGTATATATTGTGAGATCCCATCCCATAGTTTCCACTGGGCGGTTTTTGAAGCCAAAACCCACAGATTTGCCAAAACTAATGATTTTGAATGTGATAATACATAATTACTAAAAACAAAAGTTGGGAATAACAAGGGGCGAAGGAAGCATCCTAGCAGGGTTTTTTTTTTTCCTTAGAAGAATGAGAGGAACGACTATTCTTTGGACGCAAGTGATCTTTTGATTGACTTGAACAGAAGTAAATAAAAAAAAGCACTCAATTAATGATAAACTGAACATAGACCCGCAGATTTTGGTAATCTTTGCACTCCCCAAAGAATACCAAATTCATATTCTTGTTTACTGTTGACATTATGGGTTAACTTGCAACTAATCTAACTGCCCCACTAATTAATTACAATATTAGACCCCACCCTTGCCAGGCCTTAAGCCTATATATACTTGTGTCTAAGTTACCTATTTTTCGCAATCTAAGTTAGAAAGAAAGGAGCTAATGGAGATCCCAGTGATAGATTTTAGCGAATTCAATGGTGAAAACAGGAGCAAAATGTTAGCAATGCTTCATGAAGCTTGCGAAAAATGGGGTTTCTTTCAGGTATATTACTTACTGCCATGATTCTCTTCATACGAACTCATGTGTTTCATTTGATCTGATATCATAGCCTAATGTATGCAGATTGAGAACCATGAAATTAACAAGGAGTTGATGGAGAAGGTGAAGCAATTGGTCAATTCACACTACGAGGAAAATCTGAAGGAGAGTTTCTATGGATCTGAGATAGCAAAACGCTTGAATAATAATGGGGTGACATCTGATATAGACTGGGAGAGCAGTTACTTCATTTGGCATCGCCCAACATCAAATATCAATGAAATTCAAAATCTACCAGAGGATTTTGGGTAAGCAATGAGATGCTAAAGCTATATACTTTTGTTTTATGTAATAGTGCTCTTTGAGCTATAAACTCATCAATAAATGCTACATGCAGCAAATCAATGGATGAGTACATTACTCAACTAATCAAGCTAGCAGAGAACATTTCTGAGCTCATGTGTGAGAACCTTGATCTGGAAAAAGATCACATAAAGGAAGCATTCTCAGGAAAGAAAGGCCCTTCTGTTGGGACAAAAGTGGCCAAGTACCCACAATGTCCTCAGCCAGAGCTTGTGAGAGGGCTTAGGGAACACACTGATGCTGGGGGGATCATCTTGTTGCTCCAAGATGATCAAGTCCCAGGACTTGAATTCTGGAAAGATGGAGAATGGGTAGAGATCCCACCATCCAAGAATAACAGAATTTTTGTTAACACCGGTGACCAGCTGGAAGTTCTGAGTAATGGCAGGTATAGAAGTGCTTTGCACCGTGTCATGGCTGACAAGAATGGAAGCAGACTTTCCATCGCCACCTTCTATAATCCTGCTGGAGATGCCATTATTTCTCCAGCTTCGAAACTCTTGTACCCTAATAACTACAGTTTTCAAGATTACCTAAAACTCTATTCCACTACAAAGTTTTCAGATAAGGGGCCTAGATTCGCGTCCATGAAAAAAATGACCAATGGATATCATGGTGTCAACGTCTAGAAGAGCAAGTCATGCTCCGTTTTCTAATTTTTCAGCCAGTTTGTATTACTATTTCACGCATAAGAATTGGCAACTTTTGTCTATTAGCTATATTAATAACAATTCTAATATACAGTCTTCCAATTACTTTCTCATTGCATATTTGGAAAAAAGGAATGACCTAAAATACATATATATCCAACATGATCGTAATCACTAATTCGAGGTTTATCAATTCATTTAATAAGCAGTTCTTGTCTTACCCTATGTTTGGAATGGTTGAAAATACAATAAAAAGAAGAAAAAGGAAGCTGGACAATATAACACATTCAATCCGCAGGAAGTTTTCATGCAAATAGTAGAAGATGCGGTAAACAATCCAACTAATCTTATAACAAAATTTCTAACTAAAAGAAAAGAAGAAAATAATTGTAGTTCGCCAATTAATAAAACATGAGGACACAAATTCACCGCCAACCTAAGCCTACATATACCCTATGAGCCACATAACTTTACCAATTTGTGCTAGAAAAAAGGAAGGAGATGGAGATCCTCATGAAGATCCAAGTGAACTTAGCAGTGACAACTGGAGCAAGGCAGTGTTAGTTCTGCACCAACTGCCAAGCTTCTGAGACATGAAGCTACTTATCATGTATGATGAAATCCAGACCTAAAATTGATGTTTCATTGCTCCTTATTCTAAATGATCTTAATAATACATGAATTCTGCTAATTGAGAATCATGCAATTGACAAAATGTTAATGAATAAGGTAAAGCTACAGGTGAATTCACAATATGAAGAAGGATATTCTATGAATGATAGATAACTTAAAGATTCAAGAACAGAGGGAATATTACAGTGAAAAACTTTTCTTCATTTGGCATCACCCAAAATGTGAAAATCAATCAAATTACCAAACTCCTAAGTACACATTTGGTACACCAAAAGAATGGAAAACAGAATCCTATTCCTAGATTGATGTTTTGAGATTTCAATATTTCTATTTGGTATGTTCATATAATAGGAATTGAAATCTTATTTTTACGTTTGGTGTGATTCTATAAATAAGAGGAATAGAATTCAAAATTAATTATATTGGTCTATATTATTATAAATTTATTATTATTATTATTATTGGGAATATAAAATATTTTATTTAAAAAAACAAGGAAATGATTACAAATACTAACGAATTTGAAATATTAGGAAACCGGAATCATAATTTTATTATCAAATGCTTTAGTTTAATATAAGGTACCAAGCTCAAATTTGGAATGGAAATCTCATTCATATTCCAAGATGAGGAATATCAAACAAGCACTATGGGGCTTTTTTGAGTTAATAGGAAGGCTAGAATTCTAGTTTAAGATATATGCAACAAAATTCATTAAGAAGAATGTGTGCCTGTGCATCTATTTATGCAGGTCAACCCACATAAGATGTTTACGTGCAGAGAAAGCAATGGTAGAGCACAAAACCCAACTGATTGACCATTCAAGCTAGCAGAAAAACTTTTTGAACTCTTATGCAAGATCCTTAGTTTGGACAAGGTCTAGAAAAGGAAAGAATTCTGAGGAAATAAAGACATTTGTGTGAAAAACGAACAGCAAAATAGTGTTAATGTTCTCCAACCGAGCTTGAAAGAGGACTTTTAAAGCAACTCCAAGTGATTGAGGCCCCACCTTATATAATCCTTCAAGACACATTAGGTAATTGTTCTACAAATGCCATTATTATCTGGCTTCCAAGCTCTTAATAGGCATCACAGTCTTCTAGGTTAGAGGTGCCTTGTGTAATGCTCACATATTGGGTATTCTCTAATTAGCCTTTCTTGATTCTAAGAAGTCTTCCATGTTTCAGTTCACCATCTAATTTCCAAAAGGCAAAAGCATATTATTGGACATTAAATGAACTAAAATTTCAGATAAAAGTCCCAAATTTCTATATTGCTTGCTCCAAATTTCTATGGAAAGTAAAAACAAAAGAAGCAGAGCAGTTTGTATGGTGCAGAGAATACTGATACACCCAAAAAAAAAAAAAAAGTGGACAAAAAATGATTTAGCAGCTAAAGACTAGCCAATTTTGATAGTATTGATTTAGTAACAAGAGTTTTGGTCTGCTCAACTGATTTTGTCAATAAGAGCTTGTGAGACTTCAATAATAAAGAACACTTTGTAACGAAACATAACAAAAAGTTTCCAAATTTTAGAGATTTTGAGAAACTTTGAGCAAGTTCGTGAACCCGGAGAACAAGCTGATCAACTGAATCTTGAGTTAATTGAACATTAATAATTAAGATATTATGGAAAAAGTAAAACAATGATTCTGTCCATAGCAGCTCATTGGATATCAGACATTTGTGGCAAGGAAGACAAATGAATATTTTCTCACCATCTCCTCCGCATAGCAGCTTATGGCAAAATGCAGAAACATGAACTGGATGCAAGCATTCCTTAACAATCCTCGTGATCACATCGCATATCGGGTTGTTGATACCACCATTTCTCATTATCAGTGGAAACAACAGTGCATACTCAGCAGCTCTTTGGTGAAGCTTACAATAGTCCATAGTTCCAGTCATTAGCACACGAGAAGCTGGCTCCTCGAGAATCAGCATCTTTGGCAGGATAATTGAACTGAGAACTTGGCTTGGCCAGGCAAGCTCTTCTTGATCAGTTCCATTTGCAAAATGAAAAGTAATAATTGAAGCAATCTCATCATCCACTTTCCAGGGTTCAATCAAGCCCAGAACTGCAAAAGAATCTCTGCCTTTCTGTAAGCAAAGCTCACGAATTTGATTTGCTAACTCTACAGTTTTAAAACGAGATTCAAAACTCACAATCTGGGCTCTCAAATTAGTTGCCATGTTTTGAATTTCCTGCGTTAGAGGAGCATTATTAGGAAGATCAATCTCCATTTTCTCCAAAACTTCCTCCAAATTATCTCCTCCACCCTCTCCGACTTGACTTAGTGAATCTTGTTCACTTTCATGACTACCCAACAATTCTCTTGAATTCAATTCATCAGAAGACACAGGCAGCCAAGGGAGAACCAAGTCATCAGCACTAGCCTTATCCTTAAGCCAACAAGGCAGCGACTCAAACTCATCATTCACTCTCTCTTCTCCAGAATCCAAACTCAAATCAGAAATCCAACCGTAGTTTGACTCAGACACGTCATCGAGCAGATTGCGCGCAGCGCTCTTGACCCAGAAATCAATCTCTGCATTTTCCGTCAATATTCTCCTGGCCAACATGGACAAGTCCCTCTTACAAAACCTCTCGTGCTCAAAAGCAAGAAAGGACAAAATTCTTGACTGCACCATATCAGGCAGTGTCTGTATAAACATGGTCCTATTCATAAAACAAGAGTAAGAGCTACAGAAATTTAATTTTTTATTCAAAAAATAAAAAAGCAAGAGTTCTTGGGTCAAGATTGTTACTTTTTTGTGGTTGAAGTAGATGAGTTACTGATAATAGCATCGATAGGTTTGGTAAGTAAAGAGAGGAAAGAGGTAGTGGTGATGGGGGTCGATGATGAGGCATTGAAAGATTGCTGTAACCAGAGAGACGCTTCTGTTTCTGGCGTTAACGAATTGAGGAAGATGTCAAACAACGGAACCCATTGCTCCATTTCTGCTTGATTGTCCTCCTCTCCGCGGCGGGATTCTAAGAAAACGCAGGAAAATAATTCCAAAAAATCACAGGTTGGGACGTTGCTCAAACGGGGCCAGCTAGGCCTTCCTTACTTTTGGAAAATACGATACGTAAGCCCTAAAGGGTATTGCAATTTTCTGTTATCATGGTAAAAGGCATCATCTTTATAGGCTGAGCAGCCCGAGCCGCGGGCTGCTCAGCATTGCCGGCCTAGCGTTGAATGTCGGGATTGATCACGCAATCACATTGCGTGAGGTGGGTGGGTTAAAACGAGAAGGAAATAAATTTTTCTTCATCACCCATTGACCCGCCCAGGTAAGCATGACTGCATGAGAAGGAAATAAATTAGTGATAATAATTATTGAAATTACTCCCTGCACATAGGCTTATAAATAAATTTATCACAAATTGAAAATTATAATATTATACAAAAAAAATATTTATGTTTTTCAGATGTATATTTTGATTTTCACCACAATTTCTATCAATTTAATATATTTTTTATAATAATTTATTTCAGCATTTTTTATCATGTACTCTCTATCCTAAAAAGATAATTTCATTTTTTTTCATTTATCCTCAAATATAAGATCACTTACTATTTTTATATTATAATTAATTTACAAATTATTTTTCATACTTTTACTTAATTTTCCTATAATTAATATTTTGTTATATACTTTTTTGACTTTTATCTTAAATCATGCCATATTGATTTGATATTTGCCATTTATTAAATTTATTGATTTCAATTTATAGTTTTCATCTTTTACCTAATATAAATGAAAGATATAATAAAAGAATAAATTACTGATTACTCTTCCAAAAATTTAACAGTTAAAAACAAATATTTTAAAAAATAAGTTTTGATATAATATTTATTCATTTGATACTATATAAATTTTAAATATTACAATATAATATATCACATAATTTTTTATATTTAAAATATTTTTATATAAATAATTTAGAATTTTATGTATATTTTAATAACTTTTTATAAGAATTTAGAGTTTATTCTCATTATTAATTACTGTAATTACAGGATAATTAGTACATTTAAGTCATAATTTTTTCAATTTATATTTCAATCAACATTTTTATAAAATGACAAAAGGTAAACTATTAATTTTTAAAAAATTTATTTCTGATTGTAATTTGTTAAAATCTCAAAAAAATTTCTGTAATTTGTTTAATAAAAAATATTAAAAAATTATCATATAAATACAATACTTAACTTTTCATAAACTATAATAGATAAATAAGATTATTATAAATAAATAAAATTTAGAAAAGAAAATAATGGTGACAAACCCTAAAAAATAAATAGTATAATGAAATAATATAATTTCAATGTTAACATATATAATTTCAAGAAATAATATATAAAAAAATAATATAATTTCAATGAATAAAAATAAAATGAAAAAAGAATAAGGTATAAAAATGTACCTGATGGCTGATATTTCAATTTGTCCATGTCAGTTTTAAATTTTTATTTTGTCAATAATACATCTAAACTTTAAAATTGAACTAATGTTAAGCTGACTTAACAGAATTGACATGTCAACACTAATAGAATTAATTTTAATATTAAAATAATAATTAATCAGCACACATCAGTATTAATTTATTTCATTTTAAAAATAAAATAACTCTTCCTCCTCCTCCTTCTTCATCCTTATCTGCCGCTCCTCCTTCCTCTCCTTCTTCCAATTCATCTTCTTTCTTCATCATCTTCTTCTTCTTGCTAATTTTCCATCTCCTCCGGCCTTACGGTGACGTCGGGACTGCCAGGTGCACTACCATTGTCTTGTCGGAAGCTGCCTTCGGAAATATTGCTAATTCTTCTTCCTCTTCCATCAATATAGAATTTCAACAGTAATTCATTTTCACTCCTCTGATCTGTATTTATACATAGAAAATTAAAAAATTGTATCCTGATAGTGAACGATTTTTCCCTGGGTATGAAGGGCAAAAAATGAAAAAAAAAATTGAGATATTAATACAGATGAAAGGTAGCTTCAAATTAAAGGAAAAAGATGAAAATTAAAGAGAGATGATTTTTTATCGGTACAGTGATAATTATTTACCGAATTGGAGGTTTTGGGAAAGGTGGGGGCATTGATGGTGGAGTAGGTAGAGGGAGTGGATTACGTGTGGGGGTGTCGACGGTGGTGCTGGGTTAGTATTTGTTCTGCTGTGGGCGATGTTGGCAAGTGGCGTCAGATTGGAGGTGGATTTTCTGTGGGCGGTGGTGATGGGTTTGGATTTGCTGTCATGTGGGCGGTGTTGGCAGCGGTATCGGGGTGGAGGTGGATTTGCTGTGAAGTGGTGGTGACCACTGAAGTGGACAGGTTTAGCATAAGAGCAAATTCTTGGTGGTATTGTCGGAGGTGGTAGAGGTGGAGGAGGGAAGGGCCTTAGGTGGTGCTGCCGGGGATGGTGCAGGTGATGTCATTGGTAGAGGTGCAGAAGGTGGAGGGGGCTAGGATTCACACGTAATATTAAATGTAACTCCAAATCTCCCTATTCGATTAAAAAAAATATATACTTTGAATATATTATTGACATTAAAAAAAAAAAGTCTATGCTGGATGAGTTTTTTTATTTTTTATTTTTTGGTACTTTATGCAATGAAAAAATATGTAAATAAATAATTAAATATTCTCTTAATTTATAAAATAAATATTTAAAAAAGAAAAATTTGAAATTTAAAATAGTAACCGAAGAATTACATCAGTGAACAAAATTGGACAGTATCTACAAACGACAAAAGAAGTCAAAAAGCAAACAAAAGAAAAAGATAAAATAACCTGTTTAGTCGTTGGGCATTCCCTAACCTTGTACCGGGCCATATCCCACTCTGTCTCTGTTCCCTTTCCCCTTCATATACATACTCGAATTATTGCCGTAATTCTCGTAGTTCACATTAAAAAACACACAAGCAAACCTCGACTTTCATATCCATCTACAACCAATTAATTAACCATCCCTTTCTTCTCTTCTTACTCCTCAGTCTTCACCGTAACCACCATGGGAGTGGCCAACAACATAACAGCAGTCCTTAACTTCATCGCCTTCCTCTGCTCAATCCCCATCATTGCCACCGGCATATGGCTCGCCTCCAAGCCCGACAACGAATGCATCCATTACTACCGGTGGCCGGTCGTTCTTCTCGGAATTCTTGTCCTTTTAGTTTCTCTTGCTGGTTTCGTCGGCGCCTACTGGTACAAAGAGACCCTCTTAGCGTTCTACCTCTGCTGTATGGCCATTCTCATTGGCCTTCTCTTGATTTTACTGGTTTTCGCGTTTGTTGTCACGCGCCAAGATGGTGGCTACGATGTGCCTGGCAGGGGTTATAAAGAGTATAGGCTTGAAGGGTTCTCTTCTTGGCTGAGAAATCACGTGGTGAATTCTAAGAATTGGGTGAAAATTAGGAATTGTTTAGCTGAAAGTGATGTTTGTTCTAGGCTTACTCAGAATTATATGACTGCTGATCAGTTCTTCATGGCCCATATCTCCCCTCTTCAGGCAAGTTCTGTCCTTTCTTCTTCTTGTAATTTTACTAGTTTCCCTTTTCACATTACGATTTTGGAATTATTTTGACCTGAAAAAAGAAAATGGCATCTCTCATCTTTTTATTTTGTGCTAAGCTTGCAGAAATGTCCATTTCAATTCATAAAGTTTGATTCTTTACCTAAAACTGTCACATTTTGAGTTGAAGAGAGAAAAGAGAATGGAAAACTAACTGGTGTAGAATTTTATTAATTTCAGTTGTTTAGTGCTAGTCAATTCTTTTCCTATGCTTTTTTCAATTACATGGAAGAATTTAGCGGGTGGTTAAGCGAAGATGCTGGAATAGGACAGGTTTAGATGGGAAGGTGGTTAAAGGACGGACCCATTTTCACATTAAAAATTATGTTGGACCCATTTGGGATTATTATTGCTGAATTAGCACTTCAAACGGATGTGTTGTGTGGTCCATATTAATTAGCTACAAAGACTTTTCTGCATCTTTTGTATCATAATTAGCAACAGCATGATATATAAATATACATGTGATAATTGATTATGTATTGGAAAGAAACAGAGCCATGTCATGCTGCGTGGAGTATTATTGATGCTCTAATGATATTAAATTTTTTGAAATGAACCCTGGAAAGTTTGTGCCCATAAATTTATCCACCAACAAGATTCTAACCAGAAATATTGGAAAGAGTAATCCCTTTGTATTATTAGGGTTATAATTTTGTCCTCATGTTATGGAGATTATATGGTTGCCAGCCCAGCCGTGTGTTGAATTAACGTTTAGTGACAGTTTGGTGGGATTCTTTGCTTTTCTTTTCCCTGTAAAATTCCTTTTTGTTCTTCTTTACTTTTAACAGACGTCTATTTCTTATTGGGGAAAAGTTCTTGTTTTAATTAATTTTCTTTGAAATTATATGTTACAGTCAGGATGTTGTAAGCCTCCAGCAGTTTGTGGGTACAACTATGTGAATCCAACATTCTGGTTAAACCCAGCAAACCCAACAGCGGACCCAGACTGCTATCTGTGGAACAACGACCAGAGCCAGCTCTGCTACAATTGCAATTCTTGCAAAGCTGGTTTGTTGGGAAACCTAAGGAAAGAATGGAGGAAAGCCAATATCATTATAATTATAGCAGTCGTGCTTCTTATATGGGTTTATCTAATTGCCTGTAGTGCCTTCAAGAATGCTCAAACAGAAGACCTTTTTCGCCGTTACAAACAGGGTTGGGCTTGATCTTGCTGCCAAAAACCACCCACTTGTCACATTGTTCGGTTCATATATGGTTTAGTTTAATATATATGTTTTTCCCTCCTTGGTACTTTCTTTTCTAGAATGTATGGAGTGACAGTTTTTGATAGCCCAAATGCCAGGTTACGACAAGTGGAAATTCAGGGAATTTATCAGCTTTCAAGAGAATTGGATTCTTGTACTTCAAATTTTCAAGGGCTAAAGTAGTTTCTCGGATTCAACGTTTATGTTGATGTATTGACTATTTGCCACCATTATCTTTAGACATCACATGATGAATCACTAATTTTCCTTTCTTTTTTCATTGCTTAAAAAGACACGACATCACCGACCGGCAAAGCATTGATTTAGCGAATCTACTACAACCAATTTGGTTAACTAAAAGTTGAATCAGCAGAATAAGAACAAAAGAAGAGAGAAATGAGAGAATCTAGAGGAAGAAAGAGAGGAATATAAATTCATTCATCACATAAGCATGAGCGCCCTCTGGAAAATGATGGACATATATTCGTTACGTGCTTCCAATACAGCTCAGCAAAGGAAAATGACAGAAAATAGAAAAAATAACTAACGACTATAAACCTCATGACGTCGTTTCGTACTTAACAGATAATTCACTTGCATCAGTACCCTCCTCTTAGAGAACCTTGTCCACAAGGTTAACGTGTGAGAAGCACTGCTGAATGTCAAACAAAAACTCCCATGTAGCATATTCTGGTAGCATGTCTGACCATTGGACCAGCACCTTGGTTGCCATGCTTCACTAATTTCCTGTCTAATATGGCAATTGGAACTGGAGATGCATAAGGCGGAGCAGGCAAATTAGCTGTTACAAATGTAAAAGGAGGAGGAGATTTCTTCAACTGAGAAACATGAAAAACTGGGTGAACTTCAGTGCTAGATGGAAGTTGAAGTCGATAAGCCACTATTCCGATCTTGTCCTATACAAGATAGGGTCCATAATACAATGGAGTAAGCTTAAAATACTTCCTTTGAGAAACACTCAGCTGCCTATACGGTTGCAGTTTCAGGTATACCCAATCTCCTACCTCAAATGTTATGTTTGTGTGATGGGAGTCAGTTTGCTGCTTCATACGATTCTGAGCTCTTGAAAGATGGTATTTCATGATTTGCAAGGCCAATTCTCGATCTTGAAGGAACTGATCCACTGCACCAATTTTAGAATCCTTTGGGAAATAAGGAATGTGTATGGGAGGAGGCATGCCATAAACTATTTCAAATGGAGTTGTTTGAATGACATAGTGAAAGTTGGCGTTATACCACCATTCTGCTAATGATAACCATTTGCACCATTGATGGGGATTCTCTCCAGTCATGCATCTGAGGTAAGTTTCCAAGCACTTGTTGACAACCTCCATCTGACTATCAATTTATGGATGATAGGCAGAAGATTTCAAGAGCTCCACCCCTTGTAATTTAAACAATTCATTCCAAAAGGAATTAACAAAAATAGGGTCCCTGTCACTAACTATTGAAACAGGTGTGCCATAAAGTTTAAAGATGTTAACTAAGAATGTTTGAGCCATAATAGTAGCAGAATAAGGATGGCTGAGAGCTACAAAATGAGCATACTTACTCAGTCTATCCACCACCACCAGGATGACATCTTTGCCATAAGATCTTGGTAACCCCTCTATGAAATCCATGCTGATATCTGTCCATATTCCTTCAGGAGTAGGTAAGAGCTGCAACAATCCAGGAGTGTTAACATTTTCTAGTTTACAGGTTTGACAAATTGTGCAGTTCCTGATGTAGTTTCTTACATCTTTCTCCAACCCTTTCCAATAAAACAATAACATGATTTTGTTGAATGTGGCCTGCATTCCTAAATGCCCTCCTAAGGAGGAATCATGCATTAATTGTATCAGCTTCTATCTGAGTTCCTTATCATTTCCTATCACCAACCTCCCATTCCTTCTTAGCAAGCCATCTACTAAGGAATAATGACTCTGATTCATGTTAGTAAGCTGTAAAGCTTTGATTATAGCCTGGACGTTAGAATCATGCTGCCAACTAGCCTCAATTTCAGGTAGTAATCCACTCACAGGGGAGGAAAGAGTCAATGCAGCTAGTTCAGAAATTGGAAATCTACTAAGGGCATCAGCTGCAATGTTATCATTCCCTTTCTTATAAGAGATTTCAAAATCATACCCAAATAATTTAGCAATATATTTTTGTTGATGAGTAGTTGTGATCCTCTGCTCCAACAAGAATTTGAGGCTGTGGTGGTATGTCTTAATCATGAAGTGTTTGTGACCCACATAATGATCCCATTTCTTCACTGCATACACTACTGCTAATAACTCATTTTCATAAACTGATAGTGATTGATGCCTAGGTGCCAAAACCTTACTGAGATAAGCTATAGAATGGGATTCCTGCATTAGGACAGCTCCAATTCCTACTTCACAAGCATCAGTTTCAATCAAAAACAATTTGTCAGGTGAGGGCAGCGCTAGCACATGAGTAGTAATGAGTATTTTTTTTAGTTTTTCAAAAGTCACTTCTGCCGTTTGACACCACAAAAAGTTATCCTTTGTTAGCAAGTCTATTAGGGGTTTACTCATTACCCCATACCCCCTAATAAACCTTATATAGTAACCAGACAAACCCAAAAACCCTATCAATTGTCTTAAATTTTTAGGAGCATACCAATTAGCAACAGCTTCCATTTTTTTTGGATATGTTGAAACCCCATTCTTACTAATAATGTGGCTTAGATACTCCACTGAGGCCTCCCCAAACATACACTTACTCCTCTTGGCAAATAACTGGTGTTCATGCAACTTGTGGAATACCAACCTGAGATGATCTAAGTGAGTATGCAAATCCTTGCTGTAGACTAGGATTTCATCAAAAAACACAAGTACAAACTTCCTAAAAATGGTCTGAAAATCTCATTCATTATAGGATGTCATCAAAAAACACAAGTACAAACTTCCTAAAAAATCAAAAAACACAAGTACAAACTTCCTAAAAAATGGTCTGAAAATCTCATTCATTAAGCTCTGAAATGTGGAGGGGGCATTAGTAAGCCCAAAAGGCATTACTATAAATTCATAATGCCCATCATGAGATCAAAATGCAATGTTTGGAATATCTTCAGCATGCATTCGAATCTGATGGTAACCTGCCCGTAGATCTATCTTGGAAAAGATAGAGGCCCCATGAAGTTCATCCAGTAGCTCCTCAATGACAGGGATAGGGTACCTATCCTTGATGGTTTGCTTGTTTAGTTCTCTATAGTCAATGCACATTCTCCAACTGTTGTCCTTCTTCTTAACCAACACTATTGGAGATGAAAAGGGGCTAACACTAGGTTGAATTACTCCTCTCTCAAGTAAGTATTTGATCATAGCTTCAATTACATTCTTTTGTATTAGTGAATACTTATATGGCCTAATGTTCATAGGTTTAAAGCCTTCTACCAGTGGTACCCTATGGTCACGAGCTCTATGAGGAGGTAGGGTCTGGGGTTCCTCAAACAAAAATTCAAATTCTAATAGCATCTGAGCAAGTTCATAATTCTTTACCATAACAGTGTGGATCTCCTCCTGGGTTGCTGACTTATTTTCCATCAATTGAATGGCATAGGCAAAGGATGAGCATTTCAAAAGTTTACTCATTGTATTGGTTGTCACCATTTTGATAGAAGTTGAATTAACACCTTAAAGTTTGTGATTCTTGCCGTCCACAGGGAATGCCATGCAAAGTTATTTAAAGTTCCATACAATGTCTCCAAGGGTAGCTAACCACTGTATACCCAACACCATCTCACATCCTCCGTATGCAGCCAGGTAAGAATCTTGCATTTTTGCTAGAGCGTAAGCATGTTGTAGAGTTTTTGGACCAAACATCCTCACTGGTATCCTCAATTCATCCCTCAATCCACTTAAGAAACAACTCAAGGAATAGTCCTCTATTAAGGTTACCTTATGAGAAAGGATGTCAAACTCCTCCAAGTATTCTTGCAAATTGCCCATCTGTACTAACCCCTTCAGGTCTGCCATGAGATCCTCGTAAACATGTTCTCCAAAACGACCCTTGAGGGCCTCAACATACTCCTCCCATGGTGGCTCTCATGCTCTATGCCTATTTTTAATATAAGACTGATGTCACTGTAGAGCTCGTCCTTTGAAGTGGATTGCTGCTATTTTCATTTTAGCGTTCAAGGGAGTGAGATCGATTGAAAAAAATCTCTCACTCTTAAAGAGTCATCCCTCTAAATCTTCCCCGTCAAACTGTGGAAACTCAATCCTAGTGAATCGGGTAGTCATTTGGTAGTTGTTACCATTGACAGCTCGGTGGGGTTGGGGTGTGGTCGATAAAAGGAGATGCATGAGGATTTTCTGGGATTGGGTCCTTATTAGCAGGAGGAGGGTTTGATGAAGCTGATAATTGATTCTGGGTTTGGGGCGGTACCTGGAGGGAAGAGAAAAGGGACTTCAATTCACTCACCATACCAGTCATCAATTGCTCATGCTTCTTGGTCAGTAACTGTTCTTGCCTCTAGTTATTCTCTTACAACATCCTTTTCACCATATTGCGGACCGATTTTTCAATTTTTTTCAGATTTTGTGAATGGGTATTCTCAGAGACTGCCATTGATAGGAACAATTTGGATTTTGCGGGAGCAGAATGGGCTGGAGAATCGAAGGGCTCTGATACCAAATGGTTCAACTAAAAGTTGAATCAGCAGAATAAGAACAGAAGAAGAGAGAAATGAGAGAATCTAGAGGAAGAGAGAGAGGAATATAAATTCATTCATCACATAAGCATGAGCACCCTCTAGAAAATGATGGGCATATATTCGCTACGTACTTTCAATACAGCACAGCAAAGGAAAATAACAGAAAACAGAAAAAATAACTAACGGCTATAAACCTCACGAGACCGTTTCGTACTTATAATTCACTTGCATCACAATTTGTTCACATATGATTATAATAATACAAGAAACAAACAAAAGGCTTACCACTGCCACAATGGTGGCGTTGTTTATGTGCGCCTTCTTAGTGTTTCAAGATTTCCAATAAATAGCTTATGTATTTGCAATTATTAATAATACAACACCTAAGATGATGTGTATGTGTGTTTGTGTACTTTCCGATTGTTAAAAATTAATAATACTTCAATTAGATGATGAATACCCGATCCCATGAACAGGTTAAATAGCATCTGTCGGAGGCTTTTGAGCACGGAGCACCGTTAGGAGTCGTACACAGATAGATGGCTCAACTTTTACAATTCTGATGAATATGATTCTCCTTAAGATAGCTCTTCCATTACCACAGAGAATAAATCTGCCATGGTAGTCGAGTAGAATATACAAAACCATAATTTGAAAAAATTCTCAAAAACCAGGCTATTGATCGCCAAACTGTCCAGTTCCGCTTATGCTGTAGAAGCATTTCTAGAGTAAACAATATACATTGGATCTGAGCGTCCCGGGTTGGGAGATTTATCCGAAGCCTGTACATAAATGTAAAACAGTCAGCATGTTCCTAGTCAATAGGTGAATCTCCATTTACAGCTTCAGCTTCAGCTTCCAACTCCGCACAATGCCAAACAAAATTAGCTATAGATGTGGGGATGATATATAAGCCACACAGGAGTTACTCTGCATTATAACAATCCAGTAGCGAGTGAAGCCATAAGGATCACACCACAAAAAAAGGAACTTTATGGTCATACCAAATAGCTATCACATAACTAGATAGAATACAGAGTAAGTTGCTTACCTGAGGAGGCTCAAATCCTCCAGCATAATGGAAATATGATCCGACAATTAAAACATGATCAGGATCACCAGTTGATGTCCATGTTGAGATTGCCTTTGTCCAGAAGCAACGATTAGAAAAGCTGATACATGAAGGTAGTCCACAAAATTAGAAATGGTTGAATGGAAGGAACTTGAGCATAATTTATTTAGTTATTGAGTGGGCAGGGATTGGGAGAGCAGGCAAGCGGCATCTGAGGAAATGAATCACTTCAGTATCATTTCTACACCTACTGTTCCTCAAACGCCGTACAAGTTGCACTATTGTTCTTTTTTGCTTGACTGAAATATTGTCCAGCTGGAATTTCTGTTTAAGTTGCCCAGACTGTTGAATTTAACAGTCTACAGCAAAGTATATTACCAAAACTAAATATTTTTGTTAATCTTTGAGCGATCAAGGAATTGGATCATGGAAAAAACACAACAGACAACATGAGTTTGTCATGAAGAGATCCTTCTACTAAATAAAAAGCAGACAGAAGTTCTCACCTCATTATAGTTCCACCAGGCTTAAGTATCCAACATCTCCTTGAAAACATCAAGAGGCTTTGTTAGGTAATCAAAGCTGACCTGTGAAATATCTCAGAAAAAGAGTATGAAATGACAATGTTACTTATTCAAAAATAAGGTTTTCAAGGATAATTCCTAATTAAAAAATGTGGCAACAGAAAATCTCATGGTAACAAAGAGGGAATTGAGGTTCCTATTTAGAAACAAAATATTAGGTTGTCTCTTAAGGTTTGATGGAAAAAGATAGTAAAGATCAATTGCAAGCCTTGGCTGTAATATTCTGCTTGGGAGATTATATGGGTAACCAAATATGTCCCGACTGCCAAGTCTTAATTGAGTGATCACAATAATTTTTCCATGCAAACTACAACACTCTTATCAATCTGATAGACAAATTGGAGTATCAAAACAAATTATCAATGCAATGTTTTAATTTTTAATTTTTTGTTGTCGTACTCTGAACATTGAGATATAATATAAACTATTGATTCTAAAGAAGCAGCCCATCACAAACATGTTTAGTTTTAATAGTAGGTAAAATAAATAGCTATCAACTGAAAATTTCAGCTATGCAGGAACCAAAAGACATTTAAGGAAATATCTGTTGCAAACCTAACCTTGAACTACAAGCAGCATAAAAAGTTGACACCAAATGAAGATATCGTAAAACTACATTCTGAGAAGAACATTAGTGCACTATATGTAGCAAAAAGAAAATCACGATGAGGGGAAAATGAACATACCACATTAGTTATGACATCAATTAAATGGAAGTTTAGTGTTCACATTTAAGTGTTGAACAATGTAATCCATCAGGACCTACATAGACAATAGCCCAATTGATAGATTGTATTAATCTATAGCAAGATCATAACTATACATGCAATGCAAATTAGTTGAGAAGTAATATGGCTAGAGCGTTTATCAAATTATCATAATAACGCTCTATAAAAGACTGGGATTCTATTGTCAAAGTAAAGTTGAAAGCTTCTCAAAAGGACAGAATAATACAGGAAGTATTTGCATCTTCCAAACAGTTGAAATTATGCTAGAAAATTCTTAATCAATTGCAATTTAGTTTATTGTAATAGCAGAAATTTGCAATCAGTGGAAGGAATTTGCAGTCTTGAAATTATATTTGTAGTTCATCCCCCCCAAAAACCTCATAAAAATAATAAAAACTATTTAAACATGTAAACAGTAGAATCTTACTGGATTCCGCTTCAGCTCTTCTTCATTCATACCTTGTCTAAATATTCTATCTTGCTTGTATCCTTTTGAAAAATGGCTGACCTACATATAATCCGAAACTTCATTTTTTAACAAGTAACTTTATCATTTGGGTATATCATTAGCATAAAATCGTTACTGGATTTTTCGTAGGTATTCATAATTTCAATTCCATTTAAATTACAGGTGCAGATTAAATAAACTTATAAGATAATAATTTTGTGAAATTAGAAAAATTATGTTTTAATGATCCACAATTGGATACTAAATTTTGTAGTAGTGACAAAAATTAATATATATTATATAGCAAACTAGAAATAATTTACAATTTAAATTAATTTAGAATTATCATTTTTTTTAATTTTAGACTTTAAATTTATAATTTAAAATATTTTATTCAATTTTATTTTATTTAGCAATTTAATGTTATAATTTGATTTATTTTTAATTTAAATTACATGTATATGTATATGTATATTCAGGAAAATACATGAGTTGGCAATGTTTGCCATTGCATTAACTCATCGTTATATAAGTTTATGTTTATATGTTGGGAATCGTTCAGGATAGCATGAGAGCGCGTTTCTCTAATTACCGTAGGATGGTTTTTCAATGGTTTGGATTAGACTTTGGGTTTGTGATGCACTGGCAGTTTCACGTGATATGTTAAGTCAAATTGAAGCCCAAAATTACAAGAATTACAGAGTGGTTCCTGTCAGGCCTGTTAAATCTCCTTATTTAGGTCATTTTTTATTCTTCCAATGAAATAAATTTCTATGCAATATAATAACTATTTCTAAATAATTTTTATTTCATACTTTCATTTATAAGTTTAGATTAATTATTTTTATACAAAATTATAGTTAAATATGGTATTATATAAATATGTAGGTAATGGTAGGAGTGAAGATGGTTGTATGTGTGGTAATTAGTAGTAATGAATATGTGGCGGGGGAGAAAAGGGCGGCAGTGATAGGTGAGGGGTGGTGGTAAGGGGTGAGATGGCGAGAGAATATATTATTTTATAAATTATAGAATAACTATTTTTTAATTTATTAATGAGACGAATATTCTATAAAATTAAACAATAAAAATTACATTAAATTATTATTCTTCGTTAAAATTTGAAACAAAGTTTGGAGTATCAGTTCCACTTGGAAGAACAGTTCCATTTCATGGCTATTTCATGAAGCAAACATGGTCTTATTGATTTGTATGAATAAGCCAAGCCCGGCCCAAATTCTTTAAAAAGCTTAATTATCACAACTCTATAAGTGGGCCGGATTTAAAAATATAATTCGAAATCCATCCATATATAACACTGCATAGCTATTTTATTTTAAGAATCGGACCGATGATATAATATTATATAGATAAAATAATTTTAAATTTTATTTAATCACTGGTTTGCTTAGTAATAAAAGATCACGTGCTTAGCTGTCCTTTCTATAAGTAGCTTACGCATGGAAACTCTTTTGAAGATCAAATTCATTAAAAAAAAAAAAAAAGAACATTTTGCCCCTTTTCACGTATCTGCTTAGTGAGAATTCATATAAATGTACAGTATAATAAATAATAAAATAATGAATAATTTATATAAAAAATATTTTGCAATTTTCATAGTGGAGTCAAATGAATATGATTATTGATAATGAGTAGATGTCCTATATAATTTTATTGACAAAAAGTGTTATTTTCCGTAAGGACAAACATTAAAAAAAAAAAAAATAGACTACATCACTTTTGAATATTGAATCCGTACTCGATTAATTTCCACTTTCACAATAGGTATGTTTTCAATTAAAATTTACATTAATTTATAAATTTCTTATTAGCTAGCCTAAGTTCATTCGTTTATTAATATGTTCAAACTTGTACTTCAGTTAAAATGATACTGCCTAGCGTAATGCGAGTTAACCCTAATTATGCCGACAAACAGAATTGAAAATAAAATATATTCGGTTCAATTATATATATCATAATTAGATTAGAACAATGAGTGTTGAATGCCTTAAATTTAAAATTAATGTGCTTTCTCTTCAAGGGGTTGAAAATTTTCAAATTTGTATACAAGGATTTTTAAAGTATAGACTCCATCCTCTAAAATTAATGCGTAACTCACCTTCTTATACCAAAAAAAAAAAAAAAACGTATGGACTCCATATGCACAACAAACAAACAGATTTTTATTAAAAGATCGGTCAGGCTGTTAGTTCATTTTACATCTATTACTATCATTCATGGGTGCAGTGAGAAGGAAATTTTGCAGTTGACTACTTATCTCACTTGGCTTATAACTATTCTCCAGGCTTCCATCTTCACTCTTCTCCTTCCTTGATTCAGAGGTGAACTACTGGTTTCTTCATGATATGATAGGTGTTACATACATTAATTAGATGGAATTTGCTTTGTTTTATTGTGGGTTTTTCCCATCTTTATTTACAAAAATATATATATATATATATATATATATACCAATTAGACAAATTAAGGATCATGTAGCTGGTGAATTAGCAAAATGCCTAAATATACACTAATCTATGCCTTTTCAATATCGTTCCAAGCCATTCGATAAATGCCATTTTGAATTTTAGAGAATTAATCCTCTAGAGGTAAATAATATTTTTTACATAATAAAGGGAGTATAAATTAAAGAATAAAAACCTAAAACTTTGGTTAAAATGAATTTTTTATCCTTTTGCCTTTCATAATAAATACAAAATAAGTAAGAGTTGGCATTATTTCCTTTTTCTTTTTTTGAGTTAAAACTCAAATATGTAATCAAACGGATTGAAACCAATTTTAGTATTATTTAATGAAAGTTCTTTGATACTAATTTTGTGCTTGGTTAAATTATAAAATATTTTTCTGATAAAAATTTAAATTTTTTATAAAATAAATTGGGCATCACAAAAAGAGAAAGTTTTAAAGTTTTTTAATTTGTTGAGTTATAATTTAACATAATGACGTAAAACAGTTTTTATTTAAAATTAATATGAAATAGAAGGCTCCACATTAGCATCAGATTTAAGTGTCGGCCATTTGTGAGGGACGTAGTAAGCAATTATAGATTATAGAGAGCACGTTGAAAGAATTTGATTAGAGGAAGAAGTAAATAGTAATTGAGCATTCCATTATGGGAGGCAAGAAGTGGGGGTGTGTTTGTTGCAATTGCAATGAGGAAAGAAATGTTAATTAGATAGTGAGAAAATATAAAAAATAATTTAATAATAAAGAGCGATAAAGAAAAATTTTTCTTTAATAACCAAATTAGAAAGTGGGCGATAGAAAATATTCATAACATTTTCGTATTAACAATCCTAACTAGTTAAGTGCATTAATTGATAAATCCAAAAATTTGTGTATATGGGTAGCTTATGATTTATGGTAAGTAAGTTTACAATTATATATAGTAATAAGATTTTTTACAATAAATTATTAACAACATATTTAAAATTATTGACATATTAATTATATGACAATACATTTACAACAATTTCTAATGTTGAACTAAAGTATTTTAAAATATCATGATAATCTATCATAATGAAAGTAGATGTAACAGCTATCAATCTTCTGCAAACAATAGTATTGAAATTTTGGTTGAAAAATGGGTTTGCTTGGATGGATATCATTAATTATGAGGGCACATCTCAATAATTTGACAGAGGACCACATACGAGGAAGTGTCCAAATTAGTGTTACGTGTGCAAACCACAATTCCAATACAGTGAAAAAGATCCATAAAATGTCATTTCCCCCAAAAAAAAACAAAGAAAAAACTCATTTTTGACTGAATAGTTTTATGGAGTACTTTGTTTGTGGTAATCAACAGCAAAAGGGCATTTAGTGTAACTTGTCTTTCCAGTGATGGAGGCGCAGCTGCCCCGCTTGCGACCTTTGTGTATTCACTCAACAATAATTTCTTAATTACTAATTTTCACCTTTGCTACGACCATAAAAATAAGAAAAATGAATTAATTATATTTTCATATTCATATAATATTAATTGAAATTATATTTTTATATTCTATATATAATTTTGTTGAGAGCATTTTTTGAAATATAAAATGTTATTTTTTTAAATATAAAAAAAACTATAAATGCCAATAAATTTAAGAGGTTAGAGATACTTTTAAATATTTTAGCTATTAAATTTAATTTAAAAATAAATATCTCATTTATATTTCAAATTTTGACATACCAAGCATGCCCTAACCGTTAAAATACAATTAGTGAGAAAGAAAAAAATGTAATTCATATATTATTATTTTTTATTAACTAGTGACGTGATGAATTTTAGACTAACACTTAAAAAATTGATTGTTGCTAATATTTCTTTAATTTTTTTTTGTTTTGAAATAAACATTTTTCTTAATGTTAAATAGAGTAAAAAGCATATTTTTCTTTAAAATGAATCATTCATACGGTGCATACTCAATGATGGACAATGTTTATGACTGCTTGTTTGAATACGAGAGTATCAATGTTTATGAACAATTGAATCGATCGGGTTCCGAATATGAAATCTTGAGTCCCGCCCGAAAGAGTTTGATGCCCATGATGAATAGTAATTCGATGCAAATGCAATTCGGGAAAAGGTTTAAACTAAAATCATGAAATTATATCCTATAGATTTTCAAATTAAACCGAATTGTTTAATTAGAAAAATCAACTCAAATTAACTAAAATATTATGATTTTATCTAATTTTAAAATAATTAATTAGGATAAAAAATTCATAATTTAATCAAATGAAATAATGATACAGATTTTTCTATTTCATAAGATAGAGAATTAATTCAAGTATGTCCAAATGGATATATTATCTCAAAAAAAAAAATTGTGAACATATATAACAAATAATGTGAACTTACGGTCTGATATGATTTATTTATAAATCAGAAAAAATATATTTTAAAATGTTCTGAAATCTTTCAAAATTAAAATATAATTATTTTATTTTAGATCTTTTTGTTTAAGTTAGAAACTAAATTAATTCATTAAAGACTTATGTGGAAAAATTTTATACAAGTAGGAATGACAATTAGACTCGTTTTTATGATGCTCTATTATTTTTCATGCTCTATCTAGATTTTAAAATTTTTTATAGCTGGGACAGAACGAAAATAATATATACATCTCTCACCCTCCAAATATATATATATATAATTTATATTTAATATCATTAATATTTTTTAAAAATAATAAAATAAAAATACGTCCCTTCACCATTTCTATCCTTCTCAATTTTCATTAAGAAGAGTCCTCCGAATATTCCGGTCTTGGATTAGTGATTAGTTTCAATATATTTTTTTTTGGAATATAAATTATGAATAGAGAAGAGAGGAACCCAATTACCATACGAAACATATCCTGAATTTTTATGAATAATTTTATGTTTGTTTTTTTTTTTCTTGTTTGATTTGAAGACAACTCATGAATATAGAAAAAATAGTCTTTTATTATTTTTTTTATAGTGAAATGAGTTGGAAAGAGGTTGTTAATAATAGATTACCAAGTAAAAGAAATTTCCATCCACAGGTTCCAGTTATGTCTTTGGGCTTTTGATCTAGCAAAAAAAAAAAAGGAAAAAAACAGGAAAAGTAGACAAGAAACTTTTACATAAAAAATATTTTTTTTCTAAAATTATATTTTCTGTAAAATTTAAATTTCATTTATATATTTTTTATTTAAAGTTAAAACATCAAAATTACAATAATACTAGGTAAAAAGTAAAAAAAAATGAAAATTTGTAAAGTAAAAAAATAAAAAAATGTAATTAAAAAAAGAGTAAAAATGTCTTTTTTTTTTTAAATAAAAATGAGGCATATAATATAATTTCTGAAAAAAAAAGTAGGAATTAGTGAAAAATAAAAAAAAGAAGCTTAAGACTATATTAGGCTAATTTGTTAGATTTAACCTAATGAAGAGATACTTTTCCTCTTAATATTATTAGTAATAAAAATCAATTATTAATACCACTTATATTAAATTCATTTGTTCAACATAGACATGATATAATCGTTCCAATTTAGTAATTAAATTTCAAGTATTATGCTAAGTTTATTTCCCCACATAGCTAAAATTTTAGAGAAAAAAAAAAGGAAAGAAAAACAAATCATCTGAAGTAAAAGATTTTGTTGAGTGAGAAAAAATATATATAACCCAAAAAAAAAAAACAATTTTGCCAGGAATTAATATGCATTTTTTTCTCTTTTTGCATCCTCTCATAAAATGGAGGCAATTGACACTTAAACCAAACTAGAGTGATATTATCACAAAGATTGGTAGGTGTAGAAGTAGACAAATGATCTCCATAATAAGTGACAAAGAAACAGTATTTATGATATATATATATATATATATATATATATATATATACAGAGAGAGAGAGAGAGAGAGAGATGTTATAATAAGTAACGTCAAATAATAATAATAAGAAGTAAAAGAAATGCTTGCAAGCTAGCAGCAACTACACAAAAAAATTCCAAGCAATGTGAATCCAATGTCACGCATCAATTGGCTTAAACATATGTTATTCTTTAATATGCTTGCATGTGGACAGTACTCTTTTATCCCTTCCTCCCAATATTAGCCATGCAAATTTAATGGGTTTTATATATATATATATCTTTTCACCACAAATTAAAAGTGCATGAATTTGATTAATGGGTTTTTCTCTTTTATTTTGTCCTAATAAAATTATGAGTTTAAATTTCATTCCAATTTATAAATAAAAAATATTCCCGTGCAAAAAATGGAAGGTGTAGTAAATATACACAATTTGTGAAGGATAGAAGGAAGGATTATGTTAGAGATAAAATAGAGCAAAATAAATTTAAATTAGAAATGGTATACTAATTCAATTTAATTTTTATTTTAAAATAATTTAATATCTAACTTTGTCTTAAGTTGTCAATATATGCCCATCTCAATAATAAAATGATTAGCTAATTCATTAAACAAATGCTTATGATCCCATACAAGTTGGTTGACTAGACCTTATTGTTTCGTAGCAATAATTAAATTGTAAATACAAATTAAGACAAAAAGTCATGGTTCCCTTTATTCAATTTTTGGAATAAAAAAAATGCAATTGCTATATTCAGGAAAATGTAATGCCGTTTGCTTCACTCAACAAATCCATTTGTCTTTTATGTGAAACTCTGCATGCATTAGTTAATTTTTTTTTTTAAAAATAGGTTTGAAAAAACCAATTTATGTTGAATGTAGCATAATTTTTTTAATAACCTAAAGATAGAACTAGACTTCAAAATTAAATGAATCTAAAGATTAATTCAAGCATAGAAAATAAAATACATCTAAAGATTCTATTTCTATCCACCAACTCTGCAACTTTGAAAAAAAAAAACACCTTCTATTCCTTGACTAATTTAAATATATAGTCAATCATATAAACATATATGTTTTAGTTAAAATATCATAAATAATATAAAAAATTCATAAACACATTGATAAATTTCAATCGAATGATATCAAAATCTTAATTTTGAGCTGTAGTGAAACATATAAATTATATATGATTCAATATTGTGATTTTAATTTTTTATTTAATTAATTTCATCTTTGTGATATTAATTTTGTTTCCGAATTAAGAATACTTACAAACTAAATTAGTTAATAAAAATAACAATATTGTAATTAGAAAGAAGAGTGTAGGTGACATTGAACCTAACTACAATTGCATGGCAGAAAAATAACATAAAATAAAATGATTTTTCAATTCGGTCAGTTGTCATTACACAACCGCAGTAACTATTTATAATTGATTTTTAGAGTGTTTGATAATTTAATAGTTCCAAATTAATTATAATTTATAAAATATTTATTAATAATTATATTTTATTTTTAATGTAATATATAAATTATATTTTATTTGTTTTAATGAATATTATAAATAATATAAATATAAATAATTAAATATAAAAATATCATAAAAAATATTTTTTAATTAATAAAAATATATTATAAATTCATCTAAATATAAATAAAATAAAATAAAAATTTATATATTAAATATTTAAAAATAAATTTTTATATGAAAAATAAATTTTTATCACAAATTTTAGAAATTATCCACTAAAATTTTTAAATATATTTAAAGGTGTATTTAATTAAAATTTTAGTTTATTACACCCCTAAAAAATTAAATTAACACAATTACAACTATAGAAACAGGTGAGACCAGCGGACACTTAGACCACCAATTTCCCTATAAATAATCCCCATCACTACCTTCTTCTCTCCCCCCGCGCCCTCTCCCTTCTTCCTTCTCTTTTCCGGGAAACTTCTCTCTAGCGTTTTCTCTGCTCTCTTATCGAAAGCTTCAATCTTTATCACATAATGGATCGACCCAGATTCGTAATTGAAGCATCCGACGTCGAATCAATGGCCAAAGAATCGGGTCTTACGCTACTCCAGCTCCTCCCTACCCTTGTCAAATCCGCTCAGTCCTTGGCCCGTCCTCCGATTTCAAACTTCTACGTTGGTGCTGTCGCTCTCGGATCCTCCGGAAGGATCTTCTTGGGAGCCAACCTCGAATTTCCCGGCCTTCCTCTTCACCATTCTGTTCACGCCGAGCAATTCCTCATCACTAATCTCTTTCTCAATGCTGAACCCATCCTCAATTACGTGGCAGTTTCCGACGCCCCCTGCGGCCACTGCCGCCAATTTTTTCAGGAAATCCGTCACGCTCCCGATATTAAGATCCTTATCACAGGCGATAATGGCAACAACAGAAATAGCGATTCTTTTGCTGATAATAATTTAAACATCATCAAGGAATTTGAGTCTTTGTCCCACTTTTTACCGCACAGGTTTGGGCCTGACGACCTTCTAGAAAAGGATGCTCCTTTGATTTTAGAACCACATCATAATCACTTGTCCTTTCTTACCGATTCCAATAGTAAAATCCCAAATGGGATTAGTGCCGCTGTTTGTGATGATTTGAAATTTGAGGCTTTAGAGGCCGCCAACATGTCTCATGCTCCCTACAGTAAGTGCCCATCTGGGGTGGCCTTGATGGATTGTGAAGGCAGAGTTTTTAGAGGATCATACATGGAGTCCGCCGCATATAATCCCAGTTTGGGGCCGGTGCAGGCTGCGCTTGTGGCGTATCTGGTCGGCGGCGGCGGCGGCGGCGGCGGCTATGACAAAATTGTAACTGCAGTGTTGGTGGAGAAAGAAGGGGCTCTGGTTAGACAGGAACATACTGCAAGGTTACTGTTGCAGGTGATTTCGCCTAGGTGTGAGTTCAAGGTTTTCCATTGCGGTTCAAAGTTCAGTTGAATCAAATCATCTCTTTTTCTTCTATTTATAATTTATGTTCATAATCCTCTCTTTGTAATATTTTGATCAGCCAATTAATTGGCCATGAAATGAAAGACGATGATGAAAAAAAATGGTGATTAGTAATTTAGCAGGCAAGTTCATCAGACAAATCTGTCTGTTTGACTGCATATTAGCGAGCAATTTGTACACAAGTTTGTCTATTAATTAAAAAATTAATTACCTACCTGTTCTGTTTATTCTTCGCGCTTTTCTTATTATTTAATTATATGATGAGGTGAAACTCTGACCAGATACAAAACATGTGCAGCAGTATTGTCAAAGATTGTTTCTTGGGATGGCGAAATTAGTTGCAATAATTCAAATCTTTTCATATTATATGCATTAAGAAGAGGATTTATTATTGCAAAATAGTAGTACAAGGCTACAATTTTTGGACATTACTAGTTGATTACACAGTTTGCAAGCAACAGAAAGAATGAAAAACAATTGCGGCTGCTGCTTCATTTAATCTTTTTTTTTTTGTGAAATCATTTAATCTTTTATTATTATTATTATTATTATTATTATTATTATTATTATTATTATTATTATTTTCCTAAATGAAGATTTGGGTAATTGGATCCTCTGCCCCACAGAAATTGGCATTTTAAAAAAAAAAGAAGAAAAAGAACAGTAATAATGATTGGATAGCTAGCAGTGGAGCTTTCTGAGTTGGACTTCCAATAATTTCCAGGAGGTTCACTTTAACACCACACACTTTGTGTGTTTAAAATTTGAGCTAATCATATCTAATAGTACCATATAAAAAAACAAATGTCATTTAATCAACATGTTTCAAATATTAATTTGTTGTGGCTTGTATTAGTGGCAGGTGTATTTCATATGTTTTTGCGATTTTCTGATAGTTACACGATTTTATTATATGAATTGTGAAGTAGTGATGCAGAATTAATAGGTGATTGTCGTAATTATGCAGGGTTAATCCCTTGGAACTCCAGACTCCTGATTAAGGAAGAATAGTCGCCTTTTACTCTTGGGGGTGTGCAGGGTTTTTGTTTTGATGATGATAATTATTAATTACGTGGCTTGAACGAAAAGGAAGTAGCCAATAATTCGTTAAGAGTGCCTAAGCCTTGGGTTTAGACTCTTGACCAAAAGGATTCCAACTTCCCATTACAGACGAAACACAATGCAGATTTAACTAATCCACGTATCTGCTTCACTGTTGTTTTTTTTTTAAAGCTAATCTCACAACTCACCTCCAATTATATAGCACTGTGCAATCAGGTATAGCTAAATAAATAAAAACGTCTTCGTTTTTCGCATAACCTCTGCTCTGCTCTGCTCTACCTAAGATTTGATAGCAACTAGATATGGAAAATCAAAAAGAAACAAGCAGAAACTCACTTTTTTTTTTTTCTTTCTAGTAAAGTATTAATGATATATAAGACTAAGAGTAAGACTAGTTAATTGTCCGCACTTAACATTTAAATTTGTAATTTGTGCATCTATGCATATAATCTAGGGATAGGTTAGCTAGCGGAAATGAGAAATGTATGAATCACATGATAATTCCAGATCAATTGGGAAAAAGAATTCCAAGCAAAGCGACAAGAAATAAGCAGAATCGTATGTGATCCTGAAAATGCTAGTTTTCAGCATGAATAATGTTGGTGCATAAGTTCCACGAGGATTAAAAGAATACACTTCCTGTCTATGTTAGTCAAACCATGACAGATTTCACCGTCCATTAATCAAATTCAATTAACCCACCAAAGTATTTACTTTCTCCTTCCTTTCAACATCAATTGAATCGATGGCGACAAAAAAAATTTTTAAAAAAAATCTCAATAAATGTATTAATAATGTAAGAAAATTCAAAAAATCCAAAAAACCATCGATTTTTTCGCGTTGCTAAGGTGCAGAAAAGGAAGAAGATGCAGCATTTCTAAGAGGTACAGTGGCTGCCTTAGCATCTGCTTCAAGCAATATTCCAACCGATCCAAATCCCTCTTCATCTTCCATAACCAACAAATCATCGGTAGTTCTAAATGCTCCATGAACCAAAATAACCGCCACCCTAAGAACAGGGCGACAATTATATCATCCGTTACATTGGTAAAACAAAGCAAGATTATAGTGGCCGCCGCTAACAATTCCGCTAACAATGCCATCACCACATTATCGTGGAATGCAACGCCATAAATCACCAAGGGATCGTCACGGAGAAAATTAAAAAAAAAACAACCATGCCGACATCATGATCAGGAAGACGATCAATGAAATAGGATGCCACGGCAAGCTGGGGAACGGAATGAACAATATGACAACGTAATTATATCGAAAGAATGCAGCGTTGGTTTGGATTCTTTGAAACGATACACTAAATGGAGAAGGAACGTATAAGGATCGCAGCTGGAGCATTTCCCTCCATGGTCTTCTCGTGCCAAGGCTCGATTCGATCCTTTCTTTGGCCTTAGAAATTTGGCGTACATTGGATGTTGCATATGTTGTCATTTTTCTCCAATGAGGCATTAGAGACCGATATATAACTTGATATTTGATGACTGATCAAGCAGTCGATTAACGGAAGCCTTGGTTTATATCATGCACCAGAAGCACCAGATTCTAAACTACTAGCTTACCTGCCAAAGAACGATACATACGGCTTTACATTCCCTTCCTAATTCCTTGAGAATTAACTGAATGTTAAGCTAGCCCACCAAACATATCGACTCAATGCGATGATGTCCTTGATATATATTTCCATGTAATATGCCCCAAAAGTAGACAGCTTCAAACACCAAATGTATCAACAAATCTAGCTGTAAAATGTTGTAAATTATGTTTATAAACAAAATACAAGTCAAACAGGGGCTAAAGCTAAACAATCTTCCTTTTCAACTGGGAATTATATAAGCAAAAGCATCATCACCATGACAAGGTTTCTTCTATTATTTCAAGCAATAGAAGATATCCTGTTTGCTAAAATCTATCTAATCTACGAGATTTACATAACAAAAACGACAATCAAACTGGAATAAACACCAAAAAAGGAAAAAAAAAAATCGTTCTTGGGGTTTTTCATTGACTGGCTGGCACTTCTCCTCTTTGCACCCTCCAAGGACCGCCATAGAATTTTGGTTTCATGAGAGGCACTGCTTCACCGGGGTGAACTTCCCAGTATTTCTCCTGTTCAATACCAGAAGCACAATTCTTTGATTAGAGACTAGAAGCTTGCATCTTTCAAAAAAGAAATTTCAAAAATGACTTAGACTGCATATAGCTACAATTATTTCTACTTTTCCATATTACTTAATATAATAAAATCAATTAGCAACAATGATAATTTCTTCAAATGTCCTAAAAGAGACCAAAGAAAAAAAAGGTGGATAGATGAGAGCACAGATAGTATGCAATAATATCTATATTTGAGCAAAGAAAATATGAAAATCAATGGACAATGTATAACTCAAAGAGTAAATTTGATGTGCCAGCACCTTTGAGTTCAATGATTTGGGTAAAGATTTTTAAGTCAACCAAGTGAACATGCAAAAGACTACTATAATTTGCTGATATTTGGAGCAGAACCTCCATCCATGTGCCACAGGCATATTAGGAAACAGTAGAATTTTTCAAATCAATTCTATATTGGCATGGAAGATAAACAAGAGCCTAAATTAGAAGTCCTCAGAGGTTTTTTTCCTTCCTCAGAACCCATATGCCCATATCCAATTCAATGAAAGCAGGAGCAGATTATTAAGAGCGAGTTCTCACAATTAAAGATGAAATACATTGACCTTCTATCATAATATGCAACATCCATAGAGCTCTAATGAACCATGGAATCAAAGATTGCGATTTGAAACAAATTCATGTCATTGCTACAACTTACATGTCCATTTTTTTCACAAGATTCTAATTAGTTACTGAAATTTAGGCGAACTAGCACAGGAGCAACCCTAATAAATTTAGATTTCGTAATCGATTGTTAGCTTCAAAACCCATAAAACACATCAAACTCCTTCCCCACCATTGTGACCCTAAAGAACCCTTTCATCTATAATAAACAAGTAATTTGAATGTGGGTAAAGCCAATTGATACATATAATATAATGAGTAGCAAATTTGGTTTCCAACGGTAAAGCTGAGAGACAAGGAGGTTAGGAAAGTGTTGAGTTCACCTTGTAGAGTTGCTCAGTGATGGCAGCGCCGATGACCCCAGTGTAGAAAGCAGCCACATAAATAGTGACTAGAGGAGTAAACGATTTTGGTCTCCTGTATGGTTCTATCATATCCCAGAGAATTGTTCTCTCCCATTTTGTGTACAGATAGTCTGCGTATTTCCTCCATAGAACACTCGCCATTTCCACTCTCCCTGCGACCTTTCTCGCTCAGCTATCAATTAGGTAGTCGCAATTTTCACTATTTCTATAGAGGCTATCTTCTTAACCTGGAAATTAAATGGAATTGCAAAAAGAGAGAAGTCATCGGCAGCAGATCAAACAAGGCGGCCAAAGACATTCTCTCTCTCTCTATCGGTATTGGGCTTTGGGTTTACGCGAAGAAGAAAACAATGAGCTCTTTGGGCTTCTCTATTAGAACAAGTGCAAACTTGAGACCCACACTTTCATTAGAAGGCCCAAAATTTCCATTCACAATTTGTAATTTTAAATATTTTAATTTAATTACATTTATTGATAAGACAAATTTTATGTGAGTTTAAATAAATAATATAAAATATTATTTATTTTATATCAATAAACATAACTTAAATAGTGACATTTTGACACGTCATGAATAACTTAAGCGACATGTTTTACACTTCCGAAAAATTTCAAATGGACAAATATATATATTAGATTCGAGAATTGAATTTTTTTTTTTAAATTCCAGAGATTTAAAAATACAAGTCTATTATATTAAAAAAATAAAATTCATGTATTGAATTGTTCTAAAAAATTTTGAGACGATTTAATACAATTTTTTAATTTTTTTAATATTAAACAATACAGTACAAATAGTTTAGTACTTAAATAATTTAATTTTTTTAAAAAAATTAATTTGACTACTTTTCAAAAACTATATACTAAATTATTATATACCAATGACTAGCATCTACTAGAACCTTCTAATAAGTTTCAAACATATTTTTATAAAACAATTTTCTCATATCAAATCCTCAAATAAAAACTATTAGTGGAAAAATTCAAAATTAAATCAAATAATAGTATAAACCGTAATATAATAAACATACAATTACATTGCACAATTAATTTACTCAATCAAATTTATCTAACAATACACAATTATACAATTCTGATATTGAAAAATCTTTAGTATTATCTTTAAAATTCAAAAAAAAATTCAAATTTTGTATTGTATTAAAAAAAATTTAAATTGTATCCTAAAAATTCAGAACGTACAGTTTTTCAGATCCTTTGATATTAAATAATACAATACAAAATAATTCAGTAATTATATAATTTAAAATTTTTGCCAATACATTATTATAAAAAACAAACACTTACAACTATTTACTAAATAGTCTATGGTATGCAGTTAGTGCAATTTCATATAAGAGAAAGAATGCCATGCTTAATGCAACAAGAAATTATATGTTGCATTTGAAAAAAATCATATAATCTAATGGTTAAATGTACGAGGGTGTTAGTGGAGGTATTTTAACGGTATTTTGTTAATTATGTTAACTAAGAATTTCTATGTTTACCCATAATTAAAGACTCCCTTACATTTTATTTTTTTAACGGTATTTTGATAATTATGTTAACAAATAAATATATACACCCGTTTTCTCCATTTCATCTTTTTTTTTATTTAATATTTCATAAATTAATAATTTTTCTGTTAAAAATATACATTTGTTTTGTTAATTATGTTATTCATTAATTCTATCAAATAGTAATTCAATTATTTTTGTCTTCCATTCTATTATTCCCAAAAAAAACTCATGAAAATTTATTTTTGAAGTATTTTAACGATAAAAAAAATGCCTAAAAAATAATAATTTGCTTTTAATTTTTTTTTTTCATAGTGATCTTATCTATAAGCAATTTGTACAAATGAATGGAAATGCAGAGGTCATTTCTATTAAAAATCCAGCTGGATTTTTTTTAAAAAAAAACAAGGGTCTGTACGCCGTACCAATCCAACTGGCCTTCATTGGCCAATTTGACTAAAAAATCATCCTAAGCCTATAAATTTTTTAAAAACTACAATTGTAATTTTTTTTTTTTCCAATTACAATAGACTGAGAAATTCCCCAAAATTTATCACTGAAACTCAATTATAGAATAAGCAACGGAGATAAAATTGCTAGACTTGTTATAACATTTAGCAATATATAATAAAATTTCACTAAATTTTACATAAAAGTAGCTCCGATTTAAAACAAAATGGCATAATTATAATAGCTATAACGTTTAGTACTAACGTTTGAGCTTCCCTAATTGGTATTATAGTTGGACAATGACAGAATAAAAAGAATGATCGTTGAAGGACTGCAAATCTGTTAAAATTGAATTTTGGGATTGGCAATTCTACTTAATGACTAAAGCAGTTTTGATTCAGTATTTTGAAGTCGTTGAAAACAACAAGAGTTCAACTAAATCTCAGTAAAAGATTCTGGCTAAGTAATAATATAGAAAATTAATAAAGCTAAGTCAAAATTCTCATAAATATAAATATATATATATATATATATATATATATATATATATATATATATATATATATATATATATATATAAAACTTCACTCAAATTTCATAATGCTAAGCATGTTAACATGCAGATTTCAGATTTTAAACAACAGAATAGTCGAAGCAACAAGGCAGTGAGATTTTGGCATTTTAGCACAACAATGGGGGTCGCAAGGTTAGCAACAATTCACATGGTTAAACAAGGATAAGAATCAACAATGCATGTGAAATGATTACACAGTGAACACAAACACCTTAATGGGTACTAATGCAGCACAAAGAACATACACATAAATAAGAAAAACAATACGTATAAGAACAGAATAAAGCCTTAGAGAAGCCACATTCATAATTATATTCAACCAAAAAAAAAGTCGATTTAGCTTATGTGCCACCCAAAATAAAAAGCCTAAGCCATAATCCTAATCAGAATCAGTCTTGGAGAGGACCTTTTCATTATTATTCTTCTTCTATTAGCAATAGGAAACTTAAAAATAATTCGTTTTATTAAGATTGTTAATATATTTTACATTTTGATAGGAATCCACAGAAAATTTGTGTGCTTTATTACTCTATATAAGGTTGTAGCCTCTTTATGGCATATTTGCCTTTTGGCCAAATATTCCCTTGTTTGAATCACATGCTAGACTCCCAACTTGTCCATTCCAATACTTATATAATTTAAACTTGATCATAGACAATCCCAAAGCATCATAATTCAGCCCATAGAATGATAGAATAGTCATTTTCATAAAAGTGGTAGAGATAAAAGGCAAATAAACACGCAGGGGTTCTAATATTTGTCATTCATCTAGTCATTTAAGATTTTCAAGTCCATTTTACAAATGATCCACAGAAAATGTCATAACTTATTTTACATTATCGATTATTTGTAAATATACTGATTGAATGGCATTGTTAGCCATCAAAAGACATTAAATTCAGACTCATCCAAGTTATGTTTAATCTCACTAAAGGTAAGTGAATCATACACAAATGAAAAAGAAGATGTGTTGCACTCTTATGATATGATTGTGACTTTGTGTGCTGCCAATGAGGCCTAATCTGATAGTTTTCCCCACTCCGAGGAAACTTCAGGGTTCTCAAGTTCAAGGTCCCCCATCATTCGTGGTATAGTTGTGGTCAAGAGAGGGGGAATAGCTACCCTCGGTAACTTTATCCAGGCCCCATTATCCCAATAAACCAAATCAAAAGAGAGTCTATAAATCAACAATTTCAGTGCTTTAACACTAACACATTCCATAGTTGCTCACTAATTACTGGAATGATTTATAGGACTTAAATTTCGGCTCTACAAAACCACAACTACAGGTTATAAGTCCAGCTCCCAAAATTCCTCTTTCCCTTGATGTTTACTCTGAGTTACAGATGTGCAATTAACATAGGCAGCGAGAGTCGAGTTACAGAGCAATGAGAATATAAAGTATGAATGAATAAATAATTAAATTACTTCTGTAATCTAAAAGCTGATATTTCAATAAATGCCACTGAAAGAGCAAGCAAAATTGACAACTCATTATTCTCCTAAAACGGACAAGTTTCAAACTCCATAATCAGGAAATAATCATAGAGAACCAAATCCACCCCAGGAGAGTCAACCAAAAAAATATTGCAATTCACAGTTCCAAATTTGGGGTTTCCATGAATTTTTTTTTATAAAGAAAAGTACCTTCTTTCTTTTCTCCTTGTTTCTTTGCCAAGTTGAGATCAAGTACTGTCTGATTAATCATTTTTGCTAGAGGGAGAAATGATACGAATAGGGGGGGGGGGGGGGGTTAAGTGATTAACTACACATGTATAGCAATTAAACTAATCCCAATTAGTAATATAAATGATACAACGAGTGATAAATTTCTTTCTCCTAGATGCGTTCGTTCATTGAAATGAATAGGAAAATAAGTTCAGAACAAAGACAGGTGAACACAGTGCAGAAGTTTGAGTTTTAGAATTTTGGGAAGCTTGAACATAATGTAATGAACACATTAATCATGGAAATTGAGCTTAATTTATTAATTTAAGATCAAGGACATAGCCTCAGAGTTTTCAATGCAAGTTCAGCTAGAATAAACAGTGGTGATGAACTTGTCAAATAAAATAAGTCAGGTACCAAACTACTGGGAATATGAAATTTCATTTCCACCAAGAGTTTTTAAGTTACAATGCAGAACAAGAATGACAAAGAATGCAAGTAGTATGACAAGTTCTGCTTAGACTCGTTTACAAGGAGAAACACAAATATACATAATAACAGCGAAATGCTCATGATGGATTAAGCAAACATAAACCATAAAGCACGTTTATATAGACAAATGATTAAACTTAGTGAGTCCTACGTTCATGCTGATCCTGCTGACTTGTCTGTAAGAGCAGCAGACAGAGATTCAAGAGTAAGTTCTCCAATTCCATTTGCTGGACCATTGTTGCATTGATCTTTGCTGTGCAATGCAACAGCATCTTTTATTTTTTGAAACTGCAGATTGTTTTGAGATGAATAAAACAAAATTAGTGGTCATTATCAGCAACAAATAGAAAATGATTCTCTAAACTAAAAGCACGGCACACATGATCTAAAGGTGTTTAAAATAGTCCATTAAATGATTTCCCATTTCTCTTGTTGAAATGTGCACTGAAGCTTTCCTTTTTTGTATTTTTTCCCCAACTCATGGGTCAGCCTACTCTCTTCAGTTGCAGCAACCATAGCTTGCCTCCTGTATGCAGATGTTACACTTCAATTGAATTACTGAATTAAATAACACAACTTCCCTTTTTTCCATCCAATCCAATGCTCTGAATGTTTACAAAAGACTAGGGAAATGGAAAAACAATTCTTATACAATGGTATTTTATGTTTCTCTCTCTCATAACTAACGTGACAACTTATCATCATCATACACAACTATGTGTTTGTGTTTTTTGTGTTAATTAGGAAGGAAACTATTGCGTCTAAGGTTTAGAACAGGTGTCAAGTGTGGACAAATGAAGACAAGTATTAAATGTTAAATTAGCAACAGAAAATGCCAACCTTAGCGAGTGAACATGAAAAGGATTCCAATTGTCCATGTGCACCGCGATAGAAGTGGAAGTAAGGGAGCACTTTAACATTCAAACTTTTGCACATAGGCTTATTTTCATCAAAATTCACTTTCAAGAACAAAATCTCTGGATGTTCTTCAGCTGTCCTGCAGAGCTGGACTCCATCACAAGATCAATCAGAAATGAGCATCAGGAACCCTTTCTACAAAAGGCACAACAATATAATAATCCTTGTGTGTGTGTGAGGACCAGTAAAAGATATCCACAAGTCATTCATTAATTCTCTCTGTCTCAGATGTCTAAACAATTGGTAACATAGCAGTTTAGGACGGAACTAATCAGATGTTGGATAATAGGAATCATGTTAAGAAAAAGAAAAACATGTGGCTTTCCTCATCACACCTGAATTATCAATATATCCAGCAACTAATTCAAGAAAATGGTGACTGACAACGGGCAGACCAATTATTCTTGTTTGAGAAACGCTAGCAACACTTTCTTAGACACTTGCTTTATAATTTGTCCACATCATCAATTTAAAATTTACTACTTTATTTAACATATTGAACTTGATGACGTAAACTAATTATAAATCAAGTGTCCAAGAAAGTGTTGCTAGCATTTCTCATTCTTGTTTACTTCGTCAAGGTATTAACTCAGAAGGGATGAATCCACATACATGCATCTTGCCTATTAGTATTGTTTGAATTATTGACGATGTCTGTCTTGTATGCATCATCAGCTAGTCTGTGATTAAGTTGTAGATTCATGTCTCTTCATGTGCGACTTAATGTGTATACTGTTCTACAAGCTTCATACAACTTTACGGGATTACATACTTAGAGATGGAAAAATAGTGCCTTCAATACCAGAAGTATCAGCATAATTGACTGATAATCAATTAGAAATGCTCATAGGGTTGTAAATTGCAAATTTTACCATAACCTAAATTACAAGCAAGATACTTAGTTTTTGGGCCTGCAACAAGGAATTCTCATAAGCTCTAGAAGCTAGTATGTGAAAAACAATTTCTTTTGCCATGTTTACACAGACAAATACAACAAGCAGTGAACAATTCAAGAAAACAAAGAATGAAATGTCAAGCAAAAGAGGAATAACCTTAGGAAATAAAGCTCGACAAGATGCACACCAAGTTCCGTAAAATTCAACAATTACTAATCTATCTCCAGCTTGACTTAATGCACCCAAAAACTCCTGTGTAGAATGAATGTCAATCATATTTGGTCCTGCATTCTTTTCCCACCATTTTGGCTGGTCAGTTTCAGCAGCTGCATGTACCTGCATCAAGTATTGAAGTAAAACAATTAGCATTGGTTCACGGGAAATCAAACAAAATAGATTTTCTGTACCACAGAAAAACGTACAAAATATATATATATATATATATAGTTCCTAATAATTATCTCGCAAATCTAGTGGCTGTCATAGATGTGTTTCAGCCACTAATCTGGATAACAGCAGCTTCTCCATATACAATTAATAATTGCGATCAATCTTTATTAAAGGAAATTCATCAAGAAAGAATATCTTGATTCTGTAATGAGTACCACGAATAAATTTGCAAACATGGTGGTTGCATTCAGTCGTGATGCTAGATGGCTTTGATAATGCAGCAACTAACAAACGAATTTTCAATCTGTACCTAAAATTCATGTATCAGTATACCATTCTATTGTCTCAAAGGCTCAAACATTCTTCACACTATGTAAAGAAAAACAAAAAAAAAACTCCATAGAGATGCTCAAAAATGAGAAAAAGGCTAAACAAAATTAAAGCACCACTGGTACAAATTAAGATCCCAGACAAATGCAAATGCTCTTCATAAACTAGTAACTCATCAAAGACAAAGTTTTCGTCAAGGCCAATAAACAATAGTGGACTAACTAAAAGATATGACAGGAAGAATCAGTTCATAGACAAGTCTTACTTTTTGAAGCATGTCCGCTAAAATCAGATATCAGAAAATACATATGCAGATGCAGATGCAGATGCAATAAAATACAAAGTTTGAAGCATTCGCAGCATTGCAATTGATTTGCCGAAAGGAACATTCTAAAACTGAACGACTGTGAAACGGATGAAATATTAGCAGCTTAAACCACGAAAGCAGAAAATTTCTCCAACAAACTAAAAATGTTTATTCAGAACTGGCTCAATTAGCGTAGAAAATTAATCCAATTTATTGAGTCAATTGAAGCCATACGAAAACATTAAAAACAAAAAATATGAGCACTTTCCTAAAAGGGCAATTAGCAACCCTTTTGTGCAACATCCAACAACTCTCCGCTCAAAACACAACATAAAAATAGAACTTCAAAAAATCAAGCGGTTTGAAAAGATAGGCTATCGAAAATTTCCTCAAAAATCGCAGGAAATTTGACTGAAAATCAGCTTTAAGGAAAATCAAAAAAACAAAACGCTCAATAAAATGCCAAAGATGATACCTTGAAAGAAACCGATTGCTTTCTGGTAGTGGCAGAGAAGCGAGGAGCAGAACCAAAAGAAGAATATATTACAGGATAAACCTTCTTATCTGAATTCAAATTATTACTATTCTGAATGGGTGGGAGAGCCGGTAGAAGAGAATTGCAATTGGAGGAGAAAGTGTTAAGCAAAGAAGAAGCGAAACGAAGTGAGTGAAACGCTGGCAATCGAACATCTGCCATCCGTAGATTGATCGAAAAAAAAAAAAGAAGATTCGAATTGGAATTTTTCTCAATATGTAATGTGGAAAAGAAGGAATTACATGAGGTCAAAAGCACAAACCACCAGAAGACAAACCACAGAAGGCGAGGTGAGTTATTCAGACAAGAAATTTAGCAGCATGCGGCGGCCTCCTCGTCTCCTCTGCCTTGCTGGGTTTGTGTGAACGAGATTGGACGAAGAAGACACTTCCACCTTTATATATTGGCTTTCTCGTTAGGAGTATCCTGCGGCAGCTACTAGTTTCTCATTATTTTTTAATTTTCAATTTTGTTTTTCTTTTATAACAATTGGCTGGTAATCGACCAAAAATTGAGGTCCTGTTTGGCTGCCGCCTTTTCATAGAATTAATTACATTTGTTTTTTTAAAGGAAAAGGTTATAGGACTATTTGCTTAATTATAAAGATAATTATTCTCTTTTTTCATAAGGATTCACAATTAATTCAAATTAATTTTAATCTGAAAACACAAAACCTATAATGTGGACTAATGGGTTTTTTTTTTTAATCCAAGTTAGACAATTAAAATATTGTTCTTTTTTAAACTTCGGAGAAAGAAATGTTTAATGATAGTGAGACTTGCAAAATTTGAATAATCTCACATTTACCACAAACACCATAACGCCAATTTATATTTGGTAGATTGGGACTAAAAATATTTATGAGAAGGGGAGACAGGAAGCAAACATCCACCTGATGCCTTCACGTTTATTTTTATTTTATTTTATGAATTTTAGAGACCACACGATTTTTTTTTCGTATTTAGGATACTGTTTAGTAACACCTAAAGTATAATCCCATTTGACTGTATTTAATAAAATAGTTTATTTAGAAAAAAATTAAATTAAAAATTTCAAAATAAAACATTAGTAGAACTTAATTTTTTTATAAGATAATAAATTATATTTTTTTTTCTTTTTTACTTCATTTTTTTATTATAATAATAATATAATAATTAAATTATAAATTATATAATTATAAAATTATATATAATATAATTATAAAATTATTTAATATGTACATATATAATAATAATAATAATAATAATAATAATAGAATGTTATACAATAAAGATAGACGTATTTATTATATTGGGATGAAATATTTAATATAATTTTTATATTATTTAATATTCATATATATTACATAATTCGTTTGTATTATATATTTAAATAAATTTTATATAATATTTTGAAATAATATAAATATATATTTTTATTTCATTTTATATTTTTTCAGCTAGTTTTATTAAATATTTTTGACAGCCCCTCACCGGAGACACCATTCAAAGCTGGCCGCCGTAGACTCCCAATACGTCTTCAATCTATAAAAATCAACCATGTCGCCACACATTCTTGAACATCCGGTCGTAGGAATATAATGCATATGATAGGTTGATATTTTTGTTTCTTAGCGTCATCAACATAGACAAACTGTAGCTTTCCAATTTCCACTCAATTATTCTGGAAAAGACAGGAACAAGGAAAATAATTTTGCATTGGACTCTTATTAATTAAAATTTATTTTTTGAGACCACCTTAAAATTATGAACCAAAATAATAACAACGGACTTAAACTAGCTTCAGAAATGTCCCCCTAAGAATACGGTTTCATTAGAATCTGACTGCCAGTTCTGGTACTTGAAAAGGATCGCTTTCCTTGCCTGAGAAAAGGGTTTTATTTCCACCAGTTGAACCGGAGGAAATAATAAATGGCTTTAGGAGAGTTCATCACTCTCTATAAGGCCCACTCAGGCTTCAGATTTTTGAGTATTTCTACATCGCTCAAGAACAGCAAGACTCGACAGAGAGACAAAAATGAGGCTAATTCAGCGCACAAAATTATCTACATGTGCTGCTACCAGCAATTTTAAAAGACTTGTTGACATAAACAAACATTTCTTGCCTTGATTAACCACATGTAGTTTCGATGACAATGATTAATATATAACAAGAATCCTAAAAGCAATTTGCGCCTATAATCACAGTGAACTACATATCGTAATCCTTCTTTCCATGCTGCAATATTCTATCACAAATATGATTACTTTGGAAGGAAAAAAAAAATATCAGAAAACAATTACCTGGTGCCTCTGTGATGCATTATTATCACAATCAAACTATAGACTTATTCCACGATCTCAAATTTAGCAACTAAATATCCTTATGCAGGGAGTCCACAAATCTGAATTATATATTCCTTTCATCTTAGTATGAGATCGCGGAAGTAAATCATATGAGTGAAACCCAATGTACTCCACAAACATTAGCAGAATAATATACACATGTTAGCATAAGTAAATTTGCTATAAATTGACGAACTTGGATTGAATTTCGCTTTTGCCATTTTTCCTCAAATTCCTAGAGCTGAGGAACTTGTTGGAAAAATCAGTCACATGTGCAAGCAAAGCAAATCCCAGTTCCAATTATGCATCCAACATCTGTATTATAAAAAAGGAAGGGGGGCAATACAAGTGATTGTTTTTAATTCTGGTTTACAAAAAATCAGCAATAGCATGCTGCAGAAATACATTGTCAAACATTTTTGATAGTAGGTTCTGCTCATATATCTGCAGCCCAAAATATATGAGAAGTTCTAACTAAGCCATAAGATACTTCAGCATGACTCAGCAATATCAAGGATCACTATTACTTTAATTACCTTCTGCACAGACAAAACATAGAATTCCCGCAGATCTGCGCTGAGGAATAAAGAGATGAGCTCACGTGGTTTCAGAATAAAATTGTCCAGCCCAACTGTTCTCAATCCTTGGGTAGCTGAGACCACTAGGGAATTGGTTATGAAATATTACTAATACTAAGGACTAGGCAAAAGAACATTTTCTGGGAATGATAGAGACCCATTATTGGGAGCGCCCTGAATATTGAGAATTGAAGTTACCAAGTTATAAATCTGAACATTCTCAAAAGATGGCACCTTTCTCCCTCTCGCAAACTGAGGACCGTGACCAATGAAGATAGTTCTCATGGAGAAAACAGCGTTGTCATAACCATGAGCTCCTCCACATTCTTGACGCTTTGTTCTCTTCTGTTCCACCTTAAAACCCTCCTCAATTAACCCTATTATTGGTGAAATTCTATCACTCCCAGCGTATTGAAGCCTACTAGGCAGTTCCTCCTTGAGATAAACTTTCAAATACCTGCCATTCTGAACTTTTCCTGACTGCAATCCTTCATTCATCTTCGCAACAACATCAGATGGAGCTAAACCTGGAGGAGGACGAATCGCGAGCAATGGAGTATAGGATTGAACCCAATCAGCTGGAATTTCAATCCAAGAAGCTAAATCATCAAGGAAGATCAACTTCTTATCACAAGTACCAACCATGCCATGATCACCCACCATAATAATAGTAACATCCTCAAAAACCCCTCTCTTTTCTAGCCCACTAATCAATTTCCCAATCATCTTATCAATATTAGCAACGGCTTCAGTTATCTGAGGATCATCTGGTCCCACCTGGTGACCTTGATGATCAGGATCTTCAAAATACAGTGTCATAAATACAGGAATTTCACTGCTAGGCAAATCAAAATAGCTCAAAATCTTATCCACCCGTTCCTCAAATGGAACTGAACCATTATAAAACATACAAAACTCTTCAGGGCAATTCCAAGAACCCTTATGCACTTCAGAGCCAGGCCAAAAATAGGTAGCAGCTCTTAACCCATGATTGGCCACAGTCTCCCAAAGTGGCTCACCCAGCCACCACTTGGGCTCGTGGCTCTTCATCGTGAAAACTTCACCAGTATGCGGATCAACAAAAAAGTTATTGACAATTCCATGATAAGCAGGGTAAAGCCCAGTAACAATAGAGTAATGATTAGGGAAAGTAAGAGTAGGGAATACCGGAATTAAACCCATCTCAGCCTCAGTCCCGTTGTTGATCAAACGGTGAATATTTGGCGTCGGAGTCTTGAATTGGTATCCGAACCGGAACCCATCAGAGGAAATCAAGAGCACCACTGGATGACTGAGCTTGGTCAACGGACGGGCTGTCGTTTGGATAGAAGATGATGCCTGAGCTGAAGTCGCTGTAGTAGACGAAGCAGAGGAAAAGAAGAGAAAAGCAAAGGCGGAGGCAGCAGAAAGAGCAATGCATGTGACGAGGAGAAGGGCGATGAAGATAACGGTAGTGGTGTGTTTCTGGGCAGGATTTGAAGGATCAGAGGAATCAGTATTGAAAGAGAGAAGAGCAGTTGATGGATTAGTTGGTTCTTCTTCTTGAGTAGGTATCTGGGTAGGCTTGGTTGAGTTCAACGCCGAATCAGAACCCATGATTCACAAAGCTACAAACTTTTCACCTCAACAAAGAACAAATCTTTCTTCTCTTTCCTCTGGTTCGAATTAATCACGGGGTTGAAGATGACTGAACTTTACTTGTAGAAGAAAGATTGAACCGGAATTGGAGTACGATGCAAGAAAATTTGTGGGTTGAAAGAAAGATGTTGGTATGTAGCTCTCAGAAGGGAGTTTGATTGATGAATGGATGGGCGAGGTCGACTGAATTTGGAGTGGAGAAGAAGATAAAATGTAATAATAATAATAATAATAATAATACTGTGGTTTGACACCTAATTTTTAAAATTATGATATCTATCCCATTATTTTATAATATTCTGTCATTCCGTTAAAAACTAAATCTATTAAATAGTTCAATATTACCATTTACTTTTAAAATTTGGTATATTATACTAATTTTTTTTAAAAATAAAAATTATTTGATTTACTCTGTATATTTGATTTACTTATTCTTTCATTAATTTTTAATAATTTCATGGTTAATTCAAAATTAAATAATTTGTTATCGTTAATTCAAAACTAAATAATTAACAAATGTTATACTTTTTTTACATTTATTTTTTTTATCTTTCTGATTTATAAATTAATTGGATATTTTTAATAAAAATATAATTATTCCAAAAATAATAATAATAACAAATATATAAAAAAAAAAGTTTTAAAAAAAATCATAAAAGAGAAGAACAAACAGATGTGATGAATATCAACGGAGGATATTCCGGGATAAAAGTTTAAAGAGGACGCAGGGTTAGTTGATGAACGGCCAAGATTGGAAGAGTACAACGTGGGTCCCAATTGTCCTGCAAAGTTTCACGGTCCACGTACAAATTGCAGCTTTAATTAAAAACAAAACTTATGAATTATTTATGAATTTAGAACCAAACCAACAGGAAAAAAAAAAAAAAAAGAAACAGAAGTGAATTGGTCTCATTGGAAACTTGGTATCCTCATGGTTGTGTCTCTGTGCGCCAACTGCTGACCCATTCTCTGCCTTTTTTTTTCTCAGGGGACCGGAGTTGTTGATGGAACAAATTTTACCTGCATCTAAAAATGCTTATTTTAATATTTAAAAATAAAATATTTTAATATGATAACATATATTATTATATTAATTTATAAATAAATATCTAGATAAAAATTTAAACTATAAAATTAAGATTATTATATATTATTTCTATTTGTTGGGTATTATATGTATTCAACAAGCGCATAGTACCTGTGGGATGAAAAATTGATATTTTCATCCAATGATTGAGAGTTGGTGAACTTGATGTTTACCAAATTATTGCAATTAAAAAATTCATGTTTTTAATTTTACAAACTAACAACACAAAGTAAATCTTGAAACTGCTTAAAAAAATTTCCTAGAAGGAAATTAAGATTATAATTAATCAAAAAAACTATTTGAATATATTGATATATATCGTATAATTTTTTAGTTGAACAGATACCGTATACATGCATGAAAGATTTATTGTTAATTTAGAGAAAATACTGCCATATTACGATTTAATTAAATACATATCAACATATGCAAATATTTACAGCTAATGTAGATAATTAAATTCACGACAAGAAGAAGAACACAATCTTTCATAAATCATCATACTCAGTGATAATATAGTTTTGAAAAGAAAATTATTAATCATATTTATTTATCAACCAATAAACACACTAAATTTATGAAAAATAATAAATTTAAATTGTTGGATAGTTAAAAAAAAAACATTAAATTTAGTACTGGACCGAACGGTTTTTAATGGCCCAAGGCCGAAAGCTTTCTCCTTTGACAGACCAAGCCGATTAGGGACCAAACCCGATTCAGTTCGGTTCAGAAACACAAACTCAAACTTTTGTTGTTATTGCCTATTGGTGAGACGAGGCCAAGGTCAGAGGAAGGAATTTTTTTTTTTTTTAAAGAAAAAACTATCCAAATCCCACAAGGAGAAGGAGAAGGAGAAGGAGAAGGATATTGATTAGCTTGTTAACTGTATATGAGTTATTAATTTGTATTTTGTTGAGATCAATCAGTACAAACAATAAAGAAAATGGCTTACTTGAGCATGGGTGAAGCACACAGAAGAATCACAGACTACCTTAATCGCTTCTCCGACGCCGTTTTTTCTCAAGACGGAGCTTCTCTCAAGCAGCTCCTTTCTATCTCCTGCAACTCCTCTGCTCTTCTCTGCCTCGCTGACGCCCTCAACGTCTTTCAGGTCCTGCTACACTTCCTTTTCTTGTTATAGCATTTATGCACTGTCTATTGAGAGGAATTAGGGTGGTGATTGTTGACTTTGGTCGTAATGTGACAGGATGCTAATAGATTGATTAAGCAATCTGAGAAATACTCGCAGTTTGGGGAAATTACAGCTCCGCTTTTTCGGTCTCTGCAAAGTTACAGACTTGGCAAATTGGTCGATACTTATCCCGCCTTCGAAAAAGCTGCAAAGTATTCATCTTTATATCTTCATTTTCTACTTCTGATTCGTGTTAGTAGGATTTAAAACTTACAGCCTTTTCAGTCTGTTTTTGGTTACTAAATGGTGACGGGAAAAGAAAAAAAGGAATTCTGATTTCCCATGCTTTTCCACCAAATTTCCCTTTTTTTTTTTTAATTTCCCTTCTTTGTTTGATGTCCAAATAAGAGAAGATTTTATTTTCCACCTAATTCTCTCAAAACAAAGAAGCTGTTTGTACTAAGTAGATCTTTTCTTATTGTAGTGCCTTTATTCAGGAGTTTCGAAATTGGGAATCTGCTTGGGCATTGGACGCATTGTATGTTGTTGCTTATGAAATTAGGGTTCTTGCGGAGAGGGTAATGATTTTTCATAATCTTAGCAATATATGCTTTTATTAAGTATTTGCTATTACTCTTTCTTTCTTTTCTTTTTTTTTTTTTTTTTAATTTTTGGGGTGGGGGTGGGTGGGGTGAAGTATGTGGAGTTTTAGCTGTCACTTTACTAACACTGTCATATTTTTAGGCCGATAAAGAGCTTGCTTGCAATGGAAAATCACCGGAAAAATTGAAGGCAGCTGGTTCATTCCTCATGAAAGTGTTTGGTGTCCTTGCTGTATGTTTATAAATCTGTATCATGATATTCGGAGCTGTTTCACTGTGTGTGATGTACAAAACAGTGCATGTTAGACTAACAGTTCATATTTGCTAACTGCTAACTATCTAATGGCACTTGTAAACTTACAGGGAAAGGGCTCGAAACGTGTAGGAGCATTATATGTGACTTGCCAATTGTTGAAAATCTATTTCAAGGTGATGACTTGTGCTCCTCTTTAGTTGTTATGTTGTAGAGTATTTCTATCCTGTATTTTAAAATAAATTCAATTTCATGTTCTTGAAAATGGAAGAGCCTTGAGTTGTGTGGTGTGCATGGTTGAGGTTGGTTCCAGTGCAGTAGGATTACTTGTTGTAGCAACAAAGTTTTTCCTACAAGAAAGCTCAAGCAGCCTAATCAGAAATCTAATGTTATACTTATACTGTTTTTGCAGCTTGGTACAGTTCATCTTTGCAGAAGTGTAATAAGGAGTATTGAAACTGCTCGAATTTTTGATTTTGAGGAATTCCCTAAAAGAGACAAGGTAAAAGAATGTGGATTGTTTTTGGCAATTTATTAATTTTTTTGAGTGGAAGTTAGTATTGCATGAAATTTTTTTTGAAGGTGTTGATTGTTGCCTATATTAATTACAGGTCACTTATATGTATTACACTGGGCGTCTGGAAGTTTTCAATGAAAATTTTCCTGCTGTAAGCACTAATTTCCTCTTAAATATCAACATAACACTTGATACAATTTCTTATAAATCTTTATTCATTGAATTTTTTGTGATCTGGCAGGCTGATCATAAATTATCGTATGCCTTGACGCACTGCAACCCCCACAATGAAGCAAATATAAGGTTTGATTCGGGTGTGCTTGCTGCATAATTTTGTGTGCATAAATTTGAGTTTGGCTTATTTGCAACAAACCTTTACTGGTCCTGGGGCAAATTCTCTAAAATGATGTTTATATCATTTTGTTCTTAGCCAAACTACATTGTAATAATACATTGTTTACATTGAAAAGTATCAAAGATGTGATTATGCAAATTCATGCATGAGCATGATTACTGCTCCTCTGCATTTACTAGGATATTGATAATTAATTTGGTAAAACCAAATTAATTTGTCCTTGGGAAAGGTTTAACCAGAACATAAATGCATAATAGACCTATACTCTGTGTGCATACTATACACAAGGTAAAGTGACTATGCTGAATTCTTGTTTCTGGGGTACCAGTGCTATATCTCCATAATTTTGTAAGTTGCAACTGGCTTCTTAATTTTTGCAAATTTCAGTCTCAAGTTTTTATGCCTATGTGTTTTGCATCATCTTTTGCTTATCTAATGTAATTTAAAAATGATACAATATCTAGCTGACATCTTCTTTCCCTTTGTTGGATCAGGATGATACTAAAATATTTGATACCTGTGAAGCTTTCGTTAGGTATCTTGCCTAAATACCAGCTCCTGGAGAAGTATAACTTAGATGAGGTCAGCCTGCCTTTTGAATTGTTTGTTTTTTCTTGGCTTTGTGAATGCGAACTACTGATCTTCTTTCAGAGTTACGTAGGACATGTTGTTCATGCTATATGTGTAATAATCATATTAACCAGTTGATTTTAGATAAAAGGGAAAAAAAAACTCCAAAAATAATTTAGAAAATCAAATGTCTGGGGCCAACTACTCTTCAAGTGTCTTACAAGTGTTCATGTGTCCAGAACTTTCTGTATGTGCATAACTCCTATCTAATAAGCCTTAATTTAAATTGTCAGTATAAAAATGTTGTTCAAGCTCTAAAAAGGGGTGACCTCCGACTTCTTCGACATGCTCTCCAGGAGCATGAAGACAGGTATATTTGACTTTTGCCTGTACAATGAACTTTTGCAACAGAAATTAACAGTGTAAAAACTAAGTCTGCCAAGCCATGCTGTTCTTTTTCCTTTCAGGTTTCTGAGATCAGGTGTATTTCTTGTTCTGGAGAAGCTAGAACTCCAAGTTTATCAAAGATTGCTAAAGAAAATGTAAGTTCCATGCATTGATCATGAAGATAATTAATTCAATGCTTTTGATTATCAATTGGAATGTTTTCTAACTGTAAAAAAAATGACGAAACTGCAGTTACATCATCCAAAAACAGAAGGACCCGAGCAAAGCTCACCAAATGAAATTGGAAGTAATCATTAAAGCATTAAAGTGGCTTGAGATGGACATGGATTTAGATGAGGTAAATATTTCATCTCTTATTGTTTGTCTTCGACCCATTTCCTCATATAGTGTTTTCTCTCCACCACTTTCTCTTTAGTTATCTAATGGAAAGTAATGTTATTGGCAGATGGAATGTATTGTAGCCATCTTGATATACAAGAACCTTGTAAAAGGGTATTTTGCGCACAAAAGCAAAGTGGTAGTATTGAGCAAGCAGGATCCTTTTCCCAAATTAAATGGAAAGCCTGTTAATTCATAGAGGTGGAAGCAGCGGTTTTTATATACTGCAAGCCAGTCCAACAGCAATACGCATGCTAGTTGCACGATTTAATCAGCCAGTTTAGCAGACTGGTTTTCTGCATAAATGTAAAAAATTTATTGATTTGATCTCTACCATAGGCTTTGTTGTTGTATTAACCCCAAGTGAGTATCTTGTTCCTTTGTAGCTAGTGCTAAATGCTATGAAATTTTTTTCCTCTAGCCTAGCTAAATTATCACTCTGAATATGTTTGAAAGTACAAAAGATGCAGAAATTTAACTTTATTGAAATTCATTTGGCCGACTTAAGGTTTGGAGAGTTCATGATAGTTAGAATAGTTCCTCGCAGTAGGAACTAAAAATATCGAGTCATTTTAAAATGAAATAATATCGTTTTCAATAATTTTTATTATTTTTAATTTTTTCCCATTACAAACCCACAGATTTTAGGCAGAATTAATTCAAATTGAATGTCATTGTTAACAGTTGGAATTTAATGAATTTTCTCAGACGGATCTGTGTATTTTGTCAGAGGGTTAAAATATATAAAAGAAATATCACCTGAAAGGCTTGAATGACGTGCTTATTCACATATAATCTTGTATATTGAGCAAATAGAATGCAGATAATTACAAAAGAAATGAAGGGTAAAGTAGTTCCTTTGCTTTCACGATGACAAGTGGATACTTCCATCACCTTATTTATCTGAAAGATCAGAAGTACACCAAATTTATCAGTATACTGACTTCTTAATTATAAATGTTTTACTGTATTGGTTCTTGATCAGTACAACTCATGCCACAAATTTCTTTCTTGTAGTCTTGCTAATTTTTCAATTTACGACCGGTTTCTGATTTTAAAATTTTGCTACTCAATCGACTTTAGAAGAATAAAAACATGAAAGACTGAATAATGCAATAAATGATTAAAGAGAAGATAGGTACCTGGGTTTTTTTTGTCTTGTGAAGAAAACTAGTGTTGCAAAACTAACCATGATCACAATTCTCATCACCTGGGTCAAAGTGAAAAAAAAGGTAAAAATTTACTAGTAATTTTCTGATAGTATTAATTTTGTTTATTCTTTAATCTGCTCAAGTGATCTAGGATCATGTAATCTTGATAGATCACAGGGTGCAAAACTCCAATAATAAAGCATATTCCATCTGTTAAGAAATAAGTAACAAACCAACATTTTGGTGCAAAGAAAGGAGAAAAAAGAAAACCTGTCCAACTGGCCCTCTAGAACTTTCAGCATCTGTTGAATCCTCAGTTTTTGATTTTCTGCGTATTTGAGAGGTCTCACCATCTTCTTTCACCTGAACATCAGTGTCAGCAAGCACATTACTCCTAGAGATAACAAAATTGCAGATCAAAATGCAAATAAGGCCATCTATAAGTACGATTCTTGGTCAGATGACTTATAGTCAGTTAATTAAAATTAGTTCATACCAGGTTGCATAATCAGGATTTGATTTTCTCATATTCAGTTGCTATAAGATATTACTGAAACCCTTCTAGCAAGTACACATGGTCAAGTAAGCATTCACTTAAATGTATATAATTTTGAAAAAATGAAGAGTTTATACCTCTTTCTCTTTTTCTGCTCGGGGAGAAGTCATTTTTCTCGGTTGATTTCTTGTTTCTGAATGAAAATCTCCCATTAAATCCATCATTTTTCTTCCACCAGTTGTTATACACAAGCGTTTTCCTCCATCAGGGAATATCCAGCCACCATAGCATTCTGAGGAATAAAGCTCAGCCGCTGAAGCTCCTTGTCTGTTTACCAGTCGTAAATTGTTTGCCTGAATTTCTTTTCTGCTCTTTTCACCAGAAAGCCTTATCCAGAAAAACAAATTACTCAATGGGTGTGTATGTTTCTCACTATGCATTCTTCCCGAAACAGAAGCTTTTTCACCTGTTAGTGCTCTTTCAAAATCTTCAGAAGATGATCTCTCTTCCTGTATGCCAAATTTATGCATGGATTTATTCTTCAAATATACAGTTGTTCCTTTAGGTTGATTATGTCCAGTTGTTAACTCCTCCAAGTGATCTGTCTTCTCTTCTCTTTTTCTGAAATGAATAGGATTCCTGACTACGCCTGAAAGCTGAGCTAATTCAGTATTATCAGAAGAATGTTCAACCTTAGTTTTGCTTGACTGTGATTTTCCTGATGCTGATCTTATTCTTGGCCTCATATCCTGCCTCAACAGAAGTTTTTATAGATCATAAATTTGCAGAAACAGACTTTCCAGCATCACAAAAACAACAACATAAAAGTATATGCCTGATTTAGACTGCTTTCCAAGGCACTTATCATATTTCTAATATTGCCAGGAGCTTTCTCCAGTGGGTTCTGCTTATTAGACTGATCATTTATAGCTGCATCTGCCTGAAGTTCTGCAGCAACTACTGATCCTAATCTTCCCAAAGATGACACAGGACTGGAAGATGAAGCATCTTCATTTCGATCTGTTTCATTCTAAAACAAATGGAATGTCATTAGAAAAACTTAAAGGTTACTTATTTAATAAAGAAATAGCAAAATGTTGACACACAAAGCATTGTAATCTTTAACTGGATCTGTTGGCTTCTTAACAGAATGAGTTTCTTCTTTGTCCTTAAGAAAATTTTCAGTCTTAGTAGTAGTAGATGGTGGACCAGCATTTTTCGGACTTCTAACTTCATTGTTTAAAAGTTCATCATGTTTCTTCTTCAATGCGGATTCTCGCTGCAAGCAAACTTTAGATATAACTAACGACTACAATAAGAAGAGAATAAAACAAACCAACATCTAGGATATGTTTGGTATGCATATTACTTTGATTGCATATGCATAATGTATGATTATATTATAACTAATGTAATCATTATTCATAAAAAATACATGTAACTACTAATTAGAACAGAAGCTTTGAAATCTAATTGACTAAACGAGCAGAAGAGAAATTCATATATGTGTATATCAAAAAAGAAAAGTGATACAATACCATGAGAGGGATACGGTGGCGGTCTTCTTCACTGAGGATAAACTGCAACTTCATATGAACATGGCCACCTCCTTCTAAGGGAAATAAATCATCCCAAATGCCTTTCTCGATCACCAACTTGGTCTCAACAACTGTCATTGATCACACATTCACCATTAATTAGCCTCACAGATTTAATGGGCTCAAATTGCAATATGTAGGCAATTATGTCAAACCTGAATGTGATACATCTCTTCCTTCAGCGTCCTGAATTCTAACAATCAAATTGTCGCGCAAAGTTGTTAATGGGCTGCACATAATTCACATTGTTAAACAGAAAAGACCAGAATCTAGACTACATAAAGTAATGTGCAGAATCATTACAAAGAGAAGTCTCCCTTGTCCCAAGTTTGATACTCTCTTTTACCCATGGAAACTGCATCATGAAATGAAATAGATGCCCTATTAGAATCTTCTTTCTCAAGAAAAAAAAATGCAATAATTCCCAAAAAGAGAAGTTATAATTGGTGGAAAACGCATACTCTTCAAGGACATGTCTGAAAGGGAAGATGATGATTGAAGAACTGTGAATTCAAGAACTGTAGTGAAACAATTGAAACAGAAATAAGCATCAAAGTGATTGGCAAGCTTTAGTTTTAGTTAAAAACAGTAAATTGTTGAGTACCTGATACTTGGATGGTTCCTGGCATTAGAGTAACTAGAAATTAGAAAGTAGAGCTTGATCTCAAGTTGAAAATGAGATTAGTTTTGATTAAATTGGATAGAGCCGGAAGATTGAGTTTGTGGGTGCAAGTGCAAGGGAAATTGAGACCGTGGAGAAATGGGATTGGATAGAATAGTGCGGCTGTGGTTGGACTTGAAGGAAGTTAAAATGGTGAGGCCCCACAGCCTCCATTAACCACCAATTTTTAGAAGAGCCAGATCTCTATTTTTGTCTCATTAATACTATATTTCAACTTGGTCAAATTTCCAAGGAAAAAAAAAAATGGAAAACGCAAATAGATTATAGAGAATGCCAAACTTCAACAGAAGATGCCCAATAGAAGCCAATCGAATGCTAACAATGAATTCATTTGCACATTGTTTACATCAGCTCCATTAACGGCTAAAAAATACACACCAAGAATATAAAGTCAATTTATTTTGAATAAAATTTTCATAATCTCTATCTTACAATTGGTGAGCATCAAATCCTTTACAACTTAGTTGTTTTCTTAATCTCTATCTTACAATTGGCGAGCATCATTTTGAATAAAATTTTCATAATCTTCTTCTGAGGCTTTGCTGTCTTCCACATTTTTTTGGGAGTTTTATTATCAGAAATACCCATATTTTTCCTTCTTGCCTTCGCAAACATAGAGGCTGCAAGCAGTAAAAGACAGCCAAAACATTTCTGCTACTATCATTGGTAGTTAGCATATTATCTGTTCAAGTAGTTGGACAAGACATTTTACGTGTGGTAGTCACTGATTAAGAGCATAGAAAATAATACACAAGGAAAATAAATGACTCTGCAGGTGAGTGAACATTCACATATAAATTGCAATCTTTAAATGCTGTATAACTTATTTATTGATTTAAAAAAAAACCAAGTGCAGATGAAAAAGGGAACTGGTGATTTTTTTTTTCTTTAATTATGACCCAGTAATATAAAACCTCTTACTTCTGACTCAATACATTGCGGTTGGCATTTGTTGGAGGAAAAGAGAAAACACATAAAGTTGGCTATGGTACTAGTTGTCAACAAGAAGGCAAAGAGCTCAACCCTTTAAAAGTGAGGGCACAGATTACAGAACGCCCAACTCATTGTTGGTCAAACTACACATGCATCAGAAATAAATGACAATAAAGATGGACTGTGCATCTTTTGTTGACAAAATATTTGGTAGGTAAGATGGCAGTTGAAAATTATACTTGACCATCCATTTGGTGGGTGATGATTAATCTTGACAATTTATTTGGTTGGTAAAATGGTAGGTGAGAAATGATCTTAACCATTCATCAAAGTAGGTAAGAATTAATCTTGGTCATCCATTGAGAAGATGTAAGCCTATATATAGCCTTAGGAATTCATTTGTAAAACATTTCATCCAAAAGTGAGAGAGAAGCTTTAGTGAGAGGTTGTGAGTTGTGAGTGTTTGTAAAAACTTTGTAAATTTCTCTTCCTTCAGTAAAAGAACTGCAGCAGTCCGGAGACGTAAGCATAATTGGTCGAACTCCGTTATCAACTTATGTCTTATTATTCTGCATTTTTTTCGTTTTTTTACAAATCTGATTATAGAAAAATTGACGTTACTTTCCAACAACTGGTATCAGAACGTTGGTTGCCTTTTTCTGTCTTTTTTCGAGCGATTACTATTTACATGAATAGTAAAATTTGGTCAGTTGTACCAAATTATCCACTGAGGTGTTCTAATCCACGGTGGCTCACAAGAATTGTCAGAAACGATCCAAATGAAGTCAGATTCGAGTGGAAGCGATGGCCGCAGATGAAGGAAATGTGAAAATTGAGAAGTTCGATGGAGCAGACTTTGGCTTTTGGAAAATGAAAATAGAAAATTATTTATATCAAAGAAATCTGTATCAACCTCTCTCAGGAAAGAAGCCAGAGGCTATGAAGGAAGAAGACTGGAGTCTTCTCGACAGAAAAGCTCTCGGAGTTATCCGATTGACGTTATCCCGCAATGTTACTTTCAACATAGCAAAGGAAAAGACCACGACATGTCTTATGATGACTCTCTCTAGTATGTATGAGAAGCATTCAGCCTCAAACAAAGTGCACCTCATGAGGCGCTTGTTCAATTTACGAATGACAGAAGGTGCATCGGTAGCTCAACATCTCAATGAACTCAATACAGTCACAACCCAATTGAGTTTGGTTAGAATTGAATTTGATGAAGAAGTATGAGCATTAATACTTTTGTCTTCTCTACCAAAAAGCTGGAATGCTACTGTAACGGCTGTGAGTAGCTTGTCGGGAAGTACTAAGTTGAAATTTGATGATGTTCGTGATTTAGTTCTCAGTGAAGAGATCCGACGAAGAGAGTTAGGTGAATCATCAACTTTTTCAATTTTGCATACAGAGTCAAGAGGAAGAAATTCAACCAAAGGAACTGAATGAGACAAATCGAACTACCGAGGAAGATCAAAGGACAGAAGGTCCAAATCCAAGAATCCCAGTAATTCTCATAGTTCAAAAGCTGTCAAATGTTGGAATTGTTGAAAGACTGGGCACTACAAAAATCAGTGCAAGAGTGCACTAAAGAACCAAGAAGCAAAGATAGAGGCAAATATTACTTCCACCTCTGGAGGCAATGACGCATTGATATGCTCTTTGGAAAGCAAAGAGGAGTCTTGGGTGTTAGACTCTGGAACATCATTCCATGCTACTTCACATAAAGAATTATTCGAGAGGTATGTCCCCAGAAATCTTGGAAAGGTATATCTTGGTGATGATCAACCTTGTGCTATTATTGGTAAAGGTGTAGTGAAGATTAAGTTGAACGGGTCTATTTGGGAGCTGAAAGATGTCAGACATATTCCCGACCCGAGAAAAAACTTAATCTCAGTAGGGCAGTTGGCTAGCGAAGGCTACACTATGATCTTCCATGGTGATGATTGGAAGATTTCAATGGGCGTAATGACGGTTGCTCGAGGCAAAAAGAGTGACACTCTTTACATGACAGCAGGAGCACGTTGTTCAATCATAGTTGCAGTTAGCAATGAAAATCCCAATATATGGCAGCAGAGACTGGGCCATATGAGTGAAAAAGGAATGAAGATTATGCATTTGAAGGGGAAACTTCCAGGTCTACAGTCAGTGGAGATAGACACGTGCGAAGATTGCATACTTGGAAAGCAGAAAATGGTCAACTTTCAGACAAGTGGCAGAACCCCAAAGAAAGAAAGGCTAGAGCTCATTCACTCTAATGTTTGGGGACCAACGACTGTCTCATCCATTAGTGGAAAATACTATTTCGTGACTTACATCGATGATCACTCTCGAAAGATATGGGTTTACTTTCTAAAACATAAGTTTGAAGTATTTGAGGGTTTCAGAAGATGGAAAGTTATGGTTGAAAATGAGACAAGTCTAAAGATTAAAAAGCTCAGAACCGACAATGGTAGTGAATATGAAGACACCAAATTCAAGAAGTTTTGCTATGAGCATGGTATCAGAATGGAGAGAACCATGTCAGGCACACCTCAACACAATGGTGTAGCTGAACGTATGAACCGAACGTTGACAGAAAGAGCCAGAAGTATTCCTATACAGTCAGGTCTACCGAAACAGTTCTGGGCAGAAGCAGTCAACACAGCTACTTACTTAATCAATCGAGGACCATCGGTTCCATTGGAGCACAGGATACCAGAGGAGGTATGGAGCTAAAAAGAGATAAATCTATCAAATCTAAAAGTTTTTAGATGTGTAGCATATGTGCATATCAGTGATCGAGGAAGGAATAAGCTTGATCCAAAATCCAAGAAATGCACTCTCATCGGCTATGGTGAATATGAGTTTGACTACTGTATTTGGGATGACGAAAACAAAAAGGTCATCCGTAGCAGAGATGTAATTTTTGACGAAAGGGTGATGTACAAGGACATTCATAAAATAGTCGTCAGTAAATCAGAACAGAATGAGTCAGTATTTGCATATGTAGATGATGTCCCAATTAGTTCCGTGACGGAACCCATTGTAGCAAGTCCTCAGCCAGAGGAACTTGTTAGACCAAGCAGTATGCATCAATCCAACACACCACAGCCTCCTACTCCATCTCCTGTATTAAGAAGGTTTTCTCAGCCTCATGTGCCTAACATGAGATATATGAACTATCTCTTGTTGACTGATGGAGGGGAGTCTGAATGTTATGATGAAATTTGTCAGACTGGAGATACTAGTAAGTGGGAGCTTGCTATGAAAGATGAGATGAAGTCTCTGATCTCCAACCAGATATGGGAACTAGCTGAGTTACCCATGGGGAATAAGACACTTCATAACAAATGGGTGTATCGGGTAAAAGAGGAAGATGATGTGTTAGTACTGAAAAAGATTCAAGGAAGCTGGAATCCAATGGATATGTTGACAAAGGTGGTGACTATCGACAAACTGAAGTTGTGCTCAACTTCAGTAGGTCTGCTAGAGTAACAAGACCAAAAAGGTTGCTGCATTGATCGAGATGTGAAGACAGATTGAAACCAGTCTTCAAATGGGAGATTGTTGGTCAAACTACACATGAATCAGAAACAAATGACAATAAAGATGGACGATGCATCTTTTGTTGACAAAATATTTGGTAGGTAAGATGGTAGTTGAAGATTAATCTTGACCATCCATTTGATGGGTGAGGATTAATCTTGACCATTTATTTGGTTGGTAAGATGGTAGGTGAGAAATGATTTTAACCATTCATCAAAATATGTGAGAATTAATCTTGATCGTCCATTGAGAATGTGTAAGCCTATATATAGCCTTATGAATTCATTTGTAAGACATTCCATCCAAAAGTGAGAGAGAAGCTTTAGTGAGAGGTTGTAAGTTGTGAATGTTTGTAAATATTTTGTAAATTTATTTTCCTTCAGTAAAATATCTGTAGCAGTCCGGAGACGTAGGCATAATTGGCAGAACTTTGTTATCAACTTGTGTCTTATTATTCTACATTTTTTTCGTTTTCTTATAAATCTGATTATAGAAAAATTGACGTCATTTTCCAACACTCATAACAGACTGAAACCTAGTAAGAGACTTGAACCATACCAACTCTATCACAAATACCACCTCAACCTCCCAATGTGAATGAATTCCTTGCTTCTATAACCCCCTTCAGTCATCAACCAACACACTGAACATTATCAAGTGAATCCATTGCAAATTGTAAACACAAATGACAAATCTACATGAAGCAGTGTATCATAAGCAACATAAGTGAAAGCAAATAGCAGCTTCTGTCCTCGAAATGTGAGTATGATTTCCCAAATTTCTTCACAATGGTGATCAAAAGCCGATCCTTCAAAAAAAAAAGTGAACTCAACATTAGAGGTATAACAATGCCTTGACTCCAGCAAGTCAGCAGTTCAACAGATTTTTGACAAATCCTTAAATCATTGTTTGATCAACATAACTTGAATAGGATTCCACATTCTGGGCTAACTTCAAAACCCAGATTTTAGAGTTATTTTTTTCCAAATAAGTTTTGACTCGGTGCTGTTAGAGTTATCTCGAAAAGTATAAGGATGAGAGTTTAAACCGTATTCGGAACCCTGTGATTATTCAAAAAAAAAAAACACATATCATAAAAATCATAAACATAATCAAGGGTTTTCATATATTCTAGTCAATGCCAGAAATATGCTTCCTCTTGCGTCACCTATGGAGTTGCATCTTGAATACAAGATCAAGTAGCAAACCAGGTTTCTCACAAGGAAAACAATATCCAGAACCTAGTTTCCAATTATCCCCATTATATATTTCAGTAGAATTAAGATATAATCGGAAGTTACGAGGTGTAAAGCTTTTGTTTACTTCACACTAGAAGCATTTCCTAAACTTCAACATTGACAAAAACAACCTTTTCTTGTCTAGATGCTAATAGAGAAAGAAACAAATCCATGACACAAAAAAAAAAAAAAAAAAAAAAAAAGCCTCTCCTAAAAGCATTAAACGGAAAAAGACTAATGAGCTATTCCTTAAACAAACCAAATAACAAACACATTATAGACAAAACTCAAAACCCACAATCCAAAACCCAAAACCACTCCATCAAGCATCATCGTTTCCTTTAATGTTAAAAAACAAGACACCTAATACGCCAAATGGGCTTGTAACGTTTAATTCGCGATTCCTTCGAACACAAATCTGGGTTTTGAGATTCAGGAGCCTCCATGTTTGATCAAATGCTCAAATTTTATATGGCGGTGCTTCTTCTATCTTGTTCGAAGAAGGTCTTATTCATAAGAATACTACTATACATCGCTGGAGAAGAAAAAAAAAATTCCTTCCTAATACTTCATTCTGTGGATTTTTGTCCCTTGCTAATCCCTTATTCGACTTTTTTCTTTGTTGTTTGATTGGGAATTGACTCTAACTTGCAAATGATAATAAAATGATTTGCCTTTTAGGAAAATTTTTATAAGCTTGTAGGGCTTTGACTTTTTGACGAGACTTTGAACTTTTTCTCTCAGCTTGTATTTTCTGTTTTCCAAATGTATCAAACAATTCATTTTCAAATCTTACTTTTTAATTTATTATTAATTAAGTATTTTTTAGCTTTTTTTTCTGAAATATAATTTAAAGTGAAATTTTTATTTGAAATAGTTACAAATTTTTTTTGTTCAAAATTCTACAGAAATTCATTATTCATATTATGTTTATGAATAAATTAATCTATTAATTTTTTTAAATGAATTCATTAATATTTTTTAATTGATATTCAAACCAATAAAGATAAATTAAGTAAAAATAGAACAAATAATTTGGCAAATAATTTTTGCAATATTTTTAGATTTAAAAATAGTTTTGAAATACTTAATTTATTAAGGATAATTTTGGAATAAAAAATCTGACAACAATTTCTCATTAATAAAAAAAATAGTGAATTTTAGATTTTTCTCATTAGAAAGAAAATCAAATTGTTTAAAAATAGAGATTTTGGTGGGTGAGATATTTTCTAAAATCCATAAATTTTCTAAAATCCATAATTTTTGAATTTATGGCAAATTTACAAATTTATTATTAATTAAGTATTTTTTAGTTTTTTTTTCTGAAATATAATTTAAAGTGAAATTTTTATTTGAAATAGTTAGAAATTTTTTTTGTTCAAAATTCTATATAAATTCATTATTCATATTATGTTTATGAATATATTAATTTTTTAAATGAATTCATTAATATTTTTTAATTGATATTCAAACCAATAAAGATAAATTAAGTAAAAATAGAACAAATAATTTGGCAAATAATTTTTGCAATATTTTTAGATTTAAAAATAGTATTGGAATATTTAATTTATTAAGGATAATTTTGAAATAAAAAAATTTGATAACAATTGATAAAAAAAATAGTGAATTTTAAACTTTTCTCATCTATAGATAGAAAATCAAATCCTTTAAAAAATAGAGATTTTGGTAGGTGAGATATTTTTTAAAATCCATAAATTTTAATATTTTTTAAATAGTTAAATAATAAATTTTCCATAAATTCAAAGAATATTCTAATTTTTTCGTTCAAAATCATTCAGCCTAAATTTATTTTTTTTAGACGAAACCAACCGATCATGAAATATTAGGAAATTTATTCATTATCTTTTTCTTGGGCACGTGCCAATCAAAAGTTCCAGATTTATGGCAATTTCTTTTTGGGCCACATGGCCCATCATTTTTTTTCCTCCTCCTTTCTATATTATGTATGATTTTTATTTATAACAAAACTATTTTAATAATATCAGAAACATTTTATGAATTATTCAGAGCCAATATAAACCTTAAATTTCTATTCGATATATTCCGTATCTAATAATATAATAATATTTATCTTAATTGAAGAAGAAATTATTATAAATGTTCCTATAAATAAGGCTTCAATTTTCTCTTTTTTTTTTTTTAACAGTGAACAAGTAAGAGGTTATAGGGATGCAGGGATTCAAACATCTCCTTCCCCCATGTTTTTTTTAAAGAAAAAAAACAGTTGATTAAGTCGATACCTCATCCCCACAGCTTGAGGATGCTTGTCTATATATATATCGATCAGATGTATAATATAAATAAATTTTGAATTTAATTATAGAATGTTATTTATATAAAATAATAATGAAGTAACATAACAATTTATAATTAAATTGGTACATAAATTTAATAATAAATCTAATTTAAATAAGCAAACATTCATTGTCCTATGTTGTAATTAATTTTTCCACAATATTCGCTTTCAATATTACATGTTCTCCCTGGTACAAGTACCACAGCAAACTTCATTCAATAAGTCTTATAAAAGACAAAAGTACTCTCTCCTCCAGGTTATTTCTTCACCACGTACGTACCCACAAATTGCTGCCTCTCAGCATCAATTAATATCATCACCATTCTCACTTATTTAGGGGGAAAGAAAGAGAGAATATATATATATATATATATATATATATATATATATATATATGTACACATATTAATGGATTTTTAACTGAGATAACGTTATACTTGTGCAAGATATATCACTCCTGAATCATTCTCTCTATTTTGAAATTTTACGCCAATGAATCTCAGATTTCTCTTCCACATAGGGTCAAGTGATATGGGAAATTAGCATGAGTTTGGATTAGGGTATATAGAAGAATTGATGCTAGCCATTCAAATAATTAAGAGATAAAATGTGGGTTCCTGCAACTCATGCCTTCGATTTGAATCTCGTGACAATATGGTACCTCCTTATTACATTCCAAAACCTTAAATTATTGACTGATACATTGTCAATGATCACCTAGACAATATCAACTGTACTCCTTATATGTACATAAATTCACTCTACTTTAGCAGTATCAACATTTAGTGTAAGAGCTGAACAAGAACAAAAAAAAAAAGGAACACTAAATATATTTTATTAAGCTTGATATAACATATAACAGAATTAAGATGAAGCTCAAATTCACTATTAATTATTAGCTCCACTAGATCACAAATCTATTTTGTTGATTTGTTTTCTTGTTCCTCTCGAGATCTCGTTGCTCCCTCTTTCACAAATTAAACAGTCTCTCACGCACAAAATAGCAGCTCTAATATTAATTATATAGCTAAAACAAAGAAGTTAATCTAAAATTGGTGGGATTGAAAGTGATATTAATTATAGAGAAACTCAACCGTGAACAAGGCCATAAGATAAAGCCATGAGTAGGATTGCAGCTTCCTTCTCATCTTGAGGGAAAACTTGTTGAAAAGTTGAACTCTTACTCAAGATTATGGATGATAAGTCCTCAAAACAAAGCTTCTTTCGTCCTCGAGCTTGAGCTGTAAATTTGCACCTTTTCTTGTATGGAAGATGACTGTTGCTTGTTTTTTTCTCTTTGTTTTGCACTTTAGCTTTCAGAGCTGCTGAGTCAGGAGCAAAAATTGTCCCATTCCCACTTGCTTGAGCTGCAGCCAAAGCTCTCCTTGCCTTCCTTTGTCGAATTCCACACGCGTTGCAAAGTGACTGCACCACCAACAATTTTTTTAAGAAACTCGGACGAGATAGGATTTTAGTTGCCTAAATCCTATTTACGATGATTTAGATCGAAAAAAAATAAAAACAAAGGGACTTATTACCTTAGGACCTCTGGGTCCACTTCGCCAAAGAGGAGTCTTAGTTGTGTTGCAATCAGCACAAACCCTAATTGAGCTGTTATCGTTGGAAAGATTTTTGGTTTTGTTATCATCTTGCAAAGGTGATGATGGAGCCTTCCCTTCTTCAAAATTATGAACAATAGCAATTGTTTGATGGGAAATCATCATCTTCCTCGTCAACCTCATCTTTGAAGGCATCCATTTAACTGAACCATTATTATTCTCTCTTTGATCTTCAGTTCTATCTTCTTTCGTGCAAACAGATAATTTAGAGTCACTTTCATTCTCAATCTTAACTGTTTGATGTTGATCCCGTGATCCGCCATGAGAAGCATAAATATTTTCAGCCTAACATCAAGAAAAGAAAAGTGATCATATATATAAAAGAGAGAAAATATTTATGAATCAGAGTAAACTAAACGTAAAATAATTAATTAATACCTTTTGTTGATTATGGTGTAAAGGCTGCAACTCCCTCATGTGGTAATATCCTGATTGATATGGAGATGGGGAGATGAATATAGGGTAAGATATATAAGATGAAGATGCATCTTCTGTAGTTTTAGAACAAAAAAGCTGATGGTGTTGGTCTTCATTAAGGTCTATAGGGAAAGGAGAAAGGGATGAATGATGAGTTGAAGTCATGGAGAGCAAGAGAAATAAGAAAAGTGTTAATTTCTGTGTCCACTAAAGATGGAAAATGAAGAGCTGTGCAATTATATAAGAGATGGATAGGGGAGAGATAAATTGTGATGGAGAAAGGGGCAGATCAAATGTTATAAAGTATGGTAAAAGTTCAATAAAAAGAGAGAGAGGGAAATTTATAACCATGAATTTTTTTTTGTCTCATTTATTAAAAAGTTAAAAATAAACCATCTCATAAATAAAGTATTTTTTATTTTATAAATATTCTGTGGATTGTAAATATCTAAATTTTTTTAACATAATTAGATTAATTAAAAAATTTATACAGCACTTTGATCCAGGATAAATATTTTATTTACAACCCATGTAAGTATAATGAGACAGTCACGTGATTTCACGCCATCAGAGCCTAAAGAAACAAGTTAAAAAAGACAAAGCAAAAGAAGAAGTGTGGATTGCTACCACACAGCCTCAAATGGCACAACCCTATCTGCTACTTTCTTCAACCCTACGCCTACCAATATAACATCCTGCTCTTTGCAGTAATTTATATATACTTTACACAACCGATGGTAATTCTACCAACATATATATATATATATCCGAAAAATGGGATTTAACTTGCAATTAAGCACTGCGAATCACTATTTTCGAGGGATATCTCAGTGGTGAAATGTTGATATTTTATTGGAAATTAAATTGCATATTCAAATCTTGTGGATAGGTGAGTTTTGTTACAATGATAAAACTGAATTATTACAAAAATTTACAGAATCTTGCTCCCTCAAACATTTATTTTTTAATTAAAAGTTTGATCAAAGTAGGCTAGCATTTATTTCATAAAATATGGAAACGAAAAATTTTAAATTATTATGATTATAGTTTGAGATGGAGATACAGAGGAAAAGTATCCCAAAAAGATTTTCTTTCTTTTCTCATTTCCCTTATTACTGGTACTCACTAAGAAGTAAACAAATGTGGGAAATACGTCCTAAAAAGAACAACAATGGCTATCACTCTTTTTCGCCTTTTCCATAAAGTGTCTTGTTGATTTTATTGGAGTTTATGGAAATCAATTCCGCCACCCTGCCAAGCAAGTCCTTGAAGAACCATATCCTCTTCTTATACTCGTGCATTTTATGATTGTTTCCGTCCATGCATGTAATTTTTCTAAGCAAGAATTCTCCTGCATGCAAATACAATTACATCTCATCTGTTCCATAATTTCACCCTTAATGGCTAGCACATGTTTTCACTTAAAATTAATTCGACTTAAAAAAATTTAAAATACTGTATACCAAATTAATAAGATAATATCATGTTATTTTATCGACTTGGTGTATATAAATCTGGGATGAATAAGTATATCATTTTAATGAAAAATGCATGCTAGATTAATGATATTTTTACAAATTAATATATGATAATTTTTGCAAGCTAAAAGTAATGTTGAAGTTGATCGAATTACAAATGTGCAAATTTCATTGAGAACATTAATAATCTCATAAAATGTAAATTTGAGTGCACCCGCCAACTGACCAAAGTTTTGATTTTTTTTTTTCAAATCCAATACATTAATATCGCATATGAAATTTAAGTTTCACAGTGCCGGCTTTTCAATTCTTTCCCTAAATTATACAAAGCAATGGTAACTAAATTTGTGCTCTAGATGGATTTCAGGAAGCCTTTGCTCATTCTTTGTTTCTTTTCTCTGTCAGCCTCTGTGATGTTTTTTTTTCCGAAGATTGTCATGTCACTGTAATAAAAGCAAAAGAAAAAAAAAAAGGGGGAGAGAGAAATCCATTTCTTCTAATTCTCCCTTGTCAAGTAATAGAATTCTCATGGATGATTTGGATCCCACATTCCCACGCAGAGTTTTAAAAGCTGAAGTGTTGTATACATCACGATTAATCTAATTAACCATTAACTATTAATCTCGATCTTTTTATAGAATATATGAGAAATTTTAGATAGACAGAATCTATCGACGTAAATAATAGACTAATCTAATAGAATTAATATATGTCAGTTAATAATGCTAGTCTTTTTGTTTTGTCTGTTTTTTTTTAATGTTACTTTTATTTTTCTAATACAGTTAAGATTAAAATAATTGTTAGGTAATTAACATGACATTATTAATTGATGTCTTAATTCTAAAAAAGTGATGTGAAATTATTAATTGACATTTTTAAATTATATTATATTGGATTAGTGTTCGGTTTAAAATTTTCTCTAAAATATATTGCTTGTAAAAAGGAAAAAAGGAAGTGCAGCTTACTAGATTGCTCGGTAATCACGAGGATAATATATTAATTTGCACTTTTTGTAATTAAAAATAAAACACTTTCACTCAAACTTTTTTTTTTATGATTGTTTTATCCCATCTTAGTTCAAAATTCAAATTTTTGCATTCAATTTTTAAAAACACTTTTTATTAATTTTTCTTTGTTTTTACATATTGCAATAAAAACTTATGATAAGATACAAAATGTAACTTTAGAAGAAGTTAACTTTTTTATCAAAAAAAAATAATTTGAGAGATAAATTAATCATTATTCCTGAAGGAAAAGAAAAAAAAAGTTTAAAAATGAAGGGATGATATATAAATATAGGTGCGAGGGAGTAGTATGTGGAGGCCTTGTCTGCAGAGGCATTGAATGTTTTCTGCAGACACATTGAATGTTTTTTGGCAATTACTAAGATAAGGTGAGGATAATTGTTCTTAATCATACAAATTCTAAATTCCAAACATCCTCTGATCAGAAATAGAAATATCATTCAATATTATTCATAAGACTCGCTTCTATCCATTTCATGTCCCATTACACTGAGTTGGCTGTTGTAATTTTTCATTTTCGATTTTTGTCTTTGATATATTTTTCGAAATGTTTATTTCAAATTTTGAATATATCCTTTAAATCCCAGAAAAATTTGTCAATATTCTTTATGCATATTATCTATTCCTGTATATTATTAATTAAAAGGTTATATACGAGATGAATATTTGCATCAAGTGTCTTGGGGGAAAATTATATTTATATACAATATTTGGTTTTCCATCTTCTAAAACATAAGTACCAAGGAAATATTAGCTACTTTTTTATATTATTTTCTATTTTATTTTTTTATATAAATTTGTAAAAGTTAGTTTTGAATTCACGAACTTTTATATTTATTTATAACTATTCTATAATAGGTATATTAATTGATTTTTTTTTTTACCAATGAATCGAAAGAATATAAACATTAAATAGAAATACACCCAACTGTATAACAAAACAAAAAGAAAATAACTAGCAAAAAAATTTTGCTAGTTATTATTATCCATCATGTCTATACATGAATTTGAATAAAATGACCTTTCTAATTTTTTGGACAATCCTTAACACATTAGGATTCTCATTTTGAAAAATCATTTCATTTCGAGCTCTCTATATGTGATACAGTATAGTACTAAACCCCAGCCTCCAAATTATATTGACAAAAGTTTCTCCTGAAATCTTTCTAGTCAACCAACTCACCTCATGCCTCTAAGGAAATGCGGGTCTAGAAATTTCATAAACAGTTAAAACTAAATTACAAATCTGCCTATAACAAACACAATTAAAAACAAGTGACTAATAGTCTCTATTTTAGAATTATAGAGCACACAGTTGTTAGAGTCGCTTTTATTCCACTTTTATTTTACTTTATTTATACACAGTTCTATTTTTTTATGTGAATTATGTGACATTAAAAACAGAGATATTTATTATTTAAGAAATAAAAAAATAAAATGGAGAATATATTTTTTTTATTTTTTGGAATGAATATACAATCTCTAAGCAACAAATATATATAATAAAAAATAAAAAGTCAACTGTCCTTTATAAAAATTTATTTTATATATATATATATATGCATATGTTTATATAATTAAAGCCGCATATTATATATATATATATATTAGAAGTATACAGACAAAAAGGCGGTAAAAAAGATTATTAGTTACTGTTTTGAACATCGTAAATCCTATAAATTTTTTTTTCAATACATTTTTAAATAGTTGTTTTATAATTAATCTATATTATTAAAATTTTAATTTAAAAAAATTTACTTTATTATCAAAAAAATATTAAAAATAAAATATTGATAGCATTCCAATATATATATATATATATATATATATATATATGAGGAAGATATTATCTATGGGAATTAAATATATACATATAAAATTTAAATAATTTTTAGGATCACGAGGCAGGCTACGTACACAAGCTAGAAATCACTCCTGTACATGTTGGAGTAACAGACAGACATGGATAGAGACATTGTTAAAATAATAATCATCAAAGCTGTCAAATATAAGGTATGTCCAAAAATAGGTTCTTTTCATATTTGCTGCTTGAAAATGCAAGGGGCCATGGCCTTTCTGCTAAATCACATTTTTCCCTCTTTGCCCTAAGTTCCCTTTTTTTAAAATTTCTCTCTCTCTCTCTCTCTTCCCTTTCTATATATATCTCTATAGATAAGTAATGGTGATGGCTGCAAGTTTTTATGGGCAAACTGCTGGCCTTTGTATATGAAGATAATGTGATATATATATATATATATATACACACACATATGGTCTCCAATTCATTACCCACAATTGTGACCCAAATTTATGATTAATCATCACCATTTTGTTCCAACCATTTATATTTATTCTAATTCTGCCTTATCACTATGTGTATGTAAGGGTGGGCATTGCCATTAATTCTACTTTTGATTCTTAATATGACATTTGATATGATATTTTATGTTTGTTTTTCCTGTTTTATTCTGGATTTTAATTGCATAATTTTCATTTTTATGCTTTTATTTATTAATTAAGTTAATAATATATTTATTTATATATATATGATATAAGAAAAGGCTTTGCTCAAAATTAAGCCATGAAATAGGGCTAAATATTTTGCCTAATAAAAAATTGGTTTTGGTTAAGATCAGAAGCAGTTTTATCAAGTAAGTATATCACAAATTTTAATTTTTTTAGTTTTCTCTGAAACATTACTGAACTTGACCATCAGAGTTGCTAACGTGAAAGATCCATAGTGACTCTTGGATCTGTGTTCATTGCCTTTTCAGAATCCTATGGTTATTAAGTCCAACCACAAGTGCCCATCTAAAATTAATATACATCAATATATATATATATATATATATATATATATATGCTTTTCTTAATCAATTTTATGAACTAATTTTTTTTAAGAAAAAAAATGTAAATTCCAATCATATTATTTATTTTTTATAAATGTTGAAAATAAATTATTATGTTTATACTCATTTGATCGGGTAAAACGTTTGCTTGTTCATTTTTTTGAGAAGTGCAAAAGAATGGGTGGAAACTGGATTCCAATTATGTCAACAAGTTCTTTGGGTAATCATGCAATTAGTTGGGGTTAGAAAGGTTTCTATGTTTCTCAAAATCTGTCTATTTGTATTTCGTACAGTGATTTGGTTGTTATTTGTAAGTTTTAGTTCGGTTTAATGTTTGTGGATCCGGAAAAAAAAGCCCAACAATTTGTGAAAAAGAAATGGATACAGTACAGTATATCGTTCATCAAGTGTACATATGCACCAAACAAACGCCCAATATAATTGAATGGGATTTGTTGATCTAACCCAAAACTAAAAATAGAATGGGCTTCAAACTAATCTATGGGCTGCAACAACAGAATAGCAATAGATTTTCTGCCACTTGGTAGGCTAGGACGTCCACTATGTTTTTAGAAATTTTTTACCCAAATTCCATCAATAATTTATTATTACACTAAAGGTAGAATTTTCACCGTCTTAGAAAAATTCTTTCCCAAGAATCAATTCGTTTTTTCAGATATTGATGCTTCGTACTCATCTCTTACCCTCAAGTACAAGATGAGATGGTAATGGTCTTTTTTTCAATGTCTCAAATTCGAATCTGATTATAAAATACTTTTAAAATTTGATAGTACGCGTTTTATCAGCTTAATAGATCTGTCCATTATAAATTTAGACCGGATAACTAAAATCGAAAAAAGAAAAATATAACTTTTATAACTTAATTTCATATTTTTAAAAAAAGAATTAATATTTTAATTATAGACTTTTTTTTGGACCAGATCCCCTCTTAAGAATTGAAAAGCTCAATGAGAATCATTGTGGGCTTTCAATAGGCCAATCTACTAAAACAATATCTAAACTAAAGGACAACCGAGAGTTAGGTTCCCAATAGACCTTACGCCTTTTAGCATGTATTGAATTATAATACTTACTAATATATTTTTGATATTGATGAATGAGATTTAAATTTTTCTCAGCAAAAACTAATGAATTTTTGTAACAATTAAAAAAAGACTATGACTAATACTGCTTAAACTATTATTTTTGATAAATCGAAAAGAAATTCATAACAAAACTATGAAGTTGTGAGTCACTATAAAGTATGCTTCACGTCACGAGTTATCTATTAGAATGCTTAAAGAATAATTATGTAATTAACTTCCATAAATTTATTAAGAAGACTTGAATCTTACATCCAGATAAAATGAGTAAATTCCAATTAATTTATTGCTTGTAATATAATTACCACATGCAACAGTTTCGTTTCCCATTGAAATTTTTATTATCTTAATTTCAATTTTTTGGTTCTTGGGATTTGGGAAGAGAAAAATTATTATATATGATTATGATGAAACAGAATTCTTTTATTGTGAAGTATGTTTGGCAATTATTACTCATGATTGGTAACATGACCCTACCATGCTTATTGTTACTTATTCCATCTAGAATTTGGTAAATGAAAGCTTAAAAGCTTAAAAGGTAAAAGGGTTTGGAACAAATGAGTAGTTATAAATAAATTTTTAAAAAAATAATAGTTTATTTTTTATTTTTTAATAAAAATATTATTTAAGATAATAATTAAAAAAATTATAATTTAAATATTATTTTGCAGTTATAGTTATTAAAAAATTTAAAACTTTTATAAAAAGTTATTAGTTTATACATAAAATTCTAAAAATTTCATGTAAAAATATCTCAAATATATAAAAATTATATGTTATATTGTAATACAATATTTAAAATTCATACGGTATCAAATAAATGAACATATTTCAAACGACATGAGGTGTAAACTTTAGTTTTTTTTTTAAATTTTGTTTATATTAGTAATTTATTAAAATTTAAGAAAGTTTTATGTAATTTGTTCTAATGGTTTGCCTCATAAACTTTCATAGTAATATTACTAATACCCTACAATGACACATGTAATTTTCAAGGATTTTTCCTAAACTCCCTTTGTTTTTTTTTTTCCTTTTTTTGGATTTAATCATGTATACTTGGCTATGGCTGAATGTTATATTGTTGAATTAGAAATTAATTTCTTTTGGTAAGGTTCGGCTCTGTGATATTGGTTTTATGATTAAAGTTATGAGATTTTAATTTTGAATCTCAATCCTATTGTAATTGAAAAAATAATTATTTTTAAAAATATGAAGAAAAAAAAAGAAATATTAGCATTCAAAAATTTAAATTGTCGTTTGTATTTACTCCATCTTCTTTCACAAAAAAAAATGGCATCTGAACTAAAATTTAATTAAAATTCTCACGCATTCATAAATAATACATGGGCATGATTGATATATGACAATAATTCAATGAAATTATAGAGTTTATAATAATCTATGACAATAATTCAATGAAGCAGTTCCATTAATAAAAATGAAAAAAAAAATAAATAAATAAGTCCATTGAAGAAGAATCTTCAAACATAAGCAAAAATTGATATCTAACAGTTAATGGTCCAAGAAGAGGCAGCTAATCACAAGTAGGAAGGAATAAAAGCAATATTAAAACTGTTAATATGGAATAAATTAAGATAAGACTTGTAATAAAAACACCATGCAGATTATGTGTCAATCTCATCCCATAAAAAAAAAATAATAATTTCCTGTCATTTTCCTCTTATCTTTAACAAATTAAATCATCTCATCTTCATCTTCATGCTTCGTACTCATCCAAAAATGTTTCAGTCAATCAAAGGCACTACATGTCGTTTTTGTACAATGACGGTTTTTTTTAACAGATTTCTAGACCCATTTTGATTTTTTTTTTTTTTTTTAAAAAAAAAAGAAACTAATCAAGCTTAAAAGCCTAAATTGCAATTTTAATATCGAGATTTGGTGTTTGAACTAGTTGACTTTAATAGAAAAGAGGAGCTTAGAATTTAATTTGTTTCCAGCAAAATTCTGCTTTTGCCAACCATGTTTGAAAACACAAACATGCATGTATTTGTAGTGTAATTCAATTCAAATCCTTTCTTCTTCTTTTTTTCTTTTTCAAAATCCCACCTTCACTTTCATTAAAATAAAAAGTTAAAGTTGTTTAATTTATTAAAGTAAACTGGAGTCTCGAGGCGATTAAATTGATTAGTAGTGCTAATAACAGTATATCCATTATTGCATTCTGTGTATTATCATCATTATTTAGCACTCACAACTTTCTCTCTGGCGTTGAGCTGTCTTTATTTTTGCAAACTTCCAAGGGCTACTTCAACAAATTGAGCAATACCAAGAAGAAACCATAGAAATTAACTTCAAAAACAGAAAATCATACACCTCTCTAATAGTACTATTATACAATTTGATATAGTAATATTCAAAAGGTACAATATCTTTAAATTTTAAAACTTTTATTTAATTTAGATTTCAACTAAAAATTTATTCTATTAATTATCATTAGTTATATATTAATTAGGTGTTTTGTAAATAGGGACTAAAATATTTATTCATTTGACTCTTATAATGATCATTAATTAGGAATAATTAATTGTTTGGCAGCCCGCTCACTCTCCGAATTTAATGATTATTAATTAGATAGAGACTAAATTAGTTTAATGATTATAAGCAGAATAGAAATTAGTTACAAATTTGATAGTTGGAAGATTAAATTATTGGGAGTCAATGGAGTAAATGTTTACTTGAGTGACCTAATTGTACAACATCTGTAAATTTCAAGTACCGGAATCCATTTTTCTCTATAAATGTATTATTTTTAGTAATAATTGATTAAATAGTATTAGAGTAATTTTTAATATTTGATCGGAGTCATTATTAAAACTGTAAGTTTATGAATTTGAACTGAACGATCTGACCAAAGTGTAATTTACGCAACAAGATCTAACAAAAGGAGACAAATGGCGGATATGGTGACTGCAGGAGGTTGAACCCATAATCACAGGTAGGTGTGAAGAAATCCAAGAAAACCAGAGAGACCCCTTACAGATTACACAACAGAGGGGGAGGGGGTCTGCTTGCAACCCAATTAACAGAGTCCACATAATTGAGTTTGATTGCAAATGTTTAAGCTAAGCCAACTTCCCCAACAAGAAAAAATAATAAAATTATAGTTGACAAAATGGCAGATGGCAGCCAAATTTGTCAAAGACCAAGCTATCTCAATTTTGAGTATTTTTATGGGCTCCCTTAAAGAAATGAAAATGGCCGGTGGTAGTTCAACAAATCCAAAAAGAAAGTACTTGTTTCAATGTGAAGCAAGCAAAACTGGTTCTGGGTTTGGTTCATAACTAACCAATTCATTGAATACAAACTTAACAAGATCAAGACATCTCTTTTTTTTTTTTAAATTAAGAAAATGAAAAAGTTTGTTAAAACTTCACTTAGAAAACCTAATCTGATTCATAATAGAGAGCGGTCAATTCAAATGATCATTTAATGATTAATCTTCTTAACCCATTATTCAGTAATTCAGCTACGTCCTTTTAGCCTTGCTCAACTGCCTCTGGCCCAATTATTACATTTGTTGCTTGGTTGTTAAAGTATTCAAAGGACCCATAAAATCTTGAAGGAATTACTGTTACAGTAGTGTTCTTACATCTTCTCAATATTATGATTGATTTATCATTAACTTAGAAAGAATATTTTTATTTTTAAAACAATTTTCAATACTGGACTCTTCATTATTTGTCGAGTAAAAGATAAATTTTTTTCTTTTAATTTAAGATTTTTCTCTCTTTTCGGGAACCGACTCTTAAAAAAAAAGTATTTTTAATATTTTTCTATTATTAAAAAAATGAATAAAAAGAAAATTGAGATTCACTTTAAGAAATTTGATGTTCAGCCATAAAATTGATTTTTTCCATCTCTGTCAAAGCAATTAATTAGGTTGTACTATTTAGATTTTTTGTCATTGTTGAATTTACGCGGATAGTAGAATAAAGGAGAGCATGCATACAGTTTTTTCTTTTTTCTTTTTTCCTTTTTTTCACAATTTACATGAGTTAGGAGTTAGTGGGGACTGGGGAATAATAAGCAGATTGTGAAAACATATAATTGGGATAATATATTTATTAATATAAATATTATCCTAATTAATATAATTCCCAATTATATGTTTTTGTAACCAATAATATTATCCCAATTAATATATTTTCTAAATTTTTTTTTAAGAGAAAAAAAGGTTTCAAAAATTAATCAGCTAGTTTCGAGTCCTATGTAAATGTGAAAGATAGAAACAAAAGGCAAATGCCAAGGGGACAGAGGTGGAAAGTAGATGTCATTACCGAGATATAGACTTTGGAAGTTACGAACAGAAGTTTGATTTTAGTGGATAAGTTGTTGGAAGTTTGGATGCCAATTGTCTTTTCCTTTCTCTACGAGCAATATTCCTGAAAAATTATGTCATGCGTTAATTTCAAAATTGGTGCTATTAATTTTCTTTAAGGACATAAATAAGACTCTTTTTTCTTTCTTTTTAAATATTATTTTTGAGTTTTATTCTTATCTTAACATTTCAACACTACATATTCTTATAAGTTTTCCTCATAATATGGGCTTGCAACTTGGATTGACTCTGGAGTATCACCAACCCTTTTGCTTGAGGGAAACACCATACTGTCCTTCTCATCGATGATCACTTGATTTTAGATATGTCCCACAAAAATTCATCAAAAATTATGACCCACCAAAAAAAAAAGACACAACGGGACCTCAAGAAATTTGGATATGGATTAGATCAAAATAATCTACAGACCACAGAGTCTACATAAATAACGTGGCATACTAATCCATAACCCAAAAGGATCGATAACACCCTGTATTGCCTATGCAGCCTCATCACAACAACACAATATAGGCATTTGACAGCTACAATTATTATAACCAAGTTGGGTGATTCACACTCTGAAGTTTATGTCATTCTGATGTGAGTTTTATCATTTTGATCTCACCAAAATTGAAAACTTAAGTGACTTCAATAATTCATTAATGACGAAATCATTTGCAGAAACGTAAGTTATAATTTCCAATTTGAAGAAATTTAGACAAAACTTTTTATTTCATAGTTGTGATTTGGGCTATGGATTAGTGGGTAAGAGAGGTGATTTAATTTTAGGTTGTGGTTGGAGTTGGACCAATAATCCTTATCCCACCCAGAAATTGGGACAATTTCGTTAGATGAGTCCCACCGTTTTCTGAGTTGGCAATGGGTCCTGAAGTAGTGCCACGTTAAACAATTATCCAGTAAGAAAATTAAACTGAGCAGTACTGAATAGTTTAATAAAGAGCCAATCAGTGGGAAACTGAGAATGTCCTAGTTGAGTAAGGACAATGTGCAACATTTCGGACATAAAGTGTAGGACCCATTTCACCAAATCTCACATACGTGTACGGCTTGTAAATTATTGCGGCTTATTTGGATATTATGTTAAGTAATTTGAATGGTCCTGATTAGATATTTAAATATTTTATTTTTGGTACAGAGATATTTAAATATTTAATGAAAAGGGAAATGTTGGATTTAGACCAGCCTGTGAGACTTCATTACCTTTCTTTCTTTGATACGCAATTAGACTGGGTGGAAACATCACAACAGACTATGTATTTCCTTTTTCAATTACAAGGATCGGTGATGAGGATTAGGTAGCTTAAAATGCTTAACAGTTAACACAACTTAGTAAAATGTTAATCATGCAAATTAGGTTTAAAATCATTGTCAATTAATTAATTGTGTTGCAATACAAAATCTTTTTTTTTTTTTTTACTTGGTATAACTTTCAATCATTGTTTCTAAATGTGGGCTAAGTATTAAATTAATTTGATGACTGATTTTGATCACCTTATCCAATTCAACTGGTTATATCATACCCTTTAATGTACATATTTGACAACATTTTTACTGCATTTTATATTTGAATTGATAAAATATATTAATTTTGTATAGTTACTGAAGCAAAATGTGCTATCAACTTTGGCATATGGCTAATCATTAGAATACCTAATTTAATTTTCATTGGTATTTTTTTGAAGGCTTATGGGTTCAAATTTTGCTCCCCCATCTACAATATATTTCAAAAAATGACAAGCACGAAAATTTAAAAAAAAATTAGCAGTTTATTTAATTATAATATATAAGGATTTATGTATGTATATTTTAGGTTAATTTGAGGCAATGGTTGTGGAGTGGGATAATACAAAAATGTCAATATTCCAAAATTATCAGCAAACATCAACTATACTCTTACTTTCTTGGCATAAATTTGGGTGTATTTAGGAATGGCTTGTTTTTTTTTTTAATAAATTATTTGTTTAAAAAACCATTATTATGTTAAACTTGATGCTTCAATTTAATTATAGCAACTTAAACCCACTACTTTACTTGCAATCCCACAATTTCACCTATGAAAAATTAATGGATGCAAAATCATCATTCAATCTTTTAAATAATTTTATATATACTAATTAATTAAATGTAAATTGGAATCAAGATCAATATTGAAATGCACATATGCATAATTTTGACAATAAAACTTTGCAATTAGAAGGAGTAATGGCCAAAGTTAGAAAACAAAAAAACCACTGTTAAAAGCTGTGTCTTGAGATTGCTTCTGATGATCAGGGGGGTAAAACTCGAATTGTATGCGTAAACGGCAATTAGTTAACAGAGTAAAGTCTATAGCATTAATTTTTTGGGTGAGGCAAAAGGAATTGAAACGTAACGGAGGCTGCCAAGCATAGAAATTCGGAGATGGACTCTCCTTTCAAGTGAAAAGTACTTGGATTCAACGATACTCACTCTGCTATGGATAATATTATCCGTCCAATTTTTATTTATTTATTTATGAATTAAATTAATAATAAAATATATTATATATTATAATTATTAGACTGTGAATATGAGTGGCTGCTTTACCTTTAATTTTCTTTTTCTTTTTGGTTAAATCTTTAAATCTTCAAATGTTCTGAATATTTAGAGCGGTTAAGCTTCACTGTGATAGCATGTGAGATTTAGCTTCTATTTAGTTCAATTTTTTTTTCTTAGTTTTTAGCATGCTAATAAATTAAAAGTTGGATTGGATAATTGATTAATACTCAATTCAATTCAGTTTTTTGCTTGTTATACCACTAAAAGCTGAATTATATGTTTAGCTACGAGATTGAAAATTCTAATCTTAAAAGGGAAAAAAAGATAGTTTTAAAATATTTAATATATAAATAATATTTTATTTTTTATTCATATTTATATCAATTTATAGTAATTTTTTATTGATTAAAAAATATATTTTATATCATATTTTGTGTTTAATTTATTATTATTTTATTATATAAGATATGCATTTTAAACAAATAAAAAATCTATATATATATTGTATTATAATATAATTATTAATAGTTATTTTATAAATTATAATTAATTTCAACCACTGAATTATCAAACGATTTAAAATTAATTATCAATCATTCATGCATAGCTAGCTGTTACCAGCTAGCCGCTATTTCCTACTTCCCACTATTAACGGTTAACTTTCACCGCAATCGCAATTGTTAATTGCTGATTATCACAATTAAATTAAATAGACCCTTAAATATATTTTGGAAAATAGTTAATCTTGAAATGCTAACATACAAATTAGATTTTAATAGAGTTTAATAATTATGAAGTATTATTGTCTCAAAATTGTGTAAATTATTTTAAAATTATATATAATGTAGGGACAGAATCATATGGCCTCTTGGATAGGCTACCACCCCCTTCAATTTTTTTTTAAAAAAAAAAAAAACTAGAATTTGATCCACAAAAATTTATAATTTTTTTAATAAATTTGGTTCATAAACTCAAAATTTTAAGCATAAAATTTCATGAGTTTTTTTTCAACAAAATTAATAAAAAAATCCTAATTTTTTTTAAAATTAAACTTCTACCCATATAATTTTATAACTTTTGTCAAATTATTAATTCCAAAATTTAGATTATGTTTGGATTGAAAGATTTTAAAAGAAAAAATTATAACAATTTATAGATTTATATTTATTATTTTACTACTCAAAAAATATTAAAATTCACAGATTTTGGAAATTTTCTTGTCTACCAAAATTTCTCATTTTTTGAAAGATTAGATTTCCCTCCTTCTAGATGGAAAAATTTAAAATCAATTATTTTTTATCTATTAGAGATTATTATCAAAAAAAATTATTCCAAGATTTTTTGTAATAAATTAATAGTATTACAAGACTATCTTTAAGTTTAAAAATACAGCAAAAATCATTTGTCAATTTTTTTGTTTTATTTTTACTTAATTTATTTGTATTAATTTAAATATAAATTAAAAATTATTAATGAATTATTTCAAAAAAAATTGATGGATTAATTTATTTATAAACATAATACAAATAATGAATTTATAAAAAATTGTGAACAAACAATTTGTAACATATTTCAAATTAGATAATAACGATAATTTCATCAATCACATTTTTTAAAAAATTTACTTTAAATTATATTATATTATAATTCAATATAAACATAATAAAAATAACTAGAAAATATTTAATTAATGATAAATTATCAATATTTAGTAAATGGTAAAATTAAAAATTAATTGTTAAATTCATGGATTGTGTTTATTAAACCAAATATGAGTGTAAGAGAAATTATATTATCAATTCATGAATTTTATATTGAAACTAAATGATGTAATTATTATAATTTATGGATTTAATAATCCATTGATTTAAAATCTATAAATTTTATTAAAATCTCTCGATGTATTATTTACATTTTTGTTAATTATCTGCATAATATTTATAGATATTTACGTAATGATGTAAGATTCTTATTGACGACTCGCCTGATTTTAAATTTAATAAGGACCAATGGAAGTTTCATTGTTTGATCTTCATTCTCAAATTATTAACCAATATTAATTCTTTTTGAAGATAAGGAATTCAAAGCAATATTGACAATTAGGAGAAATAAACGATTCGTTTATAATATATTCCATTTTTTAGTAAAATTTTGAATAAGAAAAAAAAGAATATATATATATATATATATAAAAGCATTGGGGTTTGCTTTTATGAAGTTTTAATATTAATTGAACTATTTCCATAAATATCTTAATTTAATGAATTGGGATTTTGCATTTCTGATAAAAGTAATGACCAGAAATTCAATACATTAAAAAAATAAAAAGAAAAGAAAAGAAAAGCTCATAATCCTTAATAAATTCAGATGAGATTAATTATCAAATCTTTTTTAATTTCCAAACACAAAAGAAGAAATTAATCAAATCATTTTAGTTGGTAGAGGTTTCTAACATACTATTTTAATCCATTTCATTTTTTTTTCCCTCTTTTTTACACAATTATTTTTGGGAAATTATATATATATATATATATATATAAATATATATTACTATTTACAAGCTTAGTGTGGGGCCCTTCCACGTCATATCAGAGTATTAAGTCAATGGATAGGAAACGTGTCTAATCATTTTCTTCTTCTTCTTCTTTTTTGTTTTTCCTTAAAAAAAATAATAGCCGTATGCAAATCCAATTGACGAGATCTGCCGCAAATCCAATTGATGAGATCTTAAAACTTGGAACTTTTTTTTTTCAATTAGTCAAAAGAAAATTATATAAATATATATATATATATAAACATGGGTTTCAAAAATAGTGGCCACACAAAATAATTCCTTAAAAACATTTGATTGAATTCAATTCTTTTACATCGTTTTTCAATTGGATGATCTCATTATCAAATATATTGCACATGTCCGTACGAAAAATGTGCACTAATTTAGATGGTTTTGGACATTCTCCTTTTTTCTTAGAAGAAACTAAGAAAATTAAAGGGAATTTTAAGCCCCATAAGCCAAATTTTTTTTATTTTAGACGGCAGTGATGACTATTTTCAACTACATTATTATTATTATTATTATTTGAATATATTATATATTAGAAAAGGAAAAAAAATTGATAAACATTTGGGAATTACTGCTTTGTTAAACTACTTTTCACTAATAATTGATTGATAAAATTAATTTAATGAAAAAGGTTATTGGCAAAAATAATAATAATAAATAAACTGATGACGTGTCAAAGCCTAGAGGGTTTAAATTGTTTTGGATGCAAAACAAAACGTTTTGCTTTTGTCGTAGGCTCTTATGTAATCAATTAAGAAGTAATTGAAATATTATATATCCAAAATTCTTAAAATTGAGACTACAAGTATTTGAACTTTATAATTTTGTGGATGCATACTTGATCATAGAATTATTAGATCTATGAAATATATTTTTCTTGATTATTTCTTGTCATAAATCTAGCAATGCATGCTTATAAAATTTGATTTTTTTAAAAAAATAAAAACTAAATCCCTCTAAATTTTCATATTTAAATTTAAAATTTTTAACATAATTTTCTCTTTATGCTTGCGAATTAATTTCTTATAAATTCCTCTAATTTTTAACGCATACGTTGAATTTTAATCCTGATTTTTTTTAATAAGCTCAATACTTAATTTAATTTTAGTACTCATAAATCCATGAAATATTGGAATAGAAAAATAAATTTGAAATATGGACAGAGAGCTCAATATTGGGTCTGTTGTCTTATAAGGAGCTTTTACTTGAAATAATTAACCTGATAAACAAATAAGCAAAAATTTTAATAAAAACAAAGCCACTATAATATACTTAATTCACACCCTTAACCTACAAACGCCAACAAAAATAAAAAAAAAATAAAAAAAAAAGAAAAAAAGAAAAAAAAGGAGGAACTCCACTTGAATACTATTCATTCTTCTTCAAATATTGTTATAAAAGCAGTTGCCCATCTCCCCACCTTCTCTGCAATTTAACTAAAAAACTCAACCTATCCATTAAGTTTACCTTCCTTTCACTATAAACTCTGCCCAAGTTTGTATCTTTTCTTTTTGTTTCTCAAAAGAATCAAAAAAGGAACTCTGCCCAGAAAAAAAAATCAAATATCTCTCTCTCTCTCTCTCTCAATTTCATTCTTTTATTTTTATCCAGATGTATGCAGAACATTGGAGTGAGGCATAGAAATTCAAAAAGGACATTACTTTGAGGAAGGGGTTTTAAATTTAATTATGGGTTTGAGAGTGTTCCTGCTGCTGTTTTTTTCTTCATGGGTATGTGCTGTTATAGCTTCTGTGTCTTATGATCATAAAGCCATTACAATCAATGGGCGGAGAAGAATTCTTATTTCTGGGTCCATTCACTATCCAAGAAGCACTCCTGAGGTATATATAAGTCAAATGTGGTTCACGGGTTTCTTGTTTTTTGTGCCTTCTTTCAATTTTGCTATTTTTTGTTCTTTTATTTTTTATATTGCCTTTGAGCTCTGTTTTTTGATTCTGCTGTTGGGTTTTGTGGTGGATGCAGATGTGGCCTGATCTTATTCAGAAGGCCAAAGATGGAGGTTTGGATGTTATACAAACTTATGTTTTCTGGAATGGACATGAGCCTTCTCCTGGAAATGTAAATCTATTTTTTTCTCTTTTTACTTCCCTTGATCATTTTCTGGTCTATAATACTCATTGCCTTTCTTTTCTTTTCTCTCTCTCTCTCTCTCTCTCTCTCTCTCTCTCTCTCTATATATATATATATATATATATATATATATATCAGTATTATTTTGAAGATAGATATGATCTGGTCAAGTTCATCAAATTGGTTCAGCAAGCAGGACTTTACGTTCACCTGAGGATTGGGCCCTATATTTGTGCTGAGTGGAATTTTGGGTAATAGTATTAATATATTACATATATCTTTAGCATGGAGTAAAATTCACATTTTTTGCTCACTTTTGCTATGTTTCTGTTTCTGTTTCAGGGGATTTCCTGTGTGGCTTAAATATGTTCCGGGTATTGAATTCAGAACTGATAACGGTCCGTTCAAGGTTGGTGTTTGGAATTTTTCATTGCCATTCTTACCTCTTTGTTTTCACCAATCAAAATTTTCAATTCAATCCAAATATGATTTTTTTAATATAATTACAATGAAGGCGGCAATGCAAAAGTTCACAGAAAAGATTGTCAGCATGATGAAGTCAGAAAAGTTGTTTGAAACTCAAGGAGGTCCAATAATTCTATCTCAGGTAGGAAAAATCATACAAATCACGAGTTACTCGGTTTCTGAAAAATTAAATTATCTTTTTTTATATATTCTTTTGACTTTTTTTTTGGGTTATATTTTGTCTCTAATTGATCTCTTATTCCGCATAACATGTTTACTTAGTCAAATAATTTTCTTTTAAATATCAGTCTATGTCAGTCTTTATCATGATTCTTCAAATGGGCTGTAACTATTTATTGATTTAAGTTCATATTTATCATTGATGAGCTTATTAATGAGTGGAAGTAAGTAATGCATATCTTCCTCTTCCTGCTTGTTTTTAACAGATAGAAAATGAATTTGGACCAGTGGAGTGGGAAATTGGTGCACCAGGCAAAGCTTATACAAAATGGGCAGCTGAGATGGCTGTGGGACTTGGTACTGGGGTCCCATGGATCATGTGCAAGCAAGACGATGCCCCTGATCCTGTTGTAAGAGATTTTTTTTTTGTCAATTTTCACTTTCTTTCTTTCACCTTAATGGTGTCTTATTCTTATATCACATTGTTAGTATGTTTCATTCAGTGTGATCTTCCTTTCTTTGTGAGGTTAAATAATGGTTTGCTGTCAAATTAGGTGGCCCTTAAATTTAAATAAATAATTCGTACTGCTTCATTTTTATGCACCTTTTCCCTTGCTTTCTTCTTCTTTTTAGTTTCCTTTTATTCTTTTTTATTTCAAATCAATTTGTCGGGTCCTATCAACCCCTTATGTTTGCTGTTCTGTTATTTATTTCTATTTATCTTTAATAATAGAAACAATGAGCATGTCTCCTTTATGATTGATGATACAAAATTTTCTGAAGTTCAGATTGAAGATTATGCTGTAAATATTTATCTGATTTTCTGGTAAATAGTTAAATGGCTAGGATATGATTCATAGGGATTAATAAGGTTTTTGTGGGTTGTAGTCAATTTATTAAAACCAATACATCTATTCGACGATGTGCAGATTAATTCCTGCAATGGATTCTACTGCGAAAACTTCAAACCAAACAAGGATTACAAACCCAAGATGTGGACAGAAAACTGGACTGGCTGGTAAGTCACACCAATGACTAGTATATGGGCTAAAACCGGACTTTTCTTTTTCCTGTTTGCCAATAATGTCTTTGTAATTTCTTATAATTTGATTGAATCTAAAAATCATAGTTTTCTGAGACCAATTAATCCTTTTGTTCATTACCTTATCTTCCTATCAGGTACACAGAATTTGGTGGTTCAGTTCCTTATAGGCCAGCAGAAGACTTGGCGTTTTCAGTTGCACGGTTTATACAGAATGGTGGTTCATTTATGAACTATTATATGGTAATTTACCTTTCAAAAGCCAATTTATTTGTCTCCTATATCATAATAAAATAGAAGGGTTTGCTAATTTTATGCTCTTTTTCCTGCAGTATCATGGAGGAACTAATTTTGGCCGAACTGCTGGTGGTCTTTTTATTGCTACTAGCTATGATTATGATGCCCCTATTGATGAATTTGGTATGTATCTTAGAGTAGGTTGTGCTAACAATCAACAAATATGCACATTAGTGTTTCTACTTACTGAATATGAATACATTATGAATTTGGAAATACCATACAAAGTAAGCTACAACTCAGCAGTCAATAAATAATCTTGTAGGGATGGATGAAATTAATGAATAAATATCTCGCATAATACATGTAAGTTTCAAATGCATATGAACAAACGAATATGCAGTCCAAAGTGATCTGATCAGTATACCTGTTTTTATATTAGGACTAACAAGGGATCCAAAGTGGGGACACTTGAGAGATTTGCATAAAGCCATCAAGCTATGTGAACCTGCATTAGTCTCTGTAGATCCTACTGTAAAATCGCTTGGGAGTAATCAAGAGGTAAGCTCAATTTTGGATACCGCTTTATGCATTATTATTTGCTAATAATAATATAAGTGTATTCTGCAATCTTCATTTGTGATTTTAATTCTCAAATGTATAATTTTCTTTTGTTAGGTTCATGTGTTCCAATCAAAGTCAACATGTGCAGCCTTCCTGGCAAACTATGACACAAAATATTCTGTGAAAGTAAGCTTTGGAAATGGGCAATATGACCTGCCACCTTGGTCTATCAGCATACTCCCTGATTGCAAGACTGCAGTTTTTAACACTGCAAGGGTAAGAAGCAGCCAATTGCTTTGAGTAGACATCTTAATCATATACCTCTCTATGAACATGTAGTATTTTAGTTCAGCTTGATAATAAACAAGCTTGGATTCTGCCTAAGAAAAAATGTAGCAAGGATTATTAAGAATGACATTTAATATAACATGGCAATTTCTGTACAGCTTGGTGCCCAAAGCACACAGATGAAGATGACACCTGTTGGAACTGCACTTTCTTGGCAATCATATATTGAAGAAGCTGCCTCTGGTTATATGGACGATACAACTACACTGGATGGATTGTGGGAGCAAATAAATGTCACAAGAGATGCCACGGACTATCTGTGGTACATGACAAAGTGAGTACATAATTAATCTTTTAGTTACGTACAGAAATTGAAGAATTGTTGACAGCAATTTTTCTTTCTCACTTGAATACATCCTCTTGCTGTTTCAGTGTTAACATAGATCCTGATGAAAGGTTTTTGAAGAATGGAGATGGTCCTCTTCTCACAGTTTTTTCAGCAGGCCATTCTTTGCACGTTTTCATCAATGGTCAACTAGCAGGTGGATTGAGCAAAGCATCATCAATTACTTTGCCTTGATTGTTTCAACTTATCTTTCTGTGTTCTGTTGTACTAACTTATCAATTTATTCTTATAACAGGAACTGCATATGGATCATTAGAGAATCCTAAGTTAACGTTTAGCCAGAATGTGAAGTTGACAGCTGGTGTTAACAAGATTTCTTTGTTAAGTGTTGCTGTGGGTCTCCCGGTCAGTTCTCTCACTTTTCTAATGTTACTGTTTCTGTACAAATAATCATTGCAGGATGTTATGAATTTTGAATTTTGGACTTGTTCTGTTCTTGTATCGGTTGATATCAGAATGTCGGTGTCCACTTTGAAACATGGAATGCTGGAGTTCTAGGCCCAGTCACACTGAAGGGTTTGAATGAAGGGACAAAAGACCTGTCAGGGTGGAAATGGTCTTACAAGGTTTGTTTTCCATATTTTCCTGCAGCACTTGATTGGTTTCCCTTATATTTCTGCTCACGTACTCTCTTTTCTTACAATGAATTTTAAGTCACGATGAGCATGAAGAAGTTAGAGTAACTTATTACATGTTCCTAAGCAGATTGGTCTGAAAGGTGAATCATTAAACCTTCATACCGTTACTGGGAGTTCATCAGTTGAATGGGTGGAAGGATCACTGCTGGCTAAGAAACAACCATTGACATGGTACAAGGTAGGAGTTATTTTAATGTTGACAGTTTTATCTTTTATGCTCCAAGTGTTCGATCAAATGTTATAATGTTTTCAGACTACTTTTGATGCACCGGACGGCAATGACCCATTAGCTTTAGATATGAGTAGCATGGGAAAAGGACAGATATGGGTAAATGGTCAAAGCATAGGGCGCCATTGGCCTGCATATACAGCTCGTGGCAGCTGTGGTGATTGTAACTATGCGGGAACCTATGACGATAAAAAGTGCAGAAGCAATTGTGGAGAGCCCTCCCAAAGATGGTAAGAACATTTTTCTGGCTTGTTATTTTTACTGTCATTTTGTTTATCCAATTTAAATATATCAATCATAACGATGTGAATGATGTTAATCTCAGGTACCACGTTCCACGCTCATGGCTGAACCCGAGTGGGAATCTCTTGGTTGTTTTCGAAGAATGGGGTGGTTATCCGAGTGGAATTGCTTTGGTGAAAAGAAGTACAGCAAGTGTTTGTGCTGATATATATGAAGGGCAGCCAGCATTGAAGAACTGGCAGATGATAGCCTTGGGGAAATTTGACCACCTTCAACCCAAAGCCCATTTATGGTGTCCTACAGGGCAGAAAATCTCTAAGATTAAATTTGCTAGCTATGGAATGGCTGAAGGGTCATGTGGAAGCTTCCGAGAGGGGAGCTGTCATGCCCACAAATCCTATGATGCTTTTGAAAAGGTATTACTTAAATAACTTTGCTCGAAGTTTTTAGTTCAGCTTAATATATAGAAGCTTTTTAACATAATTTTGCTATTGCAGAAATGTATAGGAAAGCAGTCTTGTTCAGTAACTGTGGCTCCTGAAGTTTTTGGAGGAGACCCTTGTCCTGAATCCTCGAAAAAGCTCTCTGTTGAGGCTGTCTGCACTTGAACTCCCACACATTTCTATCTAACCTAATAATTGAAATCCCATATTTTCTATCATCATAAGTAAATACATCATTTTCTTACCCCCAATTTATAAGATTTGAAGCTTATGCATCCCATATTGCCAAGAGGCTAAACCATCAAAATATACCAAACATCGACACACACACAATTTGGGCGAAGCCTAATGAAGATTTGTCAAAGTGGGTTGGAAAGATGTCTCATCCTGTACATACACAAGTTCCATTCTTCATACTTAGGCTTATTGTAATCTGCAAAAAAGCTTTGCAGCCCATAGATATATTGGTTATTTGATACATGTAAGCTTTTCGGCTTTTGCTAATGCTGGGGTTTCAACTTAAATGAAAGCATTTTTAAATGCTTTTCCTTTGTAAAAATAAAAATTTTAAGGGAACAATACAGCTTTGTTATCCCATTTCGATTGTCTATTTCGTTTCTTTTCTCCTCTTTTGCTTGTCGTTTACAAATGAGTGTCGTTTTGAGGAAAGCCCCTTTTCAACTCTGTCATTCGACGATTGAGCAATTAATACCAGTGTATGCCTGGCTTAGCTCTTCATCTCCATTAGATGCGTGCCGTCTCATTTTATTTAACATGTTCATCTACTACGAAAGCACTCTTCCTCCCCAATTTCGGCCATCCCAACACCGCCGGAAAAGCAAATGAGGATGCGGTTTCTCAGATCGGCGGCGGAAGCATCAAGGTTCTTGACGGTTGGAGTTACGCAGAGATTTTAAGTCTCCTGTTACCGCCTTTTGATGTCCGTCTTCATCAAATATTTGATTGAACTGCCTTACTGCCCATAATTCCTGGTTCCAGTTCACACTCACTTCAGTTATCCACCATTTCTGAATCCATAGTGGTTAAACCTATAAAATCGTCAGCAAAATATTAAAAAAGAAAATTATCCTGAAATTATTTTTTTTTAAAATAAAAAAATAAAACCGCATCCGCATTCATATGATATGCTAACACGCCATTGTTTTCAATTCTGATGAGTTATTATCATAACAGAAAGTGAGGGATTGCTGTTTTTGCAATATCTTCCAATCCCAATACCGAAGAAATTGCGTAGGGGAAAGGGAATTTTGTCAGGCGGGATTACATTTATTGTGTGTATCTTCCCTTTTTTTTTTTCTCTTTCTTTTTCTTCTTTTTCTTTTGTTAAAATTTCAATAAACGTTATTTTAGTTAGCGCTTTTCTTACTGTGTGTATATAATTATATACACAGGGACCCAGCTTCAAGTTTTTCTCTTGTTTTTTTTTTCAATAATTAGTTTATGGATTCATTTTAAATTTTTTAAAATGTAAGTAATAAATAATTTTTAATTTGTGACCAAATTTTGTCATTTGTTTTAAAAAATATATATTTGTCGAAATTTTTAACTACCATAATTTTACAGTTATGTACTGAGTTTTATAATTGAAGTAAAAATAAAGCAAAAATTAAAAAAAATATATATTTTTATATTAAAATAAACCTTTTTTAAAAAAAAAAAGAAAGGTAATAGAAGAATATTTTCCAAAAAAAAAACAAACATGGGGGGAGATTGATCCTAGGAATAGATAGGTGGAGTGAAAGGAACTAACATAAAAAGTCAGAATGTACACGCTATGGAATATGGATGCCGCAACTTAGACTTTTCTCTTTCTTTATTTTCTTCAATATATGGGATTATTTTTTTTTTAACTTACTCTATATATATGGGATTTAAAACACTAATTTTTCATTACCAACATTCTCGAGTTATTTATTAGAATAATGTTAAAATTAAAAAAAATAAAATTCACACAACTATGATTCTTGAATAATAATTACAATCTATGGATTAATTTTAAAGGTTATTAAGGTCAATCTTAGACTTTGTTTAGTAAAGTTAACTGATAATCTAATTGTAAACTAATAATCTAGTTGTGCGATTTAATAACTGAAAATTTGATAGCTGATAATCTAGCTAATTGAGCTGAAAATTTTAATTTATTTAAAATATATATATATATATATATATATATATATATATATATTAATTAAAAAATCTTTATAAAATCTAGTTAAATATATAATATAAATAAATTATAAAATATATATGCATACTAAATAATATAAAATTATATTAAATATTTCAATCCAATATAATAAACACATCCATTTTCATCATCTAACATTCAATTATTATATATAAATACATATTAAATAATTTGATAATTATATTACATATAATTATTCAGAAATTTTAGATTAAAAAGTATAATATGTCATTTGACAAGAAAAAAATATAACAAAAAATAAAAAGTTATAATCTAATAATTTATAAATTGAAAACTAATTTTACTATTTTTTTTTATGAAATTATAATATATATTTTTTAAAATAATTTATTTTATCAAATAAATATTATCCATCAAACTATATTATAATATAGTTATATGTTAAGAATCAATGCTTACCCAACCCTAATTTTTGAACAACTCTTGGCAAAAGTCAGTCATGTTTCCTTTATTTTTTAGGAGACCAGGGGCGAAACCTGATATGCACATTCAGTGCATTCTTCACTGAATGGGCCACTCGTTCTGGCGGATTCAGTTCCATTTGAAACTTTTTCCAGATATTTAATTTTTTGTATGTGAATAAATATATGAACTGAATCTGTCCAATTAAATGGCGGATTCTATCACATTATAAGTTGTATTTATTTTTTTTTAAAAAAACAAGTGATTTTTTTATTTTAACATTATTCTAATAAATAATTCCATTCTCTCTCTTTTTTTTTTGGTTCATCTTAATCTACATTTTCTTATTCATTGTTATCCACCATTTGACTCCTAGTTGTCATCTTTCTTCTCTAAATTTAAACACAACCGTTGAAATTTTTTTTCAATTAATTAAATAATATGCATGCAGATAGTTAATGGGTATTTAATTAATTTTTTGCTCCAACCACTGAATTTCTTCTCCAAATTTTTTATTCTTTGCCTGTTGGAAAATGGCCTCATGAAATAGAAAATAGTACCATCAAAAGACAAATTAATGGTCATATGCATATTTTTTTTATTTAGTTGAATTTTCAATATTATTTTGTAAAGGATTAATCCTTAGTCCTTATTTATAATATATTTATTGGATGATATTATTCTGTTGAGCGGGTCATATAATTAATTACAATGAACTTGTTTCTTACAAGTACTTAATTACCAACCCATTTTCTTTGTCAATCAACTAAATGATTTTTCTTCAAGTTATAAGATTCTGTTGAAGGATTAACTCAAATGATGTGGATAAATTTGTGGATGACAACAATTTTTTACAGATAATATATTTTATTTTTAACACACGATTCTACAGATAATATTTGCATCAAATGTCACTTGAATTAGCACTTACACCGTTTTCTTTTTGTTACACAGCCAAATTATATGAGAATAACTGGTATTTGTTAAATGAGGAAATTCTAAATTAGAATATATTGTTAAAATGGAATATTTAATGAAGAATTTAGAATATATTTTATTAAATTAGAATATATAATGAAGCAGTTAGATTATATTTTTAAATTAGAATTCAATTCACTGAGTAATTAAAGGAAATATATTTTAGTAAATTAGAATATATATATAATTGTGTTGAAATTTTCTATATGTAAAATAATACTAAATATAGCATCTTTAAAACCAAGCAAATGCTAAAAGATGGAATCATTGGATAAGAATATGAGGTAATCATTGATTCAGCGAAGCAATTTCTAAAATGCCGAAGTGTCCTTATCAAAATAAATAAATGATGAAATCTTGATCAACAAACCTTAAAAAGGGCGTAATTAATGGTCTCTACGTAACTAATGAGTCCTATAAAAAGAGTTGGTCAGTTTGCCATTCTTTCTGCAATCCATACAAAGAGAAAAACTCCACTTGAGTCTTGCGCTTCAGGAGTTTTCAATGACGAAAATATTCAGAGGCAGCCTTTTCATTTTCCTAATATTAGTTTTTTCTTCATGGGTTTGTTCTGTTATGGCTTCTGTCACTTATGATCATAAAGCCATTCTAATCAATGGCCAAAGAAGAATTCTTTTTTCAGGATCCATTCACTACCCAAGAAGCACTCCTGAGGTACAACTGTGACCATTATGGGTTTTATGATTTTTCTTGGTTTTTAAGCTTCTTGTTCTATTTTTCAGTTGCTTTGGCCCTTTTGGTTGATAACTAAATTAGAGATATAATTGATAACTATGTTTGAACCAACACTTTGGCCCTATTCCCTTAGGTTCTATTAATTGTAAAATTATTTTTCTTCTTTCTGAGTTTGGATTAGTTGTTAGCCAGTCCTGAGTTTTTGACTTTTTAATTATTGGGCATATGATGACGTCAAACAATTAGGATGTTAAATAATTTTTTTTTTCTTTCTCCTAACTATGGGGAAGAGAAATTGCTATTGGCAAGTGCCAAATATGTGGCACTTTTCCGAACATTAACATGTAAAAGCTAACAGAAAGTGATTTTTTTTTTGCCCCTTAAAACAGAAGGCCAAAGTTGGTACGTTGATCAAGCATTTCTTTTGTAATTTGTAAAAATATTTTTGAACATTTGTAAAAGTATAATTCTTTTTTGTGCAATGTTGTGGTGGTGGGTATAGATGTGGCCGGGTCTCATTCAGAAAGCAAAAGAAGGAGGCTTGGATGTGATACAAACTTACGTATTCTGGGATGGACATGAACCTTCTCCGGGACAAGTAATTCTAAATTGCTTTACCTTTTGACCTTACACTTCTTTTCAATATCAAAGATTATGATCTTTTTCTGGTTTAAAAAACTTATTGAAATTTTGATCTTTGGTACCTCCCACCAACAAAAAAAAAAGTATTATTTTGAGGATAGGTATAATCTAGTTCAGTTCATCAAGCTGGTACAACAAGCAGGCCTCTATGTTCATCTGCGGATTGGACCTTTTGTTTGCGCTGAATGGAACTTTGGGTAATTAACACATTCACTATGTTTAACACTGAAAGAATCACAATTTTTTGTTTAACATGCTTTGTTTTCTGGTTCAGGGGATTCCCTATGTGGCTTAAATATGTTCCTGGTATTAGATTTAGAACTGATAATGGCCCTTTCAAGGTTGGTACATGAAATTTTTTATTAAATTCCCATTCCCTCTAATCTCCTTGTTTTCACCAATCAAATAGTTCAAGTTTTAAATAAATGTTATTTATTTTGATAATTCCAATGAAGGCGGCAATGCAAAAGTTCACAACCAAAATTGTTGATATCATGAAGGCAGAAAGATTGTTTCAAACTCAAGGAGGTCCTATAATTCTCTCTCAGGTATGGAAAGTAAACCATTGTTTGTTATTTGCTATTTTTTTGAGAAATGGGTTGCTGTTAATTTTTTGCTTTTTGATCCTACTTTTAACAGATAGAAAATGAATATGGGCCAGTTGAATGGGAAATTGGTGCACCAGGAAAAGCTTACACACAATGGGCAGCTTCTATGGCTGTAGGTCTTAATACTGGAGTTCCATGGATTATGTGCAAGCAAGATGATGCCCCTGATCCAACAGTGAGTGAATTTTGCTCTAAATTAATACTTAAAAAAAAAAAAAAAAGCTTTTAGCTTTTGTTTTTCCACTGTTGGGACAAAGCAATCTCTTGTATTTTGTTCTTAATCTAACATGCTTTGAGGTTTTTGAATTACTAAAAGTTGAAATTATGTGATTTTCCTTTGATGATGTGTAGATTGGTACCTGCAATGGATTCTATTGTGAAGGTTTCATACCAAACAAGCCTTATAAACCCAAAATGTGGACAGAAAATTGGACTGGCTGGTTAGTATAATTGCCATAACTCACATTTTAGGGCGCACCTTTTTTTTTTTTTTACATTTTTTGGAAAATAAAAGCAGAAATGCATTTAGCTTTTGAGACTATATTTTTACTTTTAATTTATTCAAAAGAAAAAAATTTCTCTTATAAAAAACTAAAATCAAGAAATCATCAAAACATGGTTTTTTTCTCAGTTTGATTATTGCTTTCCAATTTTGTGTAATACCATTAAAAGTTTATTTAATATTATATTGTTTATTTTAATATTAATGTTATTTTTCGTATTATTTTTTATTGAAGATTATATTAAATTATTTTATATTTTTTTATCAATGATATTAAATTAATTAATTTACCACTCAACTCCGCTATTGTCAACCAATCCATCTCTTCCTCTTCCAACCACCTCTGCCTCTGCTTGGCCTTTGATCTAAAATAGTTTTGGAGTATTAAACAATTGAAGCTAGTTGTTTGCAATTTGTTATATAACTTTTTTAACTATATTTATAAGAATAATGCCATAAGATAATTTTCCAAAAAGCATTATTTCAATTTTTGAGATTTGATAGCATGACTACCATACTTCTAAAAGATATCTTGATTTGATTCGGAACATATTAAATATACACATTTTTATTTTCAATAAAAATTATTATGGTTATAATTGTTGTATCAATTTTGTAAAAATATATATATATATAAAATGTCAGAAACCGCTTTTAAGAAATAGATATAAAAAAAATAAAAAATAAAAAACTAAAAACAGTTTTTAGTTTAGTTTTGAAAAAACTAAAAATAAAAAACATGCAACGATACGGAAGGGGCACTTAGCTTTCCTATGTTTTTCCTTTTTTTGAATTGGATTTTCAGTTTTGGTGTATATTCTAAAGATGGATTGTCATTTTCTGCGCTTCATATTTTTATCAGGTACACAGAATACGGTGCTCCAGTTCCTTACAGACCACCGGAAGATGTAGCATTTTCAGTTGCAAGGTTTATAGCAGCCAGCGGTTCATTTGTAAATTATTATATGGTAACTGTTAACTTTGAAATTAAAATATTATTCACCTTGGCGAATTGTTGACAATTTTAACAAACTCTTTTTTTGGCTTCATTTTCCAATTTTTCTCATCTGCAGTACCATGGGGGAACCAATTTTGACAGAACTGCAGGCCTTTTCATGGCCACTAGCTATGATTATGATGCTCCAATCGACGAATATGGTACTGCTCATTGCTTAATATTTAACGCTCTAACTCATCTATGTATATAGTTTCTTCAATTGTTTGGTTAATGTCCTTATTATACCAGGATTACCACATGCTCCCAAGTGGGGACATCTGAGAGATCTGCATCATGCCATCAAGCTCTGCGAACCTGCTTTAGTTGCTGTAGATCCTACAGTAACATCATTGGGGAAAAATCAAGAGGTAAAAAGCAACACTTTGATATTGCAACTTCTATTAAAATATTTTATAATCTTTCTGTGTTATTACTAATGTCCTCCCCACTTGGTTTTAGGCCCATGTTTTCCAAACAAAAACGGCATGCGCAGCCTTCTTGGCGAACTATGACACTCAAAACGCAGTTCAAGTTACCTTTAGGAGTAATCAATACTGGCTACCACGTTGGTCTATCAGCATTCTCCCTGATTGCAAGACTGTAGTTCATAACACTGCAAAAGTAGATAGCCTCTGACTTAACCTTAATCCTTTTCTGATCAAGTTTTAATGCTTATGCAACAGTTTTTTTAATATATATATATGTCTTGTGGTAAATTTTGTCCAGATTGGTGCCCAAGCTGCGCAGATGTGGATGATGCCTATTATCAATGGATTTACATGGCAGTCACACATCGATGAAGTTTCTACTGGTTATGAGGCTGGTACATTTACTAAGGATGGATTATGGGAGCAAAAGTGGATCACTGGGGATAAATCAGACTATTTGTGGTACATGACAAAGTGAGTATTATCTATTATTTAAACCGTCGTTTTACCTTCTCTGAGAAAAGAAAAGAGATATTGAGGATGTAATTCTTCTGGCTGACTTGAATATTCTATTCTTTTGGTGTGTCAGTGTAAATATAAATCCCAATGAAGGTTTTCTGAAGACTGGAAAAAATCCTACTCTAACAGTTCAGTCAGCTGGGCATGTTCTGCATGTTTTCATCAATGGTCAACTAGCAGGTAGATGTCATGGAACTGAGAGTATCATTATTTCTATTCCCAATTTTGGTTCAGCTTAACTTATCGATTCAATTTTTGTTACAGGAACTGTGTATGGATCATTGGAGAATCCTAAGCTAACATTTAGCCAGAGTGTGAAGTTGGTAGCTGGAACTAACCAGATTGCTTTATTAAGTGCTTCAGTTGGTCTCGCGGTTAGTTCTCACTTTTCTGATATTCTTTTATTATTTCCCTAAGAGAATAATTAGAGCAGAAAGTGCAATATTTTAACTTTTTTTTTTCTTTTTGCCGGATCGATTTATCTCAGAATGTTGGCGTACATTATGATGAGTGGAGTGTTGGGGTTCTAGGCCCAGTCACACTGCAAGGTCTGAATCAAGGGACATTAGACATGTCAAAATGGAAATGGTCTTACAAGGTTTGTTGTCGTCAGTTTTTCTTCTCAGCTCCGCTTATTTACATTTGACAATATTTTTTCTGTTACGTCTCTTATATTTTCACCATACTGATCGGGTTAGATATACAAATATCAATGCAAAAAACACCAGTGATGATTGATAAAGAAGCCAGGGCAGTTGTTATTAATATAATAGGCTTACTGGATTAACCCAATCTGATAAGTGACCACATTTGAGAATTTTTGTTAATGTGATTGTGCAGATTGGTCTGAAAGGCGAAGATTTAAAATTATTTATCTCAGCCGGGAGTTCATCAGTCAGTTGGGTAGGAGGACCACAATTGGCCAAAAAACAACCATTAACATGGTACAAGGTAAAAGCTATCCTAATGTTCAAAAATTCCGTTTTCATGTTTTATTTATCCCCCTCCATTTTGGGAAACAATAACTGCATAAGATGCTAACCATGAAAAATAAATTTCAGACAACGTTTAATGCACCGCCAGGAAATGACCCATTAGCTCTATACATGGGTGGCATGGGAAAAGGTCAGGTATGGGTAAATGGTCGAAGTATAGGGCGGCATTGGCCTGGATACATAGCCAAAGGTAAGTGTGGCGATTGTGATTATGCGGGAACTTACACTGCTACTAAATGTGGAAGTCAATGCGGACTGCCCAGTCAACAATGGTGAGAAAACTTGTGCTATAGATTATTGTCATTTGTTCCTCTGAACAATTTGAATAATCTTGACAATGATGTTTATCCAGGTACCACGTTCCCCGAGGATGGCTGAACCCAACAGGGAATCTTCTAGTCGTGTTTGAAGAAATGGGTGGCGATCCTAGTGGAATTGCTCTGGCTAAAAGAATTGTAGGAAGCGTTTGTGCTGATATCTATGATGACCAGCCAGAATTGCAAAACTCGCGGGACTTAACTCTGGCTCCGCCCCAGGCTCACTTGAAATGTCCCACAGGGCAGACTATATCCAAAATTATATTCGCTAGCTATGGATGGCCTCAGGGGAGATGTGGTACCTACAAACAGGGACGGTGTAATGCCCTACAATCATGGGATCCTTTCCAGAGGGTATGTGTACCGAATGAACTGATCAATGACAAGGTTATTTTGTTAGGGTAATAAAGGCAAAATTTATAGGAAATCTTTAAGTTTTAACAGTTTGGCCTATACCGCTACAAATTCTTGTTCTCTACAGATTTTATAGTTTTACTTGCATGAAACTGAATCTACTTGACATGACTAACCTCTTGCAGAACTGTATTGGAAAGCCATCGTGTGATGTAGCTGTTAATCCTGCAAATTTCGGGGGGGATCCATGTCCAGGAAGTTTAAAGAAGCTTTCTGTCCAGGTTCAATGCAGCTGAAATCCTGAAAAGCCATATTCAATTACTGAAATTGCATCCAGTAGATAGAATACTTGTAACTGATATAAACCTTGCGCAAGGAAAAGAGAATCTTCTTCCTTGTGTCTGGGAATCTGGTCAGTCATTTCACATTCCTTGGAGTTCCAGTCAGCAATGCAATCACATGACTATAACCTATAACCCAAGTCATAGCTAAAAAGTGTTGCAAGAAGCTGCTGAAATGTAATCATTGTTGTATAATTGATTAAATAAATATTGAAAGTCACTGCACTAGCAATATAAAGGCAGAGATTTCTCCAAAAATAAATAGAGAGAGAGAGAGAGAGAGAGAATCACAATAAATATTTTAATTCATCCTTTCCAAGGTGATTGATGTGCAAAATTTGGGCATGGCCAAATACACTGTAGAGTGATTGTAAAGTTAACCTATATATAGTGAAAAGCAATTACTTCTCAAGAATATTGCCAACAAGAAAAAAGGCAGACATTAATTGTCATTTTTCTTACAATCTCCTGCGTGTGTATACAGCTAGAATGACAACCAAATAATCCCGGAAGAAAAATCCAAAGATCCTGTGCATAAACCATCTGTGTAGTAGAGCTCTAGTATGGATGAACATAATTGGAGATGTCACCAAGCACATAAGAATATTGCGCCATTCCATCCTCGCATAAAATTCCTTACTCAAATAAAGAAAAGGTCTTCTCATGGTGCTTTCCAAGATATTCAAGATTTCATGCTTTAAGGTTAGTGGTTCAAGATACCAGGATAGCAACCTGCTGAGTGGAAGTCAAACAACTGGAAGAAGTTACTGAACAAGTGTAGAAGGAAAACTGATAACAATGCAGGTCATTCGAGAAAATCTTATCAAACAACCAAGTCAAAGATGTAAACCTTTATAGATAATAATTATGTTTTTAAAGGGGGAAGGTACAATAAAGCCACAACATTTCAAATACGTTATCTCTGCAACAAAAACCAGTTATCTAGATGACACCATAAAGTGATCAACAAAGAAAGAAAAAAGCTTTTCCACCTATTCCAAACCTCAGTGGTGTTTGATGAATATCAAGGTAGAATTCTCTATGGAAGCAGCAGAGGAGCTTTAAGATACCAATGCTTCCTCTGCCAACTGATTTATTGTCCAAAAATGCATTGGTGGGACAGAAATTCTACAGGAGGATGCTGAGACTGCAACTCTAGCAACAGCACATATTAGCAAATGAGAAGGCATCCCTACAAATTTGAAACAAAACATTAGAAATAAATAAAAAATAAAATTGTGGTAGGGTCATTTTGTTGTGAAAATCGGGTTAGTTTCCACAAAAATGAATAATTGTGTCAAAAATTAAGACAAAGAAAAATTATCAAGTAATTGGTGAAGTCATAAATGGTCTCACTTAAAAACCAAATTTCTTAGACTATTAGAATATTTGTGACAAAATTTTTCTTAGATAATTTAAAACACAATATATCACCAAAATAAATTACCCGACAATAGTTACTGAATAGACAATAAAGAGAACACCAAAATTTAATAAGATTCGGTCAATTATGCTTACGTCCTAGGACACTACTAAAATAATATTCCACTATTTCAAAGAAATATTACAAAATGAAATATTATAAGAGAGAAAATACAACAAATTTTAGAAGTAAGGGACTGATATTTTTGGGACGATTTATTAAGAGAGAATGAAAAATTTTTATAGACTAATATTTTTCTTCCTCCCTCTCCCACTTCCAATATGGGATTGAGAGATTGCCAAAATTCAACACATTTCAATAACACAACATAACATTGCAATATAAAATGTAGACAATAAAACTCTCAACACTTCATTGTTTGTCTTCATTGTATATACTCATACTCTTCTTGAACAATCATCAACAAATGTAACAATAGTAGTGTTTACCTCTCATTAAAACAGTTTTGAAAGGACCCCATATATCTGAGTGGATATAATCCAAAATATCCTTGGTATCATGGATTGCAGTGCCAAACTTCACTCTCATCTACTTCCCTTTGATGCAATTCTCACAAAAGTCTAATTTACAGGTTCATACTCCTTGAAATAATCCTTGATTCATCAGAAATTTCAAGGATTTTTCACTTGCATGCCCCAAGCGCATATACCACAATCTGGTTGTTTATAGCTCCTAGTCATCACTAGAAATTGTTATTGTTGTTCTAACTGTATTACCTTCATAATAATACAGGTTGTTGCTCATTTAAACTTCTTTCATCACTACAAGTACTCCAAATATAACCTTCATTACTTCATTTTTAATGACTATAGTAAAACCCTTTCTTCCAAGGATTTCCATATAAATGAGGTTTTTCATCAAACTGCGCACATATCTTATGTCTATTAGAGTTTTAATTGATCCATGAAGATTCCTCAATTGGACTGAACCAATTTCAATTGTTTTGCAACGGCTGTCATTTGTTGTATAGACAACTCCACCTTCAATTTCTTTAGAATCAGAAAACCATTTCCGATTGGGACACATATGGTGGGTACAGCCTGAATCCAGGATCCAAGCAGTCAAACTGCTTATTGATAACAACAATGCTAATGAAAAATCTGAATCATCACATTCAGTTACATTTGAATCTGCAACAACCTTGCCTTTACCAGATTTACTTCTCAATTTAAGACAATCTTTCTTCAAGTGTCCATTTTCTAGATAAAAGGCACATTCATCTTTGCTCACTCTGAACTTTGATCTATCTTTCTTTCCTTTGTTCTTATTTTTCGAACGACCTCTTACTATCAAAGTTTCTGATACTCCACTGATACTATTCTTTTTATCTTTTCTTCTCAATTCATAGTTATATAATGCAAAACATACTTCACTAAAAGACAACTCAGTTTTCCTGTGGAGTAGAGTAGTTTCTAAAAACTCAAACTCCTCAAGAAGAGACCCCAACAACATTAGGGTCAGATCTTCATCTTCAAAATTCACATCCAAATTCATCAAATCTGCTAAAAATTGATTGAAATTGGTGATGTGATCATTTATCGTAGTACCAGGAACATATGTGAATCTGAACAGTCTTTTTTTCATATTGAGCTTATTTTGACTACTCTTTTTCAAAAAAATTTCCTCTAGTGTCTTCCACAATTTACTTGCAAAAGTTTCTTTACAAAAGGCATACTTTTATTCTCTGGACAGACACGATCGAATTGTAATGCATGTCAAACGATTGATTGTCTTTCATTCCTTCTCATCTGCACCTTCTAGTTTTTCTCTCTTAATGGCAATGTCTAAACCTTGCTGAAATAAGACATTTAGAACTTCACCTTGGCACATACCGAAATGGCCTATACCATCAAAAATCTTCACTGCAATTCTCGTATTTGTCACAACAGTTCTCGTCAAAATAACCAAATAGGATCATTCAGTTCCTATAGAACCTATCACTAAAATACTCCTAGAGGGGGATAGGGCTAAGCGGAGCGAAAAGGGTCGATGAAGTAGAAGTTATTGTGTCTATCGTGGATTTTTGTTCATCTCTTGTCATTTTTCTTCAAGAATATTTAATAGCTTTCAAATGCAAAATACCCAAGAATTCAAATAAACCTTTCTAGTGTGGAAGATCAGCTTACGCTGCAACCACAAAGCATATAATTCAGTAACCTTAGCTCTGATACCAATTGTTGTGGAAATCGGGTTAGTTTCCACCAAAATGAATAATTGTGCCAAAAATTAAGATAAGAAAAACCAACTTCCTTAGACTCTTAGTTGGTGGAGTCACAAATGGTCTCCCTTAAAAACCAACTTCCTTAAACTCTAAGTCTTTATGAAAGAATTTTTCTTAGATAACTTAAAGTACAATATATCACCAAAATAAACTTGGCTCTGATACCAATTATTGTGGAAATCGGATTAGTTTCCACCAAAATGAATAATTGTGCCAAAAATTAAGATAAGAAAAATCAACTTCCTTTGACTCTTAGTTGGTGAAGTCACAAATGGTCTCCCTTAAAATCCAGCTTATTTAAACTCTTAGTCTTTGTGAAATAATTTTTTTCAGATAACTTAAAGCACAATATATCACAAAAATAACTTACTCGACAATAATTATTAAATAGACAATAAAGAGAACACCAAAATTTAACGAGATTCGACCAATTATGCCTACGTCCTTAAACACTACTAAAATAATATTCCACTAATTCAAAAAAATATTACAATATGAAATATTATAAAAGAGAGAAAACACAACTAATCTTAAAAGTGAGGGATTTGTGTTTTTGAAATAATTTGCTAAGAGGGGACGAATATTTTTTATAGACTAATGTTTTTCTTCCTCTCTCTCCCACTTTCGATGTGGAATTGAGAAATTGTCAAAATTCAACACATTTCAATAACACGGCATAATATTGCAATATAAAATGTAGGCAGTAAATGATCAACAGAGTTAATGGCCAAAACTCCTCTTGAGACATTACTCAACTATAAATTTCCAAATTTGATTTTTTCCTTTTCATTGTGGACTTATCACAATAGAAGTTTATGCCATTACAATCATGAACTTTAGCCTTTTTTAAAATTAATCACAAAATTCCAATTTAATCAATGTGATATGCAAATTTTAACATTTGTTTTTGTTTTCTCACATCATCAGCTGTCATTCTAATATTCTCAATATTTGACAAAGAACTAAAATATTTGTTAGAATTGCCAATACGTCCAAGAAGAAGAAGAACCAAAATGATATTCAAAGAATCAAAGATTTTGAAGAATTTTAAAAATCTGAGTAGCGCTAAAACATCACACTTCCAGATAAAAATAATAATCTTAAAATTTTTATTTTCTATTTTTAAGAACACCAGGTCATTATTTTAACTATTCAACATGACTACACACCTTGATTTTCAATAACAAGATAGAAGTATGACAAATATTAAAGTTGATGTAACAAAATGATAAAAGGGAAAGTTTGTGATTAATCTAAAAAAGATAAAAATCCATTATTTCTTTGTCATTAGGAGATAGAAAAATTGTCCATATTGATTAATTTAGAGACTAGCATTCATTCAGTTAGGGAGCTTAATTTAGAGCAAAACAGCGACAAAAAGTTCTGGAACATTAACATAACTAAATTGACATGAAAATACACATGAGATGGGGAAGCTCACCATGTTCATCCAATTTTGAAATAATATCATTAACAACTTCAATAAATTCCACGCAACCCCGCTTGGAAATGGAACTACCAATCAGCAGAACCTCTTCTTTCTCGAAACGCAAAACTTTACAAATTATTGAAGAAGACAAAACACTAACAATCGTCTTCACCAAATACCCAATCACAGAATCGAAAACCTAAAACCAATCCACAAAAATAAAGTCAAAATCAAGCACACCATAACAGTAACTCAAAAAAAGAAAACGCAGGAAACTTGAAGAGAACAGACCTGTGGCGCTTTGAAGCACATGAGGGAGAGAGAAGTATCCAAAACCCGAACCACAGTATCTTCAGTGAGATTAAATTTAAGAGATTGATTTAACTTTGAAATTGAGAGATTAATAGAATAAGAATCATCTTCTTCTTCTTCCTGATTATCGGTTGGTGAAGTAAAAGTTAGGGTTTGGAGATGCAACGCGAGTTTGGAGAAAAGATCGGTAATTTCCGGCAGCGTGGCCATGAAATCGAACAGCAAACGATGAGAGCGGTGATTGTGCCAAAATGAAACTAAGCGCTTGTAATTCCCACGAATTTTCCCGCCATACTCGCGGTGCTCTACTTAATCGGTCATGAAACTAACTTAGACCATTGGGCTTATGAAGCCTGAATTCTTTTTAGACCATTGGGCTTTCTTATCCATAAAAGAAAACTCAGCTTAAGCAAAATGCCGAAATCATAAGTTAGCAATGAGATTTCCTTTCTCACCTCTCAAATCAAACTCTTACAAAAATATCTTTTTTTTTTTTTTCTCACTATCACTTTCCACTTTTAAACCTGCATAAAAACTGTTAACAAAAAAACAAATCATTGGGTAAAACTGGAAAGTTAGGTTATGAAAAAAGTCATTTTTTACCCACAAAAATGTAGACAGAAAAGGATTTTTTTTTTTAAAAAAAAAAGGGCGAATAATGTCATTTTTCCAAATCCTAACTGAGTTTACAGATTTACGGCCTCCGCAATGACATCTCTCAGCAAATTTTGAATACAATATAATTAAATAATATGGCATAATAATAAATAAAATAATAATTATGCCAAAATTTTAATTTTAAAGTCTTTTCTAGTTAAATAGTAAATTTGCATACTTATATATATAAAAAAATTACATAAAGTTATTAATTATCCCAAATTCTTTTATGTCAATAAGTTGCTTTGCAAAATATATGAGTTTGTTTTACCACACCATGTTAAGAGAGTGTTTGAAATTTCTGTTAATTGTTCAAAAATCAGATTTAGAATTTTATTTATTTATTTAACTGATTTTTTGAATTTTTTATAAATTATTTTTTCAAATATAATTTTAAAAAAAATATTTATTTACTTGTTTCTCTCTAATTAGTTTTTAAAACTCAAAAAATTTAAAAATAATTTTTTTCTCCAAAAATACTTCTGATAAATTCAGTACCAAACGGGTTCTAAGTAAATTGAACCAAAATAGAAAAGTTTTGCTCAGATTAATAAATTAAGAACCAATAAATTAATATATCGCCAATAGTACTATAATATTCTTCCTCAAAAAGTGATAAAAAAAATATATACTAAATTATATGGCTGTTTAATTTCAAGTCAATTAATTTGAATAATATAGATTCATAATAATCTATATTATTCAAATTAATTTTGACTTCAATCGACATATTTATCAAATCATATCTAAACACCCCTGTGATGATAAGTCAATTTGAAGACGTACAAACCATAAGTCTAAACCATACGATCCATTAGTCAACAGCAATAGCCGTAGCAACCAGCAACTTCAGCAACCTATGGATCAAAAGAATTGCCAGTTATTATTATTTTACTAAGAAATTAAATTCATTATTTCTCTTATGCTCCATTACCAGCTATATACAGAATATAAAATTATAAATGACGAAATATTGTTTTTTTTTCATGAAAATTTATCGATTAGAAAAGTTAACAATCGTTTTATTCAATATATATATATATATATATATATTTGTCAGAAGCTATGAGCTACTGCAAATTGTATATTCTCCGAGCTCCATCACTGTTTCTTTGTTATTCTTTTATTTTTTGAAAAAAAAATGTAGTAGACCTGCTTGCTAAGCATTGCTGGACCCACAATATATTAATTGATCGATCGATAGGACAAATCATAAAAAAAAAAAAAAGGTTGGTGAGTGTATGATCATGATATCAACTGGACCAGAGAGTTAATGATAAGTTATTACTTTGTTGAGAGATGGAGAGGAAGCCTCTAAGAACCCTAATACACTATGAATAGACACCTAGATTCCTTTCCATTAAAATTTAATTAAAGAGGTCTTTTTATCATCACAAATTTGCTTTTTATTTTATAAAGCAAAATGCTGGATACCAACTTGATAACTCACTTAAATCCGTTATGTTTTATTTCACTATAATTGGCCCTCTTAAGAATAAAAGAAAAATTATTCTCATTTTGAAAGAATAAAGAAGACAACTCCTTCAATATCACACTTTTAATTTAAGATTTGCATAAACAAATCAAAAGGCATCTGTATTGGCTCTAAGATATTGGACACTAACGAAAAAAATATTTATATTTTCTTGTCCTAAAGTGGAATATTTATCATTAATTGGGTTACACATATTTTCTTAAAAGAAGATAATTAATTCCATCCAACTGAATAACTGAAAGTATCAAATATTTAATAGTTAATACCCCTAAACTCATATGAATATGATCATATATACATTTTATTGTTCGTCAATAGTCACTAAGGTAAGCAACTAACTCTTCCTTAATCAGAAAATAATTTTAATCGAAAGTCTTAATTATCTCTTCTTTATCACATAGATTAATTAAATTTATACATGGAAGGAAAAAGAAAAAGATTAATCATATGATAACTACTAGGTGACAATAATTCATATAATATTATTTTGCATTATATCAATTGCTTTTTGGTGCTGTAGGCTAGAAATATTCAACGGTGGTTCAATAATTTGAATCCTTGTTATCAACTTTTGCTAACTTTAAAGATACGTATGCATGATTATAACTTTAGTAGTTTAAAGTGGAAAAAGATTCTACGCAAAAAAATTTATTCAACACAAAGGAAAAAACAAATTTATTTGACAAATATATATATAGAGAGAGAGAGAGACATTATAAACTGTGCTACAGCAACAAACAAGAACAAAGGAGATGTTACGTCTTCCACTGTTAGGCGCCCATTCAGCACGTGTCGTCAATTCAAGGGTCCCTTTTACTCTCAAGTTAATTACTGTAATCAAGAAAAGCTCATGACGATTAAGGAACCAAGAAAAGGATTAGTACCAAGAATGATCTGAAAATATATAGTCAGCTGGGTGGGATATGATTGGTATGTATTGAGATTTTTTGTTGATGAAGCTGGTGATGCAGTGATTAGAGTTTGATTGAGGACAAATTAGCCAATAGATGGCTTGAGGTAAATAAAGACTGGAAAGATGTTGATTAACCCAAGAAGCTTTATCATGAAAACAAAAAGAAAGGGTGATGATAATTAATGATGATTTAGAGGGGAAAATAGGAGGTTTCCAATTAAAGTGTAATTAAGATGTTGGATTAAGGGCATAGATTAGTGGGTGGCGAGTGGGATTTTATATTTAGGTTTTCATTTGTATGTTTATGAATGAGACAAGGACTGAGTCACAGATTGGTGTCTGATATGCACAATCATCAAAGAGTGATTGAAGCCCAAAAATGAAACAGAGAGAGAAAGAGATAGCAAAATCTTACAATAATAGAGTCTCTCTGCACAGCTCTCTTGATTTGACCATACAGTATATCCCCAAACAGACACCATAGAAATACCAATTACATAAACAAAAAATAAAAGAAAAATTATTCTATAAGAAACATGTACCTTATAATTAATCACTATTACTTAGTAAACATCTTTAGACACACTATTGACAAACAAAATCAATAATTAAAAAACATGTGGACCAACTACCTGAAATAAGGACATTTAATGATGAAATGTTGTTTGTTTAGAAAATCTGATGGGATTGAGATTTATAAAATTAATACATTTGTGGACAAAAATAAATAAAACCAAGGCCATTAATCTAGGACAGTCATTTTCGGTGTCCGTAGGAAGCAGAGTAAGGGATATGGTGTCTACAGAGAAATCTAATGGGTACCAAGTGGGTAGGGCAGTAGAGTCGTCTACATAGTTAGAGCTAATTAGTTCACAAAACTTGTCATAGTGTATGTCTTGCTTGGATTGGCTATTATCACGTATGCATGGAATTAGATCTTTCATTCGTTCTTTGTGGGTCATTTTCAAACAGACCTTAACTGCACTAAACATCAAACACAATCTCTCATCACCCATTACCTTCCTCTACCTATGTCTCTTTGTTAAGGACATATTTGAAAACCACTTATATGATTGATTCTCCTGTATATTGACCCATTTTAATGCAATTTTACACAGTAACTCTTACTATATATTAATGAGTTCCTAACATTGCTTCTATCCACATTTTCAGTCATTGTCCCATAGATGTCTAGGGATTCATCTCTTTCCATTTTCCAATTTCTTTTCTAGATTTATACAAAAAATTTCATTATGTATTCCGATTCGTCTTAATATAAATTTTTAGCTTTCAATTTCTTGAGATCTCACTTGCCTGAAGACCATTAATACTAAACGTACACAAACTTATAGGTATTTTCATGTAATCTGAAAATTTATGTCTTAATAACAAATTACATTATATTAGATATGTCTGTAATAGGATAATGATAGCAATACAAAATTGTTATAAAATGTGTTAACATTAGTGTCATTAATCTACGGGCGACTTTATTACCACCTTCCCTTCAAGTGGTGAGATAAGATGTTATTACAATATTTTAGTATCCATTAGAATTTGAATTATTACTAACTTTTTTTATTATATAGTTAATTTTCTCCCCTAATAATTTGTTGCAATTGAATTATTACCAATTTTAATTGATTTTGAAAATGGGATTATTTGAATTTTTTTTGGATATGAGAATAGATACAACATTAGATAATATCTGATTTTATGAAGGCTTTGTTTGGATTTGCGAGAGGCAACATTATGGGCAGGCGGCAGAGGAAAGAAAGCTACTGGAGAAGGAATTCCAAGCTGGAAAGAGCCGGGTTTGCCGGATCCTGTCCATTGAGGAACCAAAAACAAAAACTTAACACAAGTGGGATCCAAAGTTTTTGTTCTTTCTTTATACCTTTAAAAACCTTTGAAATATTCAATCCCAAACAAAATATTAAATAGGTTTGCTTTAAAGATCCAAAAGATTAATTAAACTCCACAAACAGGCAGTAGAAAATTAGAATGAAGCTTCTTTAATTCAGGCAATACATCTAAAAATGTCCCCATCCATCTCTTTCGTCCCTCCCTAATTCTTTTTCCTTCTTCAATTTCCCCACATTGATACTCATCATCACCTCTATAGAAAAAGAAGGAAAGATATAATATCAGATGGAAAATTAAAAAAATAAAATAAAAGGAAGAAGATATCACCAAATTAAATGTCTAACAAATTTTTTAAATAAAAAATTAATATAGTACTAAGTGTCTAGACCCCAACACAATAATAATGTTGAAGAAGCCTGTTGGCTTCCCTAAGACCACTTAAATATGCACCATGAGTAGTAGAATAATGGGTTCTATGAGTTGCTTCCCCTGCAAATAGAATTTGAAGCGGAGAAGACCCATCTGATTCAAAATAACCAATCTTAGGCAATGGTTCTGCTAATGAATCCATATCATCTCCACTTGATCCAACTGCTACATAACTGTAAGATCCCAAGAATAGAGGATCATTACCCCATTTGCTTTTTAAAACCTTGCTGAATTTAACTTGAGGATTTGAATTCACATTCCCATTGCATAATTCATGAGAATTTGAATTCACTTGCTTGTGGGTTTTTGTTAAAAAGCTTGATATTGTTGTTGAAACCCCATTAATAATCTCCTCATCACTAAGAGATTCAAGCTCAAGTGCTTCTTTCCCTGCAAACCAAGATATCAGAACACTAGAATTCTTGTAAATTGGGCATATTGAAGCTGTCCTTCTCATCCACCATGGAATCTTTTTATGCCTCAATTCTGAATCGGATCGATGAAAAGCCATTTGCAAGAAGGGAAACTTGTTCAAATCCCTAATTTTAACGTCTTGGCTGGAACCCAATTGCAAGAATAGCTTGTTAACAACACCAAATCCTAATCTTGATATGGCCTCAGTCTTGAAAGATGGAAGAGGAGGACTGAACATACCTGAATCTTGACCAATTCCAGCTTTAAGTACACCAAGTGAAACTGTGACTATAACATGATCAGCATACATAACCGATCCGTCGCAGAAATGTAGTTTCACTGGCTTTTTAACATGCCCATTTTCTATTGATTGATGAGCTTGAGATTGCCATTCAATTCTTGAAACTTTTCGGCCTAATTGGATCAGACCTTTAGGTAGAACAGAAGCCAAAGCTTCAATTATGCTCAAGTACCCTTTTGCAATGGTGATTTCTTCACCTGGAAACATCCTGTACTCACTTTCTGCATCGAAATCTAGAATTAAGAGATCACCTGCTGAAGTATAAGTACGCTGAGTGTTCTCATGCATAGCAAAAATGGCTTCCTCCACTAACTTTCTGCTCCAATTATTTGAATCTTTGATCTGTTCTTCATCTTTCAAAGAATCCCAATAAGCTTCAAGGCCTTGTCGAAGAAAAGCACCAACGCTAAGCTTATCTCCACCGCCATTGCTGATACAAATCTTGGAAGCTTTAGCTGCAATCTTGTAAAAGTCAACACCTTGAGGAGTGATTTCAGGGGATTGAATCAATTTTCCCTGAGCAAAATCCATCAAATTCTTGAAAAGTGTGGAAACAGAGTCAATAAGGGATGGGTTGAGCTCGAACCCACCTTCAGCTATAGTTCTTGGGTGGTCCAAGAATCCATCCATGCACTCCCATGGCTGCTCAGAATCTAAAGAATTTATTTCTTGAGCAATTTGATGAATTGGGCTGCCGCCAATGCCGTGGATCCATGTTGCTCCCATCTCTATTCGATCTCCACCAAATTCTGAAGTACTAATTCTGCCGCCAATTCTTGACCCACCTTCAACAACACAGAGCTCAAACATGTCCGTTGAGCTAGCACAAGTGTAAAGCTTGTTTGCAGCCGTGAGACCTGCCATTCCTGCTCCAATAATCACAATTTTTGGCTTCTTGGCCACCATTGTTACTCACTTTGCAAGATTTCACTAGCACCCAAAAAAACTCCAAGAAACAAAATAAAAAGAGAGTCGAGTTAAAGAAAGAAACTGACAACTGATGATAACTGTGTGAGGTGAGATTGAATTACGGATATGAAGAAATTTATAAGAGAAAAAGAAAGAGTGCGTTTGTGTTTCTTTTATTTATTTTTATTTTATTATTTGTCTATAATAAAGACAGGGCTCTACTTTTCTTGATTTCTACAAAAAATATTAGACCGAGTCTATTATTTGTCTATAATATGCAAGAATTTCTCAAAATATCATGGCATACTATGTAATTCAAATTAATGTGAGATTGTTACCTAAATAAAATAATTTATACAATATTTTTTATTAGTTTAATTTATATAAATTCAGTTTATACAAAAATTTCTCATAATTAGCTCATACTCAAAAGACTTAAAATTAAAAAATCATATTTATATTCGTATATATCATTGAATGTAAACTCAAAACTGTGGATGGGGCATTTTTATTTTACTGATGGGAAAAACAAAAAATGAAGGGGGAAATGGGTACTACCAAAAGGCAAAGAAATTATGGAGATGCCGAAGAACAATGAAAGGTTGATAGGGCCTTTCACCAACCTCACATGTAAATTGGGTTAAAGACGGCCCACCAACTGTGCAAGTCATTGCTCTTGATCAGTCGATGGGGAGTCGTTGGATGGGTCAAAACTATGTCATCATATATATCTAAAGATGACTACCGATTAATCATTATTGATCATCATAATTCATTTTTATCTTATTGTGGTTCTTTCTCTTTTATTACTTGCCTCTTCTTATGCTTCCATAACAAGAAATTTTTAAATATTGAAATGGTAAGAGATGTCATGTCATTAAAACAAAACTAAATATCTAGCATGAAATTGATGTTACAAGTCATTTTCTTAAACTCGACAATTATGCTGCAAACCCATTTCCTAAAAAATGTAACTAAATTTTTTTTAAATGCAATTAACATTTCATAAAAAATAAGAAATAAAAGTCGATTATAATGGTGCAAACCCTTAATTTTTTTATCATAATGTTGCAAACCCATAATCTAGGAAAAATATTATAAATTTTGTGTAATATTTATTGTATTGGAAAAAAAATAAATGTCTTTCGATTTTTTTACAACTTAAAATAGTTAGAAAATTTAGCGAGGAATGTTTTAGCGACAGATCAGTGATGGGACAATTATTATTACTTGTTAAGGTTTTAACTCTAAGCCTAATTGACATAATCAATTATTATTATTATGTAATTTTTAATTTGTAACAAAATTTCAAATGAAATTTATTTTAACCCATATAATATATAATATATTTTTGGTTTGATATTTGTCATTTGTCAATTTTATTGACGATAATTTATAATTTTTATCTTTCATCTAATATAAAGTATAAAATGGAAAAATAATAGAAAAAATTATCATGTAACTATAATATATAGCTTTTCTTAATTTGTGTAAAAAGATGAGTGCTTTTTTTTTAGACAGAGAGGATAAATTAAGAAAAAGAGTTTTTTTTCTGTGTAAAAAAGTGCATATATATATGACTTTTCCTTGATATCTTGATGTGGACAAAATATTGCATCATATATATTTTTCAACATAGAACCAATGGGGCACTCGTGGATAATAATTAATGAATTTTAAACTTGTGATTGATTATAGGATTTGTCTCGAATATCTACTATTAATCCTAAAATCATGACTCATTAATTGTTTTTACTTTCTTTTAAATACAATATTAGTAATTATTATGGCCAACCTGCATATAGTTTGATTTGCTTGTATATGATGTGAGATAAAGGCATATTAAATTAATCATAAATCTAGGTGGCGATAAGCACCATGATATTGATAGTGTTCATCACTATGACACTATGACCCCCTATATATGATTATTAATTATTTTTTTGATATTTTATTTATTTAAAACAGACTTTACTTAAATAAAAATATGAAAAGGCATTGCGAATATCTTAAGTTCTGTATATCCAAAATAAATACATAGAAGAAAAATATTAAAATGGTTATAATGCATGCAGGTTGCTACCCATCTAAGTTTGATCTTTTTTCCGTCTATCTAGTTCTACTTTAATAATTAAAGAGAAGGAAAATTCCATCTATTTTGTAACAAAGTTCTCTAATTTTTCATAAAAAGTGGATTAAGCCATTCAACCAATTGATTTCTAAATTGACAACTGAGTATATCTTCGAAATATAAAGGATCATCTGTGTGGTTGAATTTAAACAATTCATTCCCTTGATTTTCCCTATGAATTAACACCAAAATAAAACTCAATTTACAATTTAAAAATTGAAATCTTAATTGTATATATAAATAAACATAATGATTAAACTAATAACTAATATAAATTAGCTATCAAGTTTCGATTCACACCATAAAAATTCATCGAAAGGCAAAACACTCAATCTCGAGTTTTAAACTTAGAATTCGAATAAAGAACTTTTACTATTTGAAGGAGTAAATGGATATTTATTTAATAATCAAAGGAGTTGAAATTGTTTAGTTAACCAAAAAGAAAAGTCATTAAGGACAAAATAAACATGTGGAAGTGTACGCGGTTGTACATTGGTATGCAGTTTAATTAATACAGTACGTAGGAAGCTTGACTTATTTTATGGCAGTAGGTTGGTGAGATTTGACAAATGGTCAAATACATTAATTATTGTGTAATGATTCTGTAATCAATAACTTAATCCTTAGTAATTAAGAGTAATTAGTAAGCAGAAGGGAAGGGATGCATCATTATCCATGCTTATTAATTAAATTCAGGTCAAATTCTAGAGTCCCCAAATATGATTCCTTATCGTCTTCCGTGACCAAATTTTTTCTTGAGCATTGAAGCTATTGCTAATTAATTTCCTTGCAGAATTTCCAAGAAATACCTTCAATTGCTTCCTAATTTTTCATACATATTATATTTTTTTGCCATGATTTTGAAACCGTGAACAAAAAAAAATAGTAATGATCTGTTTGATATTTTTATTTCTATAACAAAAATGAAAAAATGTGAATGAGAAAAATAACACTTATAGCTGGTTTTTATGCTTGGGGATTCTATGTGAATTTTCTAAAGTTGAAGGGATTGAATAATGTTCGAGTTTAACGACATTTTTCAATCATTATTTAATATATTTTAAAAAAAAATAAATAAAAATGTTTTTCATTTTCTTCCACTATAATTATTTGAAAGGAAAGGAAAGAAAAGGAATGATTTTGCAATTTCACTTTTTCTTTAAATGTTTCCTCTATCATATGCATGTCATGATTCAACCTTTTTTTTTTTTCTTTCTCTATCTCCATCTAGTCGATAAATGCCAAAAGAATGTGTTATGTGCATCTTTGCTTCATTGATTTTCTGATATGACCTTTTTTTTTTTTAACGTTGCAGTAGTACAAGGATTTTGAGATTGGGAATTCGGGAATAGCCTTTCAAGACTTTGTCCATAAAAGCCTATTGTCCCATTATTAATTTATTATGCTATTTGAGCCCCTCATTCACGACTTCCACTCCTAATGCTCCAAATATTTTTTTTTTAATTATTTGTTGACACAGTAGTTATGTTTTCTTTATTCTAAAATTAAATTCAGTTTTTTATTATTTTTTAAAATATTATTTTCCATCTTTATATTTGTTTTTGCTTGGTTTGTAGAATTAAATGCATATTTTACTGTAAAATTGCAGATTCACGATAGATGAGTGTTTTTTGAGGATTAAGTAAATAAAATGAAAAATGCTGAGTGCTTTATTTTTATTATTTTTTTCTATTACTTTTTCCATTATATGGGTGACATGTACCCTCAATTTCAATGCTATAAAATTCACATGAGAAAAAAAAAAGTGAGTTACGTGATACTCTAACGATGAACAGTTAAGGTAATAAAAAATATAATATGAAAAAAAGGGCAATAAACACTCCTCAAATTAAATTAGTCATATATAAAAAAATTATGTGCTAATTAGCTTCAAAAGTTAATTTTGGGATAAATTAATAGTATCAAAAAAATTAGAGGGACAAATTGATCTTTCAAATAGATATTATTAGAAATCTTCATGAATCTAGTTTTTTGTTTTTTTGTAAATAAAATGTAATTATGTTTAGAAATAGTAGGGTGAGTATGAAAATGAAGTGTGGATTTCAAATGCCTAGATAAGGAGGCTCGATTCGGTAGTTAAGGCTGAATATGAAATTAAGAGGCTTTAAATTTAATTCTCACATTTTATTACGAGATTATAAATAAAAATAAAGATTCTATTGAATTCCATTAGCTTTGATGCTGACTGTAAGAGTTTGTTATGTCCAAATTATGATGGGTTTGACCATCATTAGGATTTCAGGATGCATATATCAACAAATTGAAATTACAACTCTCAAAAGTTGCTAATTTTTTTTTCCTTCAAGAAAACAGCCTCGTTTATCTCGTCTGAAATGGAGAAACACAACTGAGGAGTTAGCGACTCCAATAAGAAAGAAAAAGAAATTAAAACACTCGTGATAATGTATTAAATCACATTCCTGTAGATCTCTTTGTGCTTTGGTTGTTTCATAACAGACCAAGTTAATAATCGAATGGAAAATAAATTGGTACAAAATAAGTAACATTACTCTAATAAAAAATATCACATACATAATGCCAGTATTTACCATTTTTAATGGGTATTTTATTATTATCTCGATGGACTAGATCATGATACAAAAAATTTCCCTGAGTGCGAGTTTAGCCCATGGAGATCATGTGAAACCATAGTAATTAAAAGTGGGTAAATTTGTTTTCTCAATTCCTATTTTAAATGTTTAATTTGTATATCGAATCAAAATTATAACCATATTAACTTTAGCTTTTGAAAATAATATTGCCCATTGATATTGATATACAAAAGTTTTATGTGAAAATTTAAGACTCTATATGAAAATCGTCATTATTTTTGTAAACAAAAAAAAATAAGTGATCCTATATATTTAAATACATGACGTTTTTTTTACTATATTATTAAAAATTTAACTAGAATTCGAATTCGAGACTTTATACTTTTAGTCACTAAATCATGGATTGTTATACCATGAACTCATATTCATATTATATTATGAATTTCATTTCTTCATAAAAACGCATGTTTTTTCGAAAATGAATTTTTGTAAATTAATAAATATAAAACATATTTATCAGTTATAACTTACAAGTTCATTATTTTTAAATTTATAAATTCATTAGTTATAACTTAATAAGACTTATAAATTTATTGTTTTAATTCATCGTTTATAAATTATATATTTATTATTTATAAATTACAGGTTCATCATTTACAACTTGTCGTTTCATCACTTACAGATTCAACGTTTATAACTTTAAGCTTCATCTTTTTAAACTTTCAGATTCATCATTTTGAAACTACATGTTCGTTTAGATTTTTCAGGTTTAATATTTATAGATTCATCATTTCATTATTGAAGGTTTATCATTTTAAAATTTATAGGTATCACTTACAGATTCATTCTTTTTAAAGCTACATATTTACAACTTGCAGATTTTATTGTTTTGAACTTATAGGTTTATCATTTTGAAACTACAAATTTATTGTTTTTAAACTTACATCTGTCACTTTCAGATTTTTCTTTTTTGAAACTACAGATTCATTATTTAGATTTTATAAGTTCAATGTTTACACTTGCAGGTTCATCATGTTGAACTTGCAAGTATATCATTTTGAAACTACAGATTTATCGTTTTTTAAACTTACATGTGTCACTTACAGATTAAGCGTTTAGAACTTATAAATTTATCACTTACATATTTATTATTTTTACTAAATATATTGTCTTCAACTTCTACCGACTCGATTTTATCTCTCTATATTACTCATTTTTAGTTCAAATATATTCACTTTCAACAATTTTATTTGACAAAAAAATCAAATTAAATATTTTTATCCAAAACAATAATAACAGTCACTACAATATTCAAAAATACTAAAAATAAAATCAAATATAGAAATTAAAAAAATTCTCTCTCAAAAAATAAACTTAAAATATACAAAAAAAATTATATTCCTGTAAATAAGAAAAAGAAAAAGAAGAAGAGAAAAATAATAATATAAAAAAATATGCTGAAAATATAAAAAATACCTTAAATATATAATTAAAAAATTGTGTTATACGAACAAGAACCGTACACATAGATTCACGATATAATTTGCCCAAAATCAATAATTGGACTTAATGTTAAGTTTTGTGATGGAATGACAATTTTTCTTAAAACAAAGTTGGCCTGTTATAATTGGATTGGGAAATACTATTAGAGGCCGTAAGAAACCTCTCTTGGGTTAAGGGACAGAAAGAGTATTCATTGGATATTGAACAGCCCAATCAGGGTTAAGTTGTTATATATACCTGCCCATTTATTGACATTATTCAAACTTCTTATGTAAAAATCTATTTTTTTTTTCCCAAACCAACCATGATTTATAAAAAATAAAAAAAAGGAAGAAGAAATATAACTTTTTTTAAACCATGTTTAACCAAAAAGTTTGGAGAAAAAAATGAAAGAATATTTGATCAAACGAATCCATAACGCGAAATGGAGAATTGAGAGTGTGAGAACCAGACAAAACTTACTTAATTGGTATTTTATTGAATTTAGATTAGATATAATAATTATTAGATTTTAGGTGGAAATTAATTAAGCCAAGTAATAAAACATAAGTGGCACTCTTTCAAAATGATTTTATACCATACGCATCCAACGCTCAAACGAAAACAATCTAACCTTTAGAATCTCAATAAATTGTTTAGAATTCGAATTTTCAGTTAGAACTTTTTGTAAAAAAAAATGTCAACAAATTAATATCACGACAAAGATCCATAATTTTTCTAGTCCAAGAATAGTTTAGACTAACACCAACCAACTCCTTTTACAAGTAACAGATCATATGTTCTATGGTCAAAAAGGAAAAAAAATGAAAAATCTAATGTCTATTAAGGCATATATATTCTATCAGTTTTGGTATACAATGCACAAGTTCACTAAAATGCTGAGTCATATATTCATAAATCGTAATACCGTCAAAAGAATAAAATTTTTATTTTGAGTATTGAAAAGGGTTGTGCTTTGTAAAGAAACTAATTCAAACCATTACTAAAGGGTGGATTCTAGACTCTATCTATCAAACCAGAATAATGAAATATACCATGCAATATTTCCATCTATATAGCTGAATGATAAAGGAAACCTTGGCTTCATAAAGAAAATTAATATATAATACTATATAATTAAATCAGTAATAAATACATTATTAGTTTTTGAATAATTTGTGTATATACATTATGACATAAGAATCGGAATTAGCTATCAAACTTTATTTTCTCTATAAATAAATGTTTTCCATTTCCTTGTACACCTGAGATGGTCGTTCCAAAATTCAAAAAGGTATCCTCGAACTCAAACGAAAGTGTCAAATGTCGATTAGCACCTAGGAGGTGGGTGAACATTTAATTCTACTTTTCGGGCAAGTTTCCGGCCACTATCACTACTTTTTTTTTTTCTATTTACAATTGTAATTATCTTATTTTTCAAAAGATAGTTTTTTAATACATTTTCTAATTAATATACATAATTATTAATTTTTTAATTTTAATATTCACTTCATTAATTTAATAAAATTTTATAATTTCAAATATATTAATTATATAGATTTTTATTCTACATAGATATATTATGAGATCTTTGGTTCAAAGATCTTAAAAATAATAAAATTAGGAGATGTTGAATATAAATAAAAATATGAAAACGGGCGAGAATTGGTAATTTTATAACTTTGCTCAACTGTTTTTTTTTTTTAATTGTTATATATATATAGTATGAGAAGTGTTAATTTGTCAGGACATCCAATTGCAAACACAAACTTATGAATTAATCCACCGAACCGATGCAAAAGCCAAAAAGATGAAGAAAAGCGAGCAGGCCTCAAGTTTGCAGAAAGAAACTACTCATTACAAAAAAGTATTTTTTTTTTCTTTTTTGGCAAAGGATCAAATTCCTTTTTCTGTTTCCTATAGAGGGAAGAGAAAAAGTAGAGTGAACAAAAAGATAAAAGGTCAGCTTCACTGTACAGTATTTGTTTTCTATTTCTAACATAATTTTCTAATTAATGCCCCCAAAATCTTTATATTTATAGTAATACTAATTAAAGACTAAAATCCCATCCCATGGCATTCACGTTCTCTCAATGCTCAAAAAAGGCCTTCCCCACCTGCAAACCTCGCCAGTCCTCCCTCTTCGTCCCAGTCCCAAGTCTATTCCGTCAACCCCCCCACGCGCCTCCCTTCCCTCCTTCAAACCACTCGCATAACTCATCACTCCCACTCGCCTTCCCAGCATTGTTCACAATCCTCCCATGTCGATGCTCGCCATGACCGACGACTCCCAGTCGGAGAAAGAAGACCCACAGCTCTCCTCGTTTCCGTTGATGGTGATGTAAGAACAAGAGGACTGAAAAATCAACTGCGAAGAGTACGGATTTTCAATGAACTTAACCCTATTACTACCAGCAGCAATATTAGAAGAAGAAGAAGCTCCGTCCGCGTCAAGGAACTTCATTAGCTCATCCATGGTCTCATCATCCAATGAAAGCCAAGCCACAATATCGTCATCCGGATCGGCCGCCATAACCTTCTGATTTCGCGGCCTTTTCACGGATGTCTCGTCGTCGGAGCCACCCCCCTTTCTGGTTTCCTTCTCCATGTTATTGCTGTGAAATGATGAAGGTGGGAGAGATAAAACAGAAAAGGAGATAAATATAAAGCATATTGACTTAGTGAGGGCTGAGGCATGTATTTACAATATTTAGCGAGGGTGCGAAGGCCCTGGATTTTTTTTAATTTTAATAGTATTTCTTTTTTCTGGTGGGTCCCCTCTAAGATTATTGTTTCTCTCTTTTCTTTTCATTCAGATGGATTATGAACCGTAGGACATGTCTGAACGGTTATAAGAAGATGACAGAGTGGCAGTGAGTTCCACGTGGAAAGAAAAGAGATAGGGGTGACGTGGCAGAAGCAGAAAAACGGTGGGAATTTTATGGAGAGAGAGAGAAGAGGGACGCTGGCGCAGTTGCTACTGTAGTTGCAGAGTGTCAGCACGATAGTTTTGGGTTGCAGAAAGCTACCCTCGATACACGGATACTGTCCTTATTGTTATTTACATTTATACCCTCCTTTTTTATTTTCTTCTTCAGTTTTTGGCATCCGAATCCGCTGGCTAGTGGTCAGTACTGGTAGAACAGACTGCATATTGTTTTTAAAAAAAAATGCAAAAGATTAAAGTATCGAAACATTAATCCGAGCCGTTAGTTTTGATTTAAATTTTTTATTTGATGACACTAATTTTTTTATTTATTTATTTCGGATTATATATATAGTTAATTTTATATTTATTTAAAGCTATGAAAAAATAAGTAATGTTATTTATTTGTATATTTACCGTTATATTTCATATAAAATAAATTTCAGAAAATTTGTTTAAAATTTTAATAAATTACAATTATAAATAAATTTTTTAAAAAATTAGCAATTTATTTTTCTGTCTTTTGAAATAATGTCAATTTATTTAATACTATATGAATTTTTCTATATACGAGATATTTTTGTATAATTTTATATATAATGTAATGACTTTTTATAAGAGTTTAGCGTTTCTACTCGTTATTAACGATTGTAATTATATAACAATAAATACATTTAAATCATTACTTTTTTAATTATTAACTAAAATAATTTTTAATAGAAAAATATTGAGATAAATTGTTAATTTTTTTAAAAATTATTTATAATTATAATGTGTTAAATTTTAGCTGATTCTGTAATTTGTATAATGGTTGTTTTCTTAATCATTAAAAATTAAAAATAATGGATGGTACAGTATAAGACTTTGGAAAAGGATAGTATTGTCCATTCAAAATTCAAATGCCGGTAAGAGAGAATTGAGGGTTTTTTTTTTAGTCAATGTTTTGAAAAGGAAGAAACGAGAAGAAAGTTGTGCAGTGAGCAATGAAGAAAACTCATCTAATCACCACTAACAGTGGATTGCTGGAAATTGGAAATAGGAGATTGGCTTTGTCTTCGGAATTTGGATGTATGGATTTTCAAATTTTGAAGGGGATAGGCATTGTACTATTTTGAATATATAATTGATGGCTGCATGCTTTTCAGTTTTCACGATTCGTCACAAACAAACAAAATGTGATATTGATGGTGGTTGTGATAATACTTATCTTCAATTAATTTTCTACCAATAACAAGTGAATGACTATCAATTTTGGTTCTTAATTATATTGGCTAATCTTTCCATCTTCAAGACTAGTCTCTTATATTCATTAGCTATTACGTAATACCAGAACGAATTAATTAATATTTTTGTTGATTTTTTAAAAAAAATCTACACATGTGTTGGAAACTGATTGATTTTTTAATATGTGTAACTGTATTATACGTTATATTACATGAAATAGTATTATTTTTAATTATTTATCATTTTTATACCCTTAAGTCTATGTTGTTTAATTATTTTAAAAAATCACATCTAATTGTCAAATAATTATAAATATATATTTTATATTAAGATTATTATTGTGTAAAAATCCAAACTCAATCAATCTATTAATCAGATTACTTTATTGGATCACGATTATATCATATTATCATCTCGTATGTATAATATCTATCTCATTCTCTTCCTTCTAACAGAAAAAAAATCCTATCCTCCTCCTAAAGCCAACTAAGACTATTTCCAGCTCTTTCTTTGAATTGGGATTTTGTTTATCTAAAACGATGCATTTTTCATTTTTTAAAAACATTATTAATTTTTTTATTTTTCTTGTAAAATTATATGTTGCTTTTATTTTGAAAATATAATTAATATCTTTATTAATTTAATTGAAGACTTTAAGAGTTTTCAAGGAATCAAATATCCAATTTCAACAACCCCTTCATCTGTTTTTAATAGAAAAGAAAAAAATAAATTCAATTTATTAATTTTTTATTATATATTTATTTGATGTGTCTTGATATTTAATAAAATATGAATTATTATTTTTAAAATTTTCAATATATATATATATATATATATATATATATATATATATATATATATTGTTTTTGTTTTAACTAAAGTCTAGTGGAAAAGTGGATCATTGGCAGCGGCAGCAAACAGTTTTTATATATACTTTCATAGCATCAGTTGACAGCAAAAAAAGGCGGCTTGCAAATTGCAATTCAGTGGACAAACATCCTCAATGCCGTCTAACCAATAAAAACCCACATCATAATTATATTCATTAAGGTTGTGTTTGAAAAATGAAAATTAATAGATGGAAAGTATATTAAAAAAAAAAATTCCCATTCCACTTCCATTTGTAGCTATTGCCAATTAAGTGAGCTTGAGCATGTCTATCATGTAAAATTAATACGATAAATTAACTAAATTTTAAAGAATGTCTAATTTCAAATTTCAATCATTAATTATCTTTGTTTGCATGGTGTTAGCCAATTCAATCTTACAGAAAATTGAAAATAAATTCATCTCATTTAACCAATTTTGGTGCTTCTGACAAACCACTGCATGCAAAAAGAATAATTTTGATTGCACTAATTCAAGCCAAATATGAAAAGAAATATCAAAATAATAAAAAAATATAATTATACTACGATTAAATTTCGAAAATAACAATTTCTGTATTCTAAAATAATAACGTAATGACCTCTTTATATACAAATTAATTAGACGGCCAATGGTCTAAATGCCAGCTTTAAGTAGCTAAATTCTAGCATATAGTCCCTTGTTGACATCTTGATGGGCTAAGCAATCTTGACAGAACAGTAAATCTTTGTGACAAACCAGAAGCATGCATAAAAGCCAATGGATCCCGTGAAGACAAAGAAAGTGTAAGATCCAATTAACATGTGCCCAACATAAAGAATGCCAGAGACCAGCTTTGTAATTTCCAACCTGGTGAAGAAATAGAATTTAGAGTAGAGAAAGAGGTAGAGAGCAGAAGAACCAGAAGTCAAGTATGCTCTCCACCACCATTGATTATCTTCAATGAATAGCTGGAAGTAGCACGGCATTATTGTTTTCTCTGCACAAGTGACAATCAGAATAACAAACATAATGAACAGGAAACCAAAAGAAGTAGTAAAACTGGATTAGCCATATAGATGTCATGATGAAGAATAGTTCAATGGACACTGCTCCAAATGGAAGTATTCCTCCGATAAGAAATGCGAATAATGGTTTTGTGTACCATGCCTGCATGCGTAGGTATCTGTCTTCGGATTTTGTTAGTTTTAACAGGAAACTCAGTTGCTGGCCTTCTGAAACCGATATGACTGCCAAGGAAAACCAATGGGACAGATATACCAAACCATAAGAGCACCAAGGTAAACAATGTCCCAAAAGGAACTGCACCAGGCGATTTCTCGCCCCAAATTAGTGCATTCAGCACAAAGAAAATTGAGGAAGAGTATAGCAGGGAACGTGAAGGCTGTTAATGTGTGCCTTTGAACATTTTATATGGACCAGCTGAGGAATATCCTGCAAATAAGCCCATGAAAACCCATAAAAGGACCATCGTCATCAGGCCGCCGCGGTTCCCTGGTGAAAGGAAACCCAACAATGCAAAAATCATCGTGACAATGATAATAATAAAAACTTGGATGCCAGTCCCAACATGTACACACAATAAACTTGAATTACTAGGCGGCCGGAAAACATCGCCATGAACTAATTTCCAGCCTGTTTCTTCCAAAGACTCATCTTGGGTGTCTAACTGATTGTAACTTGTAATGTCATTGTGATGAGTTCCCATCATAATCATGCCCGAAAAGAAGAGGGATATAATTACAGAGTCGATAATAATTTGATTGTCATTCATAAGGAGGTAAGAGCCCAACGGGATGCCCATTTGATTTTACTGGACTGCAATAAGCAATTAAGCATGTGGAGTTAACTAAGGACTACATTTATACTGAAAAAACAAACAAACAACAAAGACCTAGACCTAAGTAATAGAGTACTTGCCTCAAAAGAGACATCATATGTAAACACAGCCTGTTCACCAACAGCAATCTGTTGTTGAGCAGCATTTTCTTGAATTTTGGCATTGCATGTTTTCAACTGATCAGTGTTGTTCCCTTTCCAATCCTCGTAGGAATGATTAATACTGTTTGATAAAAAAGAGTTGAGAAGGCTTAATAAAGTTGACTGAGATACCGCCCAAACATTGCTTAAGAGGTGATGTATAAAATTAATTGCAGGTCCAAAATACCTTAGTACTACCAAGGTAGCAATTACTAGGCTAATGATCAGGGATCCAAAACTGAAAAGTGGAGTTTATAACTGGAACAAATCTGAATACAGGCAGTTTAGCTTGGAATCCTTTGGACCAACAGAATCGCTTGGTGATCAGTCTTAAGAAAATTGTTATCTGGCCAATTCTGGGTCAAATTAAACATTTGCCGCACCAGTACAGCAATACTACCATTCTACATCCTGCTAAATAAATTTGTACATAACAGTTTCAAAAGCCAAATTATGTCATTTCTATTTGATGAACTCTGCAATCACTACTGATTGACACATTACATCTCTATTTAAAGTGTGAACAGCTCATGAAGAAACATTTTAAGAAACTCCATCCCCTCTATATTCTTAACAAAAAAACAGCTGATATGAAATATTTCCTCACTAAGATTATAGCACACCAAACTAGATTATAATCTAGTTTAATCATAAAAATAATTTAGTTTCATCAATAATCTGTATTTGTTAAAATAATTTATTTGGAAAAAAACTAGATTATAATCTCCAAAATAAAATGCTTGTAGAACTAATTTTTTTTTATAAACTAGTAGATTATGATTTTTTCTTTCTTTTTTTACCCTTATTTTTTAAATCATTTTATAATAATAATTAAATTATTAAATTATATATAATATAATAATTAAATTATATATTATATAATTATAAAATTATTTAATATGTACATATAATAATAATAATAATAATAATAATAATAATAATAATAATAATAAAATGTTATATGATAAAAATAAACGTATTTATTATATTGGGATGAAATATTTAATATAATTTTTATATTATTTAATATGCAAATATATTATATCATTCATTTGTATTATATATTTAAATAGATTTTATATAATATTTTTGAATAATATAAACATATCATTTTATGTCATTTTATATTTTTTAACTAGTTTTACCAAATATTTTTAATTGAATCATCTACATTATCACCCACTAGATTTTCAGCTGCTAGATTATCAGATATAACTAGATTATCATATTAAAGCTAAATTATCAGCTCGATTATCAGCTAATTTTACCAAATAAAATGTATGTATCTTATCCAAATGCACAAAATATAAGAGTTGGATCAGCTAATATTTTTCACAAATATCATATTTATTCTTTGGTAATGGTAACGCGTATTTTGAGACTATTAAATTTAAGTATTTATTTTATCAAATTTGTACATTTTGATTATATTATATAATTTATATTGGTTATGATATTATTATTATTATTATTATTATTATCATCATCATTATTAACTTTTTCCGCGTATATATATATATATATATATATATATATTTGTTGAAGAATTAAAATTGTTTTATATGTGACATAAAAATTGTAGAAAGGGACTTATGGATTTTGTCATTATCTCGGTCTGCTAGCTCAGCTGTGTTAACATTTTGATTTTGGAATCCTTTTACCAAAAGCCAGACCAGTGGAAACATTTTGGAATCCTCTTCAAGGTGAGTTTGTTCTTTTAATCAGCCACCACCTTCTAAGCTTTATAACTTTTAATTTAGACATTATATTTTGAGGCCCTTAAAATTTTCTTATTTTGAATATTATATCACTCTATATTTTACACACACATATAAATTCATTGTTAATTTTTTAATGTTTTGTTTGGATATAATATTAAGGATAAATAAATACATAAAAAAGATTAAAGATAAATTCAAATTTTAAACACTCATTCCAAGTCATTTGAACTGTTAAAAATAGTTAATAGCTATTGATTGGTAGCTAATAGTAGTTTGATAATTGTTATTTGGTAAAAATAATTCTATTATTATAATTAGAATATAAAATTACCAATAAAGACATTATTTATTTAATTTAAGATATACATTATTTTATAATAAATAAATAAAAGTATGATGTATTATTTATTTGATATAATTATCTATTTTAATAATAATAATAAAAAAATTTCAAAAAATATATGATATAAGAGTAATTAAATAAAAAAATTAAATTATTACTTTTTTATATATAAGGATAATTTGGTGTTTATATTTAAAAAAATTTTAGTTATTTACAAAAAGCTCTAGTATGGAATTTTTTTTAAAGTTTCAGTTGTTCAAAAAAACTTTGAACATAAAAATTTTCAATCAGCACTTAATTGGAACTTCAAAAAACTACTAATTGTTTAAACAAGTTTATCAAACATTTTTATATCATTTATTGGATAAAAAAACTAATAACTACTCCAAATAACTGAATCACATCCCTTTAATTTTATTCTTGATTTGATATAAAGAATAGATGAATATTAAAAACATTCTTATTTTTTGAATACTCTCCAACAATTACTTTTTAATTAATTGGTGTGAAAAAAAAAATAAAAAAATAAGGAAAAAATATTTTTGAAAATTTCTTTCTTACCAACCAATAAAAAAATAAATATTGATGAATGTTCAAAAACAGAAAGTGTATGCTCTAAAGAATAATAATTAATGAAAGGCTTAATATAACAAAATTAAAATTCAAAAATTTGATAAGCAAAACACAAGTTAATTTAAGCCAAATCCATTCTCAAGCCTCTCAGTTTTTCCTTTCAAAACTTCGAAAATTTCTCTCTTACAGAGCTCTTTTTGGAGAAAACAAATAAAATAGTATTTATTTTGATTAACGCCCTTAAGAATAAAAACAAAAACAGAAACAAAAAATCAAAGTATTTCCAAATCGTTCATCTTAAATTAAGATCCATGCTTGTTAATTGCCTAAAGGCAGAGAAGTATACGAGACTTGAGGCCTAGCATCTCAAACGCTATCAAATATCAAGAAAACTAATTGAAGCATTCTCGCCAATTTCTATCAACATTACAACAAAACAAGAAACAGAAAAATCCATGCAATAACTAGTAAACTAATAATCCTGCGGATCTTTTAGTTATCGAATCCCCTCAAGGCTTAGAAGCACACGCAATTACATGCGACTTGAACTTCTCAAGCTCTGCCAAAACCTCGTCTTCCGGCCTATAGATCAAATCACTCATTCGCCATATCTGCACGGACCATAACAAAATTTGACATGCCAATCAATAATTGCATTTGGCATAATATGACAGCGCCACTTAAGGATGGATTATTCCACGTTTAGGAGTCCAGTGATCTTTGAAAAGAAAAGATGATAATAGAACAAGTTATCCCTTCAAATCTCATTTTCCTACAACTTTCAAATTCGGGGGTATAGAATCAAATACCTCCACAGTTAAAATTATTTTTTAATAGGACCTGGGTCTTCCATGCTTAAAATCCTTTCCTATCTGTCGAATCATCCAGCTACTAAATTGATTATATCTTTCATTTATTTTCTTTTTCTATCCTCTAGATTAACAAGTAAAACCATCCTTTCCTTTCCTATCCAACTAAAACTCGCAAACAATGGGTTCATGTCTATTTTTATCAGTAGCTTTTTGCTAATCTGCTGTGCAAACTAAATTCTAAAACACTGGCACAATTACACAATAAGAACATTTCATAGGGATTAACTCGTACCTGCAATGTCCCCCCTCCTCCAGTGCTATCACAATCATCTGACACGCTAACAATTGTCCAAGGATCAGAGGCATTCCAATGAAAGTCGACAACTTTATCCCTGAAGAATTTGAAAAATAGCAATGAAATAAGAGAATTTTAATGTCCAACCAAAATAAGAGACTATATCATAAGAAATCCAGTGTCAGACAAGCAAAGACCAAAACAAACATATACACAGAATTTTAGCAAAAATATGAAAGCTAGCCATCCAGAAATCTGCCGCTTACAGTCACCCAGAATGCCTTTAGAACAAGGCTGGATAGATATTAAAAATGCTCTAAAAAATAAAGTTCACGAGAGATTCAGTGTCCTAAGGTGACAGGTGTCTACAATGTTCATAGAATTGAAATCAGTTTGAAAAGTTTTAACAAATCAACCACACATAAAGACTAGCCAAATTAGAAAAGCACAACAAGGAGCATGAATGAGCTTGAAAGAAATTAAACAGCAATATTAACTGGAAGAGCCTTTGTTTTGGCCCTATAATCAGGCTCAGAATATCCTAGATGGAAGCAGGTTAAGCAGTAACCAGATCCAATGAAAAGGAGCTCAAAACAACACCTAGATGTTTATGCAGGAAATTTGTTGATCAAGGAAACTATAAAATTTAGAATTTAGTCCAACTCTAAATTTAGTCCAACGAGATTCATGTTTCTATACTTAATAAAGTAACACAAAGTTTGCGAGGGGCACTTGATGTCATAGTGATGACTGCACTTTGAGAGGCAAAAGGAGAGATTGTGAGGCCATTTTTGGGTCATCATATTTAATTACTTCAGTTTCATTAACCATTGGGAAAATCTAGCAATTCTGATGGCAAATTGCAAACCTGAAATCAACAACTCTATGAGTTCCAAATATAAAACTCAGGAATCATGGATTTCATTTATTTGATAATAGGATTGGTCTGAGTTAAATGAGTTTATTCCTTCCCCAAGGAAAGAAAGAAAGACAGAAAGAAAGAATCCAGTTACAAACCTGTGCCCAGCATGCTGGAAAAACAATCCTGCAGGTGCACCTGGGGCTCTAGTTGGACGCTCTGTCTTCTTACCAACCTGCAATTAAAGAAAGTTAAAAGAGTAAAAACATAATCTACATTTGAACAGTTCAAAGCATGGCAATCCGACATCTGAGCCGAAGAAGAACAGTGGCTGAACCAAGTCTCCTGGAAACTTAAAAGGCAGAAGTGCAGGAAAATACTCCATAGGATGAAGTTGCAGAATTAAAGCACACAAAATTGAGATGAGAAAAATAATCTTATTTCAAGCTGCAAAAATAGATAATTCCTTATAAGCGCTACCAAGTGTGATAAAAGTGTGTATATGCACTCTTTTTTTCCATTTTTTTTTAACTTCATTTCTTCAGAATATATGAGTCTCAACTTGAATATCTCGTATGCCAAGGAGATATCTATTTTGTGATAAACTTAAATGCACAGAAATCCACACCTTCTCATAATCCCAGATATTTAAGAGGCCATCTTCGGCAGAACTTCCAAACACAGATGACTTATCTGGTGACCACTGGAAAAGAAATGAAAAAATTTAATGAAGTTTTACCCAACTAGCAGGCTAACAGATCACTGAATAAAAGGTTGATTAGCACCTGTACACACAGAACAGCAGCTTTGTGACCCTCAAACTTATAGACAGGTGTTCCAACTCCATTTGAAGTTAGATTCCGACGATCAAACATGTGGACAGAATTATCAGCTGACCTGTAAAAATTATAGAAGTAGCACAGGCAAACCCAAAAATCTATCATATAATCACAAATATGTAGTATTAGCAGAAACAAATACATTTCACACACCCGCAGCAGAGAAAAAGACACAACATGATAGGCATAAATTCAGACCATACCCAGTTAAAATAAGGTTATCATCATGAGGATTCCAATCAACACAGTGAAGATCGGCACTGTGTGCTTTTTCAACCTGTTGGTCAGAAAGCAATAGGGCATGATATACATTGCACTAGCTGAGTTCATTAGAAAAAGAATAAAAGAGTAACGGCACATAATGGATTGAGATAAGCGTGTTGCATCATTAACACCAATGCCATATCTGGTTTTCATCTTCATTAAATACCATAAACTGCCAGTAATAGATATTATAACACAATGATTTTCAATCATAATCAAACACTAAAAAGAAATCAATGAATATAAAATACAAGACTCTAACCTTTTCAGCTGGGCCAGAGCCAGCTCGAGCATCCCACAATATAAGGCAAGAATCATCTCCTACACTACAAAACTCCTGTGCACTTCAGCAGAAATGCAAGTTTTATCAGGGACAAAAAGAAACATCACAAACAAATCATGAGCTTGCTATCAAAATAGCTAAAGAAAACAAGAACAACATGCTGGAGAAGATGATATACTTTTCCTTTTTTCTACTCCTCATTTCAGCAACAAGAATAGCCATCATATATGATGATGACTGCATTAACAAGGCAATTGAACTAGAAAGCATGGCTAAGATCCTAAAACAAAAATTTCTATGAAACTAAAACTACAAAAGACAATAAACTGCAAAAGGAATATAAAGTGTCTTGGGTTCATTATATGCCTTTTAGAAGAGCATCACTTTGATGCTTCCAAAAACATGCTTTCGATGCATTCAATCAAGGCTATGCAGGATACCTGGAAGGACAGAATGTCACATCTTCAACTGTATCTTCATGCCCCTGGTAGATACCTCGCGGTCCTACAGAAGGGCTGTCAGCAGCTTTGTCATTACTATCCCCAGCCCTCTTAATGATTGATGCACCAGATCCTGGAGACCTGGCTGTTGCTGGGTCAGTGGCAGATGCTGTTATATGGTCCTGGATACTCCACAAGACTACTGATTTGTCCTTCCCTGCAACAAAAATCTCTGTGTTCAAAAGAAACCTTTGCAAATCTTTACACTAACACACAGATATTCTGGAATTACAAACAAATAGAAGAACCCAGCTACATCAATCAACAATAATCAAAAATCAAGGCCCACCATTCCAATAGATAAGAGGAAGAAATACTTTATAAATACAGCAAATTATATACTCTATTGCATTTGTTTGCAACTAGTTATTTCACAATGTGCCTGCATTGCACCTAATCTATAAATTTTGTGTCCTCATGAATGATTTATTTTTATAAAATAAACAAAAATAAGATTCAATCCATAATGTTATGTACTGTAAAACATAATAATTAATGTTACATTGAATTATTAAAGTGTAATATCTTAAAATTATATTTTTAATCTCACAAGCAATCTAATTCACATAGAATTGAAGGTTATTATTATAGTTTTAACCTCAAAAAAATAAATATGAAAACCACGTTTTATTTAGTCCATGCATTGCACACGAATTTACTTATAAAAATTAGATTGATTATTTTGAAAGAATAAATAATAAATAATATTGTTGCAAAAATTCACATTCCAAATCCCAGAAATAATTCAAATAATATCGTATTTTTACATTTTTTTAATTAAGGAGGGAGCGTTTATATTTGCTTCTTGAAGCCTAATTCTATATTAGTCTTACAGTAATGTAGATTTTTAAATTTTTACATATATATAAAATTTACATAAAATAAGGTTGATCGTAATACAATATATTAACTATTTGAATTAGAATAAAATATTATTTGCTTAAAATAGTTCGGATGGCTAAGTTCTATTGATAAGATCATACAATTAGGATTAAAAGTTTAATATCATAAATATTATGAACATCAAGGGTATTTTTGTCCACTTAAATAATAGCCAGCATTTATATTTTTACACATTTATTATAGATAATAAAGGGGGATCCAACCTCCAGAAAGCACAAAGGGTTCAGTTGGGCACATTGCAAGAGCAAATTCTGCATTATCTTGATGTCCAGTCAAAATCTGCAATAAAAGTTGTAGGTTAAGATGGCCGAAACACCTCTATCCCATGGTCACGAAATGAGTGCAGAAAGGCATGAATATGACCACAGCTACATGTGTGTTCAAATTTGCTACCCTCTCATTATTTTGGTATAAAGCAACACTAATTAACTGCAGGCTATTTTTTAAAATGTAACTGTAGAACAATGATCTCCTCTCCACCGCACAAAAAAGGAAAAAGGAGAGCACAAAGGACTTTAAGGTTTTACCAAATCTGGACGAGAATTTGTAGCTCCAAGAACAGCGTGGCGATTAGGCTGTCCTTCAACATCCCATATGAGAACCTGAATTTGAACAATCACAGTGCAGGCAATATTACACTTGGTCAATTGATAAAGAACTATAAATAGAATAATTCCAGCACATCTTCAGTCCAAGTAAATCAATAAAAAGGTTGCTGAACTCACATCAGGGCTGTCAGTATGAGTAGCCACTATCCTACTATTTTGAGGGAGTTCCCTTATTCTGTTAACCTAAAAAAATATAACAGTAGAGGGGACATAATCTCTTCGAGAGTTAGCAACAGAGAAAGAAGGAAAGCACATTAAGGAATAGTTAGGGAAACAAACATGAGTGGATGAAAAGACTAATTTTTACAGAAGTGGAAAATAGAATGACTGCTTGAAGACAATCAATTCATATAAAAAATAAAGGATTTTATCAGCTAACACTAACAGGTCTCAATGCATTTAAGTGTTTTTTAATACCTTTTTCTGTTTGCATATTTTGTGGATAATCTACGTACCTCTCCAGGATGTATGATGGTTTTGTATTTCTTAACAAATGGAGAACGTGCTTCTTCATTAAACTGAAAAGTATAGCAAGAATTGAGCTACACAAACAATTTCATGAATCCAAAAGTACCTAGCAGGATTGAAAGTAAAACAAAATAGAGAATTCACATCACCTGAGCTATGTGCTCTGCAGCAGCAACTCTAGGCTTGACAACTTCACAGTTTGCAATGACCAAAGTATTCGGAACACTACCATCAGTCTGGCCATGCGAAAATAGATGATTAAACAAGAAAACAAATGCCCTAAAACTCATTCATCATAACATCAGGCATGATAATGCTACATTGGCAAAGACTGATATTATGGAGAATCTGAAGTAGAGAAAACAGAAATTCAAGGCACAAAAAAGCAGCAAGTATGATAAGTAAACTTCTTAGCAGTAAAAGCAATCAATAAGATAAACTCAGTACCACAGAACCTGTTCACCCACCAAAATACCAGACTCCTCAAAGTTCAGCTAAAATTTTTTGCAGAACATCCAAAAGCAAAAGATATTCGGTTTTGGAGAATTGATTGCATCCCAATATTGTTAACGCCAAGATTCGTTAGAATATGTAAAAAGATCTTGAAATTGTGCATTCAATGTCTAACACAAATTATAGCAAAATAAACGATAATCTTTTGCTCCAATTTATGCATCAAGTTATATGAGCTCAAGCAAGCAACAAAAAAAAAAGCTACATTTTTCATGTTCTTCCAAAAAATTTCTTCAGTGTTGAAGGCATTTAGTTTGCCATCTACTCCAACTTAACCAAATATGCACAAACTAAGATCAGGTATCTTTAAAAATGAAGCAAACTTGCCTGCTCAGAAAGGTAGAGGCGTTGGCGATTCTTGTAAGTAGCTTGCTCAAGCTGCGGACCCCACCTGTTGACAACAGAATCATCATCTAATTGAATTTTCTAAAACTCTCTCACTCCTTTCACAATTTCTTTTAAAAAAACAAAAGAAGAAAAGAAAAATAACTGAACATAGTTTCGCTAGGGAAAAACAATAGATCGAAAAACCCTAGAGACTAGTTTTGATTACTAAACAAACTAAAAAACCCAAAAAAGAGGAAAAAAAGAGTACCGGCAAGAAAGAGAAGGCCAAACAAGATTATGATTAGCGAGCCAGTCATAAAGAACAGGAACCAAAGACTTCCACTGAGTGTACTTCTCATCAACAGTAGGCTGTTGTGCCTTCCTTCCCTCCTTCATTTTCCCAGCACTCTGCTGCTGCTGTTGGAGCAGCTGCTGATCTTTCTCCTCTTTGGGCTTAGGTTTTCGGCCTCTCTTTTTCGCTACTTGAGGCTCCATTTGATAGCTACCACTTTCAGCGACTCCTCTATAAATATTTGAGGAAAAAAATGAGAAAATAACCACAGAAAAAAAACAACAAAAAAGCTTGAAAAGAGAGCTGAGAACCTCCGGGGCCGGAGTGGACCTGCCACCAACACTGTAGATTGTGAAGAAACTAGAAGGGTGGGTGCGGCGTGCTCAGTATAATGTGAATTTAAAGAGAGAGGCGGTTTTGGGAATCTGACGCTCCGTTTATAGGGGGTGATGAACACGCGTCGGTGTTTTGTGTTTTTCCCTTTTTGTGTTACAGACTGTCACACTATTCTGTTTTTAGTTTTTACTCTGTGTTTATTTTGCACCGTTTCGGATTAAGCTTCAATTATGGGGAAGATGGCACCAGTGGCAGTGACCACTGACTAGCGACTGCCATTGAGAAGGCGGCAGCTTGCAAGTATCCAAAGTTGCTTTGGGGGTTTTTAATTTTTATTGTTATTTTATACAAACAAAACAACGGTTAGAGCCATGGGAGCTTCACCTGTCAATGAATCAAATTACTTCTCCATTAAGCTGAAGCTCGAATAGCTTAGTGAGTCAATTTCGGACTAATCGACTGGTGTAATTTACAAATTTAATCGAGTTAGTATTTAAGTTAATCGAGCTGGAAAAAAAAACTGATCCGATTAAACTAAACTGAAATTCTAATTCAATTCAGGTTTTTCGTTCAAATCATTTTAAAATCGATTAATATTAATATTACGAATCAAATTGGAGGATTATTATTATTTTTTGGTTAATTGACCTTAAAATTAAGTTTTAAACCGACCTAAAATTTTAGAATTTTAGCTCAAATCAGAGCGTTAAAATTTTCATTAGAATTAGGTTTTTAGCCAACCTAAAATTTTAGTTCCTTCAAATCGGATGGAGTTAGAAATTCAGGGGATTAGCTCCTAATTTGGGTTTGGGTTTGGGTCGTGTTACCAGTTATCCCGAGAGTATCTACGATATGCATTTGAAAACTGGGAAAATCACTCGTTTCCTTGGGCTCTACATTTTCATCAATGCTAATTTAGGTGACGTTAAAATCATTTTTTTAGGCAAAGGGAGGGGCAAAAAAAAAGAGAACTCGTAGGGCATGTCCATCAAAATGTATTACATTAATTTCTAGATAGGTAGATCATAATATGAGTCGCTCCATTTTAAAATCAATTAACGGGATCTCTACTCTCGGGCTGTTCATGGGGTTGTATCTCCAAACCCACTGCTCACTTCCAAACAATATTTTCTTTTCATAAAAGCCGAAGGCAAATAAAAAAGGGCAAAAGAATATAGCTTCTACCATATTATATAAAAAGCCTTGAAACTAATAACAAAGCAGGATTCTTGAAGCCACAAACCACTGAAAATTTGTAAAAACTGCAGTCAACTCATCTTACGAGAATTAACAATTCTTTTTAACTAACAATGTCTACCCATTGTAATTGATCTTGCTTACAAAATCGACAATAAGACCCTAAACATAAACACCACAAGCAAGTAGCAAGAACAAGGACCCAAAACCCTGCACCAGAGATCACCATTAACAGTAAGCAACTAACGAAATTTTGTAATAACAAATCAGCGAATAGCGAGGAAATAGATATAATGAACTCTACCAGAAAGAAAGACGCAATTGCTCCTGTTGTAAGCTCCTTGACCAGACTGCGATTTCGCCTAGATGAGGTTGCTTCATAGCTGCAAAAGACACTTGCAACAGTTATAAACTAAATGGACATTGCACATAAGCTATGCTTTGTTAGATGTAAATGGAAAGGATGAAACCAAGTCACTGTATAAATATGAGTAATAGCCACAATCACTTTTTCAAGTGACAGTCGCTCATCATTTCTCATATATATATATATATATATATATATATATATTCATGACAGCAAGGCTCACACCTTGTAAATTAAAAATTCTTACTACCATTATGATTTTCAGCAGGGCAAAGGAACTAACAAATCAAAGGAAGACGTCCCAAACCTATATGATCTGAGGTGGCACATGACCAAGAAATTCAATAAACATGAAGAATTCATCATCCACATTATGTACAGTGGTACGTCAGAAATTTAGGAAGCATCCAATATAATGATATTTAAGTAACAGATCATCCAGTGTTGTCAACAATTAAGTTAAAAGTTAAAAACTTTATCAGTCTTATATGCACACATGACAATGCGAAAGCACAATAGTCTATTAACACTTTGATTTCAAGGCAACTCAAATACAGCATGTCCAAAGTGATACTTCAAACTTTTGAATGCAAAAGTATCCATTAACTAGTATATAGAAGATAGAACAAACTAACTGCCCAACTCCTCATAAAAGAAAAGGAGAGAAATATGAAATATTAACTCAACATGCTAAAAGCAATATCTCAGGTTTGGTCTGAGGGCTTTAAATAACCAGGAATTTGGGGATATATCTGCTAAGGTTCAACAAAGTAGGTCTCTGCTATACGATGTGCAAGTAGGTTTATAGGAGGACCCTACAAATGAGAACTTACATTTTAAAGAGAGAGCTTGTTTCCAACATCTGAGAAACTGTTTGAATTTTGAAGAAAGCTTTTACAAGCAGAAAGCTAGAGAGAGATGGATAGAGTTGGGTGATGCCAACACTAAATATTTCCACAATATGGTTAGGCAACGCATAAATACTAATCGTATCTCTAAATTACTTCTTGAGGATGGGTCTGTCTCTGAGGATCCAAAGATTATTGCAACTGCTATGGTTAGTTTCTATGAACAGCTCTTTGGCTATGTTACTCCTAATAGAACTGCTATTCAAGAACCTATCATTAATAAGGGCAGAGTTTTATCTGAAGCTGAAGGCAACCTCTTAATAGCTCCGATTTCTTATGAAGAAGTTAAAAATGCCATGTTCAGCATAAATGAAGTCAAAGCTCCAGGGCCAGATGGGCATGGTAGTTTGTTCTTCAAACATAACTGGAATGTTGTTGGAGATGACCTAGTGAGGGCTGTGCAGGAATTTTTTGAGTTGGGCCACCTCCTTAAGCAAGTAAACTCTACTTCTCTAACTATTGTTCCTAAAGTAGTTAATCCTCTAGGCCTGTCTGATTATAGACCTATTGCCTGTTGTTCGGTGATTTACAAATGTATTTCTAAAATTTTTTGTGAGAGACAGAAACCTTTGCTTGGTTTTCTGGTGCATCCTAATCAATCAGCTTTTATACCTGGTAGAAAGATTGCCGATAATATCTTACTAGTTCATGAATTGGTGCATAATTACCATAGAAATAAAGGCTCTCCTAGATGTGCTTTGAAGATTGACTTGAAGAAAGCCTATAATTCAGTTAGTTGGGACTTTTTGGAGAAATTACTTATGCATCTCAGATTTCCAAGGAAATTTATTAGTTTGATCATGGCTTGCATTCGAACTGCTAAGTTTTCTGTTATGCTAAATGGTGCGTTGGAAGGTTTTTTCAGTAGTAAAAGAAGGCTAAGACAAGGGGATCCAATGTCCCCCTTATTATTTGTTCTTGCAATGGAATACCTATCTAGAAGTTTTGATGCTATGAGTGATAATAGGTTCAAGTATGTTGCAAAAGGATGAAGCTCAGCCACTTATGCTTTGCTGATGACCTTTTTGTCTTTTGTCATGGTGATAAAAATTCTGCTTTGCAAATCAATTATGCTCTTCAGAATTTTTCCAAGACTTCAGATCTACAAGCTAACCTGGATAAAAGTTGTATTTACTTTTGTGGGGTTTCTCCTTCTGTGAAAGCAAAAATTTTGCATGTTTTACCCTTTCAGGAAGGTGTTTTGCCTGTGAAATATTTGGGAGTTCCGTTAGTATCCACTAGACTTGGGAAGAGTCACTGTCAAGTGCTAGTTGATAAGATTACCAAAAGAATCACTCATTGGACTTCAAAAAATCTCTCTTATGCGGGTAGGCTTCAGTTGATACAGTCAGTCCTTATGAGTATATACATCTATTGGGCTTCTGTTTTTATGTTGCCTATTGCTACTATTAAGGTTGTGGAAAAAATCTGTATAAGTTTCTTATGGAAAGACAATGATCAATGACATGGTGGTGGTAAGGTTAGTTGGGCTGATGTCTCCTCACCAAAATCTGAAGGGGGACTCGGGGTCAAGAAAATCCATGACTGGAACCAAGCTGCTCTTATAAAACTTGTGTGGGATATCATTGCAACTAAGAATTCCTTGTGGGCAACTTGGATGGTGACTAATAAGTTGAAGAATCTTAGTTACTGGGGAATCACTAAGTCTCATGAGGCCTCATGGGTTTGGAGGAATGTTGTAAAATTGAGAGATAAACTAGGGCACTAGTTTGAGTATCAGTTGGGGAATGGTCAAACTTTTAACTTCTGGTATGACCCTTGGGCTAATGGTGAGGCGTTAGCTACCAAGTTTCCAGTTGTGGTAATTGAGGACTCAAATGTGACCAAGAAGAGTCGTGTTTGTGATGTTTGGAGTAATGGAAACTAGCATCTACTTGACCCAGCATCTGAAGATATGGCCACTGCTTGGGATTATGTGATGATGCATTGCAGTATTAATGATGATGTTGAGGATGTTATAAGATGGAAGCTTACTCAATCTGGCAAGTTCACTATCTCTAGTGCGTGGCAAGCTCTAAGACCGAAAGAAAGGAAAGTCAAATGGTGTAACTTCATTTGGGGTTCCGGTCATATACCGAGGCACAACTTCATCTGTTGGCTGGCCTTGAGGAATCGTCTTATGACTAAAGATAGGATGCACAAGTGGGGTATTAGCATTTCTACTTCTTGCAGTCTTTGTAACAGGGAGACTGAGAGCATCGAACATCTGTTTTTCCAATGTTCCTTTTCTGCTCAAATTTGGGGCCTAGTCCTCACAGGTGTGGCTGGCTAAGAAGTGGTGTTTGGTGGAGAAGAGAGGTCTCTTGGTTTCTCAGGAAAGCAGGGGGTAGAACTCTTCTAGCTAAAACAAGAAGAATAGCTTTCATGGCTTCAGTTTACTATATTTGGAGAGCTAGAAACATGGCGGTGTTCCAGAATGTGAGGAGTTCTGAGATGGACACTTTCCAATTGATCAGGAATAGTGTCATCCTTAAATTCATCAAAGATAATAATAATTGTGTTCTTCATAGATGGTTGTAACTTTGCTTAGTTGTTGGAGTGTTTCTTGTGTAGTCCTGCTGTGGTGGTTAGCTCCATTTGGGAATTGATTGTTTTGTACAACTGTGTTTTGCTTAATAATAATTCTTTTTGGTGATTTACCAAAAAAAAAAATTTATCTCAGGTTTGACATAAATTTTGAAACATAAATAAATTAATTAGTCAACCTTTATATGGTTCATGACCATCCTAAGAAAGAATGCTACAACATACAAACACTTTTTTAACAAAAAAGGAAATTTATCCCACAAAATTTTAAAACGACATTTCCAACTAAAAGTAGAGAAAAATAGCAATTTGATATATTTTCACAACACACTTGCATCTCATGAAAATATATTTCACAAATAAAAGACAAAAAATTTCATGAACTTATTACATATCTCAACAATAACTAGAAGTGCTCAAATGCAATAGCACTTAATTTGACATGAGTTTTTCAACATGAGTTTAAAATGATAGAACTTAATTCAACCATGCATTTTATATCATCATCTTCTCAAAGTTCTAGAACATCTCAGGTAAATACTCAAGCATTAACTTTAAGCTACCATGTTGAAACTCCAAAATATATTAGTATATTTAAAGCAACAGTTCAAAATTTAAATCACCATTTCAAGAATGTCCAAAGGTTATTTTTCAAATTATCACTCTATGATTAAATACAGAAGAAAAACATTGTCAAAACAATCTTGAGAAGGAGGGGAAATAAAAGGGCTGAGCACAACAAAATAACAATAATAATTGAATTTTTAGAATACAGTTCGCCATACGTATAGCAAAAACAAAACAATTCAGCAAGCATTTTGATAATGTTAATGAGCTTCACAAGATAATGAGGAAGTCCCTTACTTAACCAAAAATCATAACTTACGAAGAAAGATGCTTCTTCCTTGGCTTATAAATGAACACAAAATTCGCGATCGACAGTAATTTTTCATGAAATTCACCTAAAATTTCAATTTGACCTCCGAAAAGTACAATTAATCACATAAATCATAATCAATTATGCCAAAGTTCGAGCTCACAACAAGGTTAGATCTATCCAAACACAACAGAGAAAAAGAAAATTATGGATCAGATCGAGCTTACATGAAGAAGGAAGCAGTGACCACGAGGCCGATCGCAAGCATAGAGACTGCTAGAGCCGGATACAACGTGTCAGGGACTGGACTGGTGATCGGTTTAGGAGCCTTCAAAACAGAGCAAAAGAAACAGATATCCGAAACACGAAATCAGAAACAATGAAAGTGAATTCAATTGATCTATAGAACTGGCGAGGTACGGAATTGAGGTCAAATGCGAGAAGCCTACCATTGGTGGCGAAGGAGAAGGAAGAAGATCTCTCTTCTTCGCTTTGGTCTTGATCGAGGAGAGTGCAGCCAAGAGCTGATGGTGTTGAAATCCCTATTGAGCTTCGGTTTAAAACTTTTAAACGACACAGCGGAGTGAGGAGAGTAGACTCCTGTGCCGCTGGCTTGATAACATTCCGTGCTCGTCCTCACGTGAAATTTCGTGGAACTCTCTCTAGGGGAAATCTGAGCCGTTCGTTGCACAGGCTTGACTTGGATCTTCGACCTTTACAAAGTTGAACATCGAGAAGTAAATAGTAAAACCGTGTTTGGATATTTTATTAATAAGGCTCGTTTGTTTTTAAAAAATATTATTTCGAAAAATATTTTTTTTGATTTTTTAATATTTAATTTATTTTCAGAAAATAAGTGAAAGAAATATATTTTTTAAGTTAATGTAAAATATTTAAAAAACAAGAAAAAATAACTTTTATTTTAAAAATGAAAAATTATTTTTCAAAATTTATCATATAAAAAAAAATATCACTTTACTTTTTTTTATTTTTTTAGTATTGCAGTCAAATATTAAAAAATATTATATTTTTATGTAAAATATTTTTCAAAGATAAATTATTTTATAAAAACAAATAGAACCTAACAAAACTTTTTGAACCAAATGACATACACAGTCTGAATTTTTTTTCCTTCCTATATATCTCAAATTTAATTTTTAATCCAATTATTACTCCCTAATTTAATTAACTACTATTTTCATCTTCAAAAATTTTCTTTTCTTTCTTCAAATTTAATAATTTTACAATCAATTATGTATCGAAAAAAAAAACTTTCAGATGCCCTTAAATTATTACATGGCATTATAGAATCTTCTCCAGTTCAAATTCCGAAGCTTATAAATTTTATTTCTTCGAACATAAGGTAACTGCCATTACTTACAATGTTTTTGTTCTTAGACAGTGATGATCATTTAAACAGTAAGTAGTCATCAACAGCTGATCTTGCTACGACAAAAGCACCCATCAAGCATTAAGATACTATAAAATTTCCAATATTTGTGGAAATTATAAGATCTGAAAGTAGAAAATCAGCATTTCATGTTTTTATTAAAATACAAAATATGTACATTTCTCTAACAAGGCTTTTTCTGTTTGTTTATAAATACATGCAGGGATGAACAATTCAAAAAGATTTTGAACCTGCACCAAGAATAGATTTGTTCTGCTGACACAACTCTGCCAATAATCTAGTATAGAAAATTAATGTCTTGTAGAGGCCCATGGCTTGAATTCTCTGCAATCCTAGTTAACAGCTTCAACTTATACTGCAGTTTAAAGGCTCCTGCAAGTTTGTTTTGCCTTTGACAGTGACATCCGTGGTCCAAAATCCCCACCAGGCACTCACCGAATTCACCGTTCCAGGCTGCTGCAAGATCTTCTTGTTAGGACTGAATCCATGCAAAATAAATTCTTGTTTGTGTAGAGGACTCAATCCATTCTTGAAATTAAGAATTTGATAGTCCATATTTGGAAATGCCACTATTTACAAAAATGATGCTCTTAATTTTCAATGTGAACCTGGCCATAGTCTGAAGATGACCCGATGTTCACTCACGCTTTCTCCTGCCAATCTCCTCATTCTCTGCCACAAATGTCTTCCTTTCCCCGTTCTCAATGGACCTGAACTAGAGCATCTCCTAAATGATCTCAGTGTCTGCCTCCCGTACCTGACTGATGTACTAAACAAATCTGACGTTGATAAGCCCCTCTCTAAATCCGGTTCAGAATCATAATCAGGTACTATAGTTTGGTTTTGGAAAGCATCTAGAAGCTGTGCTGAGCCTGCACTGGCAACAGCATCCAGGTCCACAGATAAATCCATGCTGGAACTTCTTGAACCCACTTCTTTAGCTTCATCACACTCATTGCATACTAGTTTTAAAGCCTGAACAACTTCACCCATGAAAGGACGGTGTGATACCTCCGGTTGCACACACATTGAAGCAATAGCTGCCACTTTGGCTACACTGTCAAAAGGGACATCAGATCCTAAAGATGGATCTCTTATCATTTGGAGCCCTTCTTTACTTGTTAACAGTGGACGGGCCCATGCAACTAGATTCTCTTGACCAGGTGGCTGTGACATGTCGACTGGTTTTCTCCCAGTTAAAAGCTCAAGAAGAACTACACCATAGCTATATACATCACTCTTTACAAGAAGATGACCAGTCATAGCATATTCTGGAGCAACATACCTGGGCAAAATATTTGGCAGAAAACTAAAAATTTTCAACTGTAAAAAAACATGTTAAGTTGGAACTCAAAAGACACATAGAGATCAGCTTGGAGACCGCCAGACGGTAAGCACCATATGGCATTGCCATGGGGGCTGCGGGTTAGGGAGATGGAAACTCCTATAGTTGATGCTAACTAGACTGAAGACCTCCATTCTTTGGGATTTTACAAGGAGGACCAAAAAAAACCCTCTAATAAAGGAGAAGTACCATGAAGGTTTTCTTTATTATTTCAAGAGCTTCTATGCAAGAATCAGATGCTCTGAAGGGCCACATATGTTATGTCTGGTTGAAAAGTGCAACTGACAGGATATGATAGGACTAAATGCAATCATAATAAAATTCTTACCCAAAAGTTCCCATTACACGAGTTGATATGTGTCTGTTCTCCTCATCCATGGCACTTCGAGCCAAACCGAAGTCAGACACTTTTGGTGTAAAATCATATTCCAACAAAATGTTGCTAGACTTGAAGTCCCTGTGAATGACTCGCGGACTCGAATCCTCATGTAGATAAGCTAGACCTCGAGCTGCACCAAGTGCTATCTTGATCCGTGCATCCCAATCAAGTGGAGTTGATTCTTTATCAGCCCCTGAGAAAGGAACAAAGAACCCAAGAGTAACCATTTTGCAAAAAATTAACCAATTAAAGAAAAATTGTAAATTCCTGACCCCTACATGAAACATATTAAAAAAAAATGAAAAACCATTACCATGTAGATGAGATTCCACACTGCCATTTGGTATGAGTTCGTATACTAAGCAGCGAGCACGCTCCTCTGTACATATTCCTATCAACTTGACCAGATTCCTGTGATGCAGACGGCTAAGCATTTCAACCTCTGCCAAGAATTCACGACCACCTTGATGATCATCTCTTTTCAGAACTTTCACTGCTACTTTGGTCCCATCTTCAAGAACACCACTATAAACAAGCCCAAAGCCACCTTCACCAAGTACCCTTGAAGCATCAAAGTTATTTGTAGCTCTTTCTATGTCGCTTATACTGAAAGTCTTTGCTGATCCTGTATAAGGTGCAATACTAGATCCAAATGACAGTGAAGCAGAGATGAGACCACTTCGAATCACTGACCCAGTAGTACCTACAAAAAGATTATACTTTTTCTTTTAATGTCAAGAACAAAGCAAGACTTCTAATGGTCAAATTAACAGATAACACCATCCATTAGGATGGAACCAAAATTACTATATGTTAAAGCATGTACGCAATGCAAACATGTAAATCCAACATAAGGGCATTTGAACCTAACTTATAGATTTAGATTTGTGAAGGTAAATGGAGATACCCACTTGAGTTTTACTTTTCTATTTTCAGTTACGTGACAATAAGACCTGAGTCCAACCACCAGCCACAAGGAGCAAACAAATCAGCCCAATTTTGTAAATTCTTTTACTTAAATACTTCAATCTGCTAAAGGCACTTATTTGCACGAGAGTAATAGGCCAGAGTACACCAGGTTTTACAAACACAATAATTACCTGACGGTTTCATAGTGGAGGGTGGTAAAGGCTGGGGAGTAGGTGTTGGTTGAGTCATGTGACCCCTTTGCCTTACCAGAAAAATCCAAGCAAACACAGAGCATAAAATTAGTGCTACAGAAGCTGACAGGGCAATAATAGCAATCGCACCAGCACCAAACCCATCCTTTTGGTGCCCTTTCCGAACATCAACTCCAAGGGGATTTATTGTCCTTGCATTGTTGTTATTGCCAGAATATGGCCCATCATCTATTATACTAATGCCAGATGTTGCCGAAGGTGGAGATGGGGGCAAACCTATATATGCAATAATTCCAGATAAATCTACAGATAAAATGATCTAGCAGAAAAATATGAACATGCAATGCAAACTAAAATTTATATACCTGGATACCGCACATATAATACTTCATAGTCACCAAAAGATGAAGTTCTGATTACTACTTGTTTGTGCCAGAATCTCTGATAAGTCAAAGAGGCAGTTGTATTATCAAATCTTTCTCCAAGGGGAACCAAATCAATAAGGACAATGGTCTTCTCTGGTTGTTGGCTCGCAGCATTGGCTCCCATTATTCGAACTTGACTTTGTTTCATAAAAACACCAGCAGCAATTTCCTGAGCAAGCTCTGAAACCAAAGGGAAAAAGGTATAGAGTGCAACACTAAGTTGAACTCCAACTTGCATGGGCCGGACACAGGCACATGGAGACCCAGGTGGAGTGTTTGTGTATGGCTCCATGCAAACAATTGCTGAACAATCTACAGGTAAAATCAACCTGTGTGTTGTACTACTGTAGACAGAATAAAATAGGCACCAAAAAAAAAGAACGAAAAAATTCAACATAGAGTATACCAGGTCTTGTATACCTTCATTAGGAGGTGGAGGTGGCAATGCTTGAATTGGAGGAGGAAGGAATACTTTTGGACTCCTTGGTGAAGGCCCAAAAGGAGAAACTTTAGGGGATTGAAGAGGCACTTAAAAATACAGTCACAATCAAAAGGTCAGCTATTAAGAAAACAATTGCATAAGTAGAAAAATAAACTTTTCACAAGTAACATTTGATAAATAAAAATGAATAGTGAAACAAGCTGAGTTTTCCTTACTTTTGGTCCAGCCAGAAGCTGTTGTTAGAGATGGTGAATGACCAGGTGAAACATGGGTTACTGGTTTAGAAAAGGGGTTATGTGATGGAGATGCTGAAGATCCTGCCATTCAGGAACTGCATTAGAAACTGAAATGGCTACTTACAGCACTACTCTGAAAGTGAACTACTAGGGCTTTCATCATTGTGGTACCTGGACCAAGGGGTGGAGGAGCATAGCGTGCTTGCCTGCCTGTTGGAAGAGACGCTGGTGAGAAAACTGGACCTGTAAAAAGCACCAAAAAGAAGTTGACAGTTGGATCTATGAATGTTATGAACTAGATGAACCACAAATTGCTATCAAGTTGAAAATTTATAACAACTAGACCTTGCTGTTCTAAAGACAGAGGAGATAATGCAGGAGCAGGGCTAGTGATTGCATGGCTTTGCTTGTCAAATGGGATAGAAGGTGAAGACGCAAAAGGGTGTTGCCATTTATTTAGAGGAGATTCAGGAGATGAAAAAGATGGAACAGGAGCATAATTAAAATGCCTTGTGGCTTTGAGAGTGGAAGGAGCTACTGCAGAAAAAGAACCTGCAAATATTTTTGTCAAATATCTGTCATTGTGATCTCATTAAATTACTCCATGCTAGTGGGTTTGGTCTTAAGTTTGAAAATGTATACCTTTGGTTGGGGAATGGTTCATGGGTGGTAATTGCTTGAGTGTTTCATCTGGTGGTGCAGCAACTGGAGTTCCATCTTTTTCCCAGTCAATTCTTGGGGAAGGAATTGATGCATGAGAGACATCTGGACCTGCCGCACAGAAAAGAATAAGTGATACATATAATATTAAACAAAGTAAATTGCAAAAATCTTTGGTATGGAAAGATACAGCCAGTTGAAACCAAATGATAATATCACTTGATATTCTGAATCATTATCATTAAAAAATTCATTACCTTGAAAAATAATTAGTTATTATTATTAAAATGAAGAAAATGACTGACGTTCTTATTATCATTTTTAAAGAGAGTATTGCAAAGAACACAATGGTAATAACTAAATGTAATAAAAAAAAAAATGTTCAACTCCAGCGTGAAGAAACATAGTGGAAAAACATATTCTAGTTAATAGTAACTTTCAATTATGCAATTGATACTTATGATAATCATGGACCTAAGCTACATCCTAACAATTTTTGGTTGGTGACAGCAAATTCCCATAAAAGATGTTTAATTCAAATATGAGATTGAAATGAGCAAAAATGGTTTCAGCATTAAAACAACAACTTAAGGACAAAATGTAAATTTAAGTGTATCCTGTTAAAAGAACCTGGTAAAGTAGAGGGTGCTTCTCTGGGCATAATAGGTTGGGTTGCTGGTGAATTTCGTGGCAATTCTCCAATTGGTGATACAACTGGAACTGCTTGCATCAACATACAAGTAGTAACAACTTGGTCAATTTGAACTTTTCTTTATCAAAATATAGGAAAGGAATTCACACACTATATTATATGTAACAATGCAGACCAGGTGTCACAGATGGCGTCATTGCTGGTGCAATTGGATGTGTTGATGGCTGGTTCCATCTCAATTTCCTTGGTGGAGATGCTACTTTAATCATGATTTGGAGAAATACAAAAATGAAACAATGAAAAATAGAGCCCAGTCAGAGTAGAATGTATTGGAAAATTGGTTACAGCAAAACAAAACACTAACTGCAAACCTGGAATCATTGACTTTCGTGGCAGAACCCCACTAAAAGATTTATTTCCACCAAGATCACTAAGTGGTGAAATTTCAGGTGTACTTGGTTTGATGATTGGTGAAGGTTCAGGTGCACTATGGTGGACAATCGGTGAATCATGTGAAAAATTCTGCATTGGAGATACAACTGAAACCAGATATAGTGAAAACACAACTGCTTCAGAATCAAAGATGACGTGAAAACATTATGTACAAACAACAAACTCTACTAAGTTACTAATGTAGCCCACCTGGCTCAGATACTGGAGTCTGTCTAACTGGTGCCTTTCTTTGAGTACTATTTGGCGCCATAGGTGATTCATGTCCTTCAGCAATTAAGGGTGGCGGAGCAATAGTTAATGGTGGTAATACAACTGGAATACTCGGTGATGAGGATGGTACATGTCCTTCAAAAATTACTGGCGGAGTTGTATTATCTGGTGTCCTTGCAATAGGACTGCTAGGTGAATAAGATGGTATGAGCCCTCCAATTTCCTGGGGCAATGGGGCAAGCATGGGTGGTGGTGATGCTGGTGAAGGGAGAAAATCTGGAACTGCATTGTCAATTTGCAGAAGCTTTATTAAACAATCTCAATTCAGTTAATGGTTTGAAATGCAATTTATGCAAGTTACCATTTGGCTGAGGTATTGAGATTGGTACATCGCTTGTTGGTGACCTTTCCGTGGGAGCTAGTGTTCCTTCAGTAGGAGGAATCTCAGAAAAAATCACTGGAGCTGGGGAGATATTGTACCCTGGAGGAGTCTCAGAAAAAGATACTGGAGCTGGGGAGATATTGTATCCTGAAGAAGTTAAATATCAGTACTTTCTAGTAACAAAATCAAACAAGATGGAGAAAACAACATATCTATTAATTCTTGCTTGTGTATTGGAATGGCTTACTACATTTAACACTGAATTCATCAAACTTGCAGGTTCAAGGACCAACAAGCAGAATAGGTGTCTTCCAGTATCAGAATCATGTTTCATTTGTAATGAGGTTAAAGAATTCAAATTTATTGGTCTGGAAATAGGATAAACTCAAAAGGGCTACTTATTGTATTATATCTATTCACCATCCATATGACACTCCATGGAAAGGAAAATTCCTTTGCCCTCTCCACAGTATGAACATACAAACAGCGCTCTTATGAGTTTTAAGACTCGTGGCTACAAAAAGTGCTAAATGCACATCCTCAAAGAATGAATTATTTGATATGAATAGCTGTTTCTAAGAATAACCCTGCCTTCAGATAAGAGTAAGAAACCTGAGGTAAGACTAACGATGCTAATTAAGCATATTTCTTCAATAGGTAAGACTACGGATTCATTCTCGACACCACCAAAAAAAAAGGACAAAGACAAAACAAAATAGAAATTCATATTAGTATAATTATGAGTGTTAGCTTTTGGAATCCATATTATGACTTGAACCTAGAAGCTGCGATCACTGCTAATATAGTGGAGGAACACATTAGAAAAACAATTCCATACACCTTTAGCACCACATCAATATAGATTACGAAGTCCAAACTGGGTTCTCTTGTACTCAATAGATTACATAAAACCACACTTAATAAATTAAATAAAACTCTAATATGATTCCAAAACGACCATAGATTTGCAGCTTGCACTCCTTAACATTGGCAAGATGAGTTCTCAGTAATCCATGAATATAATTACAGAAGTAGGTAAATTAACAATAAATTGGTAAATCTAATCAACTGGATGGAATTCTTACAAAGTAGAGTAAAATTCCAAAAATTACCTGTACATCCTTGAACTGTGAAAACAAAGCCAATGACACAGAGTTTCACCCGCTGAAGAATGGCAGGCACCATAGCACCCATCCCATAAAACACCAAATCCCACAGACCCCTCAATGATGATAAAGAAATTTAATTAAAAAGAAGAAAGAGAAAATGAATACTTTGCTGTTCAAAGGGACTGAAAGATAACTTGAAGCAATAACAAAAGGGGAAGATAGATTAACAAAGACCCAGAAACAGTGTAAATAAAAGCAATGACAAGGCAGTTTATGAGATACCCAGAATTGGTTTCCCGTAAAGAACACAGGTAAAGTTTTCTCTAATAAAGTTCTCAACTTTCTGAACCTCTGAGATTTCCATCTACGATAATTGGACAGTTTTCACTAACATGAGTTACAATTATTTGAAACCTATAAAAAAATCCAAAAAAAAAAAGAGAAAGGAAAGCAATAACACTCTGGAGTGTAACAGACTGCTTCAAGACAGATAAAAGTTTGGGTAGTTTATTAGGGACAACAGAGCTTAGAGAGAGAAAGGGATTTAGCTAGGAAGAAAGAGGTTAGTGGGAAGTTATTATACCATTAATTTAGTGGAAAAGGTCAAAACTTCGAGTGGGGAACATTCACACTTTTAACGGGGATTAATACTTTGTATTACTTTTTGAAAGATGGAAGTTAGGCTTTCTAGTCCCAGGGATTTGTTTAATGGGGTTTCTTGTGACTGTAACTTCATGGTTGCTAATTTTATGCTTACTTTTCGAAAGATTTCCACACATATATCTTCGTTTTTTCCTTTATAATATGGATTAGTTAACTTGGAAAGAGAGAAGTGAAGTTCTTGCGGGATATGTGTCAAGCATGTTCTAAGTTAAAGTTTGCCATACGCATCAGTAGTCAGGATGACCATGTGATGGCTTTATTTGCTTCTTCTGACCCCTTTGCCTTAGTTCTACAGATTTTCAAAGATTTTGTACAATTGACTTGTCGAGTGTTGGTGACATTTTCATCTCATTGGTTGTGATCTCCTTATTTTACTAGTAATATTTCATAATAAATCCAAAGTTTGAGTCTCTCCAATAACATATTTACCGTTTCCTATTTGTAATTTATGTCATAAAAACACAATCATAAATATAATAGAGTTGTTTTTCTGAGTCATTGGATTATGAATTTTTAATCCGAGAAAAGCTCAAATTTGAAAATTAAAATTTTTTATCTATAATTTTTTTTCTTATTTGTTATGTATAAAATTTTATTAATTTAATTTGTAAATATATTTATTAATTTGGTTCAAGAAAAAGAAAAAAGAACAAAGGGTATGGGATCACCATCAGAGGCTTCTTACAGATGGTGCTTTTATTCCCAAATCCAATAATCAACCAAAATGTTTGAGTTCTGCCAAACCCTGTGAAAATTTGGCAGGTTGGGAAATGAGCCAACGTGACTATAAAATACAGTACTAAAAAAAAAAACTAAATTCTACTACTCGTATCGTACGTATAAGATAAAAGGGTTGGTTACAAAGTTGACGAGCATAGCTATGGTCAGCTATTAGATCATAATAGTGGCAGTCCAATAATCGATTTTAAAGTATTTAGTAATTTAATGGTTAAAAATTAATTATAAGTTATAAAATAATAATAATTATTATTATTATTTATTATTAATATAATATATATATTAATTTTAATTACTTAAACAAGAAACTATAATATAATTTTTTTTTTTAGTTCATAAAAATTATTATAAATCAATATAAGTACAAATAAAATAATAAAAAAAATATTTTGCTTGTTAAAAATCTAAAAGCAAGCTTTTAATATAAAAGTTTTAAAATTACATGTTTGTTTGGTTCAATTTTTACACTAAATTTTTTTCAATTTAACAAATTAAAAGTTAAACTAAATGTTTGGTTAGTTCAGTTTTTAATGATACAAACCCAAAAATTGAATTAATTGTTTAACAAAATAAAAATAAAAACTAATGATTGAAAATTTTTAATTATCAATTTTTAAAATTTATATTAAAAGCTTACTTTTTATAAAAAAAAAAAAATTGTATCTGTCAGCTTTTTTATATTAAATGATAGCTTTTAAAATTTTATTTCATAAAATAAATTTTTATTTTTTTATTTATATTTAGATCAATTAATAATAATTTTGTTAATTAAAAAATTATATATTTTCTACTATATTTTTTGTGTTTAATTATTTATTTTTTATATTTTACATGATATACATTATTAATAATTAAAAAATTAGTATATATATCACATTAATGTCATAAAATATAATTATCAATAGTTATTTTATAAATTATAATTAATTTTGAGTTATTGAATATTTTAAAATTAATTATGAATAGTTAATTATTGGTCGTTGCTGTTATCAACTCACAATTAACTGTTATCGCTAACTGTTTTTATTGATCACTAACTGCTAACTGCATTATTGAATGAAATAGATCTTACAATTTTTCATAAAAAGTAAGCTTTTAGTACAATTTTCAAAATTTGAAATTTCAACCTTTGATTTTTGTTTTTATTTAAGTAAACGCTCAGTTTAACTCTTGGGTTGTTGGATTTGTAATGTTTAGTGCAAAAGCTGGACCAAACAAATACTAATTTTTAAAAATAAAATCAATTCTTTAAAGGACATTTATAAATAACCTTAAAATTATTTCAAATGATTGTATAAAACAATAAAAACGTATAGAAAACCTGCAATTCTTTCCATTTATACTTTCTAAACCAATTTAATGTCTATACTCAATTTATTATCAGAATAAGAGGAAAAATATGTAGTATTTTTAACGAGATAAGGGTGAAATCTAATAGCATGTAACCGAAGTTATTGTTCCAAAATCCATAAATGAATGCTTATTGCAACATGTTACATTCACCTGCATATTTGGAATTTACTTGTTAAGATCAAATTTATATTTTTTTCATTCATAAATCAATGCACATGGTGACATATTACACTGACCACATAATTATAATTTTATTTATTCACACCCAATTCACATTTTTACCTGTAAATCAAATTACTTAATATTTTATTATGTACAACATATAATTTTCATGATATAATATAGAATTCTAGATAGAAAAAAATAAAAATAAAAATTCATAGGACCATTCAGCTTCTCATATTAAAATAGATTTTCTGTAGACCCAACCAATCAAGCATTGATTGGTAGGCACCAGATTTTCTCTCATGGGTAATAATGTGGACGGTGAGAGTATGATATGGTTATCATGCACTATGCAGCATGTGACCAAAAGATCAACAGGAGGAGAAAGGTCCACTTAATTACCTAATAATCTCCTTTAAAGTAGTTGGTTAATTATGGACCATAAAGCTAAAAGTTTCGAAATTCCAAGTATTTCCATTTTTTTATACATCATTAATCTCCTACTAAATGGAATCAGCTATATAAATTCTTATTTAAATTCCTCCGTACAAAGTTAGATTAGCCTCAATAATTTTAAATAAAATTTTAACTTATAATTCTAGATTTTAAAAAGAAAAAAATGGCTTTTGATGAGCCATAATACGTGTCATAAGGCAGAAATTTTCTTTATGATTAGATATTTATTTATGTATCTAGAGGCTTAATTTGACGAAATAATTACATCTTCAATTTTTGACTTAAAATTTCATTCTTTTTTCCTCTGTAAAAAATAAATAAATAAACAAATTATGTGATTTGGTAAGAAGTTTACATATATTTTAGAATGAAATTCTAGAAGTAGAAAAGTCTGGCTTTGATAAAAGCCATCATCGAAAGCATATTTTCCTTTTCTTCTCACGCGATGAAGAGAAAATTTGATTCCAATGGCGAATTGTCCATGTGTTGCATTCGTTGTACATCCCTTAGGGAAAACAATTTGATTTGAGGAATCTTGATTCTTAACTATAATCCAAAATAAATAATTTCTGTCAATTCTTTTTGCAACCTATTTGTAAAGTACGTGAATGAAGTTGACAGAAATCGGTGTTTTATCCTACAAATATTCCCCCCCAAAAAAAAATCTTGCAATTATCAATATCTGAAAATAAGAAAGTCGGTTAACAAGAACATTAGCAAATTACTTGCAACTCATCGAGAAATTTTCCAATTCTAAAGACACATTATTTCTCGAGAAGTATAATTATTTTCAATTTTTGTAAGTGATTACAGCAACGAATGACCTCTCTCGTGTGCGCAACCCAAATCAGAAGACCATTTATTAAACAAATTCGAAGAGAGTTTTGGTATTACTGTTCGCTGTCAAACTGCATTTTTTCTAAAAATAATTAAAAATATATTTTTTTTCATAAAATATTTTTTACCAAAGGGAATAGAGCAAAAGAATGGGGCACAATAGAGTTGTGTCTACGTTAAAACATCCCGACATCATACACTATTATTCTATTCTATTACGTGTATCAATCTCAACGAAACTAACTTTGTAAGTGGTGGGGCTTACGCCTATCACTCATATCCAACGCTATACTTGCAACTCACTCCTTTTATTCTCCCGAAATATTTTAAACTGATTCCCAACTACACTTTTACAGCATCACAAAATCAACTTATCAATTTTTTTTTCTTAATACACAGCTTTCAATTTAAGGTCAGTGAGTGTAGTTTTTAAATAAAAGAGTAAAATAATTAAAAATTAAAAATTAGATTTTAATTTGACTCAATTAATTTTGAAACAAATTGTAAAAAAAAAAACAGAGAGCAAATTTCACCTCTTATGCTCTTAACCCTTTTTCTTCATTTTCAACCTCTATAAAACTATAGTTTCCACTCCATAATTGCTAGATTGAATAATCCCTTAGCGGCATTGTCCATAAGAAATCCAACATTACAAGCCTGGGACCTCACAAATGGGTTTCAACTTTCAACTACTTGTATCGTCCCATTTATGAAAATGCAAAAGGTTTCATTATCATGCTGCTCATTATTTTAATTCTTTCACTCTTTTTTAGTTCAACTTTATAACCCTTTAATTAAGGCCGACAAGGAGTGTGCCTTACATGGAATATTTACCCACACCCGATGGGATCTCTCCAAACCCAGTTAACAAGGAACCTCCCTCGGTTCGAAGGAACTTTTTATGACTTGGAATGAGAAGGCATTAACTTTCTGGTCCCATTGATCCACCCAAGGGTTCAGCAACTTCAGTTGGGCCATAAGGTAAGCGTTGACTAGGAATGAAGAATCCAGAACTGTATTGCCTTCTTCGAAATAGGGATTTCTCCATAAATGCACACAAAAAAAAAAGAAAATATTTACAAATATATTTACTTATTTACACTGTTTTAAAAATATTTTTGTAAAAACTTACTATTCTAAAATCTCTAGTTTTTTTTTATCGCAGTATATATTTAACATATTAACATATATAACATATTATGTACATATAAAAAATATATTTATAGTACATACATAGTATATTGGTATATATGTATGCCAAATAATATTAATTTATTTCAAAAGTAAGATATCTTCAGGACCCCACGACTCATTAAAGTTTTATTAGGAAGTGATTGAAATTGTTGATAAATGTTAAAAAAAAATTAAGTTTTTTTTATTTAATTAACTGAATTTTTTATAAAATATTTTTCTCAAATATATTTTTGGAAAAAAAAAACATTCACTTACATGTTTCTCTCAAAAAAACATTTTTCAAAATTCAAAATAATTAAAAATATTTTTTTCCTAAAGTGTTTTTCTCAAAACATTAATGTAAAACAAGGCCTAAGAAAATACAAGAATCCGAATCCCACCTATCTTCTTCCACAAGTCACAAAGCTTCCTCCACCTTCCTCTTTTGACATAATACATCCTTGGTATGTACTTTCTATCAAGCATATCATCGAGTAAGTTACGTGTTTCACTAGCTTTTTTCTCTTTACAAAATGCCTCAATCATCACCCTATAAATAACATCATTTGGCTTAACTCCATTTGCCTGCATATCATTCATAAGTTTAACATCATCTAACATTTCTTGCTCACAATAGCCATTCATCAAGAACAAATAAGTTTTTGTATCTGGAAATATGTCCGCCTAAAATTGTTGGATAAGCGACAACATTTGGAATCATACCCACATATGACATTTCGTCTAATACCTTAACTGCGTCTACTACCTTAACTGCGTCTAATACCCATATTTGCTTCTGCAATTCTTGAACATGGCATGCACTTAATCATACCTTTTGCTTTGCACAAAAGCATTTAATAGTGTGTTGAGCGATATAACATAATGTTGTACCTTAAAAATCTAAGATTCGGATAAAAGTTTTTAAGAGCCAAGTCGGGCCTGTTAAGAGGGACCATACAGTGATGAACAAATTCTCACTGCATTTGATCTGGGCATTGCGCAAGTCAGAAAGCAAAATTTTCATGGTGCCAAAAGCGCAAGAAAGTTATGAACGGCCAATAATTAAAGGTATTTTTTTTTTCATTTACTGTCACTCTATTAGCAATTTTTTAGTTTATGTTCTTTTAGGATTTTTTTTTCAGAAATTACAACAGTAAAAATTGAGGAAGAAAAAGATGGTTTTTTAGTAATTTTCAAGTATTAACATTAATTATCTTTAAACAGTAATTATAAATTATTTTATTCAATTTTTCTTGTTTATTATCAAGTTCACGCACTGCAAAATTTGTTGGAGATACAATCTCTTATCATGTCAGCTAAATGAGGTCATATGTGATGAAATTGTAATTCTTAGAGGGGCTATTTGTACCAAAAATAAGGTATAAAGGACAACGTGGACCAAAAACAAGTACAAGAGGCAAAGTGGTGAAAAGGACATGAACATGCTGTATGTACGTGTTAAGCCAAAATTTAAAAGGAGACTTTTTAAAACATTTCAAAAAACAGAACATATTTGAGAAAAAAAATTTAAATGACATCAAATAATTTCCTCTATTAAATATGTAGATCTCCAATTAACAATTAACAACTAGCAACCCAGGAAGTTGCCCAATATTATTTATTTCCTGCATCAACATTATCGACTCTCATATTCGATCATATAGGGTAACTTGAGGTATGTGGGTATATAAAGCAAGGTCAAAATTGTGCAAGTACTGTAGCTGCTAAATATTATTCAAAGTTCACCACATCAAGACAAACTATCAAAAAGTCAATAGAAACACTAGACTACATGAAGTTGGAAATGCAGGTTTAGTTTGCCCTTCCCAGTTCTCAGGGAAAGAAACATGGATTTGGTAAAATTCATCATCTATTACCAGATAGACTGCAACATTAATGAGTTGCGCTGGAAGAGAAATCAAATAGAGAGACAAACAGCTGCATTCCCAGAAACCATAGACATTTGGGGCTGATGCTGAGTATATTCAATAAACAAAAAATGAAAAAACAATGATAGAACACCTATAACAAATTCCTATCTCAAGTGGTGGAATTTGAGATTCAATTTTCTTTTCCAAATGGAGCAAAATTCTAATCATAGCATCATAGATACCAAATACAGAAACTGAGACTCAATGGCAATACAAGGGAACCAGGCTTTCCTTCTTCCCGACAGGACTCTTCTCTATCTTGGGTTGTAAAAAACAACAAAAAAAGAGGAGTAACTCTTCTAAGAATTTAAGAAATGAGATAAGAGGAAAAGTAACCATAGCTACAGAAAATACCATCCAGGTAGTTGCAACATAAACTGGGTGTTCATCCACTCGAGGATAATGAAGTGTCCTCAGCACTGGTCCACCAACAAATTATGTCAAATATAAATACAAAAGACATTAGGTATCTAAAATTGAAAAGGTGGAAGTACCTGAAAGGCGTAGCATCACCAATGAAGAACCTAGTAGAGCCTTGTATCAAGCAGAAGCCAACTGTTCAGTTTGTCCTATTCTTTAAACTGTTTCTTCAATTCTTCTACAACTTTTATTTCTTCTTCTTTGTTGAGTGTACAGGTCCTCCAATCAGCTCTTTCTGGCATGTTCAACAACCCTGCTAGCACCTGCAGAATATTCCATTTCACCCTTACTATAATGATTTCAAGTACTAAGCACTCCAGTTTGCTGATTGCATATTTATACACACACCCACACACTATAATTTACATTTCAAATGAAGGGACCCGCAATAAACTTCATTTAATTCACATAAGAACCCAATTTTATTTTATTTATGCAATCTCCCAAAATCAACAATTGTCCATTAAAGCCACTTAACCAAAAGAAAGCAAATTTAAATCATAACGGTTAGAAATCATTTTCAGCAGCCATTACAGCCCCATGTCACGTTAAAAATGTCTATGTTAAACTTAGGAGAAAATATTAAACACCATTTTTTACCTCCCCCTCAACACTCCCCTACCCCCCCAATGGCGACCACAGGAGAAAAGAAATGCAACTGATCATGATTTGAAGCAGACAATGGATTCCCAAGGTGATTGGATGGACAACATAAATTAGTAAACATGCAATATTCAGCATATATAGTTCACAAATGAGTTCAGGAAATAAGGCCGCTATACAAGTAATTGGATTATTTAAATAATAGCGGACTAGGACAGAGTTCAAGAACCTAGAATAATAGGTCTCGATGAATGCCTTACATATCTATCCCCATATAATTATAATCAGTGCAGTGGATCACTGTTATACTTTGTACTGATTTTGTGATTTTGGTCACAGATAATCAACAAATTAACTGTTCATTACCCTGTAAATCAGTCAGTACCACATCATAATATTTGTAACATGAAAAATGAAGAGCATAAACACAGAAGCTAAATTAGAACTTAAATACACAACATCAGGAGCAGTGATTTGAGCTGAAAAACCATGAACTCAGGTTATATAACATGTGATCAACATTAGAATAAAAAAATATTATTCCCCCAGGCTCAGTTAATAGTAAACACAAGGTTTAAATCAATTATCCCAACCAACATGCAACAAGATTCAGCAGAATTTAAACATTTAGCAGTTGGCTTAGTATGATAATATCTTACTTCACGTCCGAATTGTGCTGGAAATCTCTCATTCTCCTCAATGGATCGGGATAATATTGTACCATCAGTGAGTTGCACATAGAAGAAACTATAGTTCCTATCAAACTCTTTCCTCAGCCATTTTCTTCCATCTGATAAATTATCAACTGCAAGAGAACAACACTATAAAGATATATTGCAAATCAGGAGTATCAATCGTTGGTAAAATTGCAATAAAAGAATCCATCTGGATTGAGTTGAAACCAGCATAATACTTTTAAGGAGCTTCGCCAAGGAATTAGAATGAAGAATAGCACTTGCTTTGTATTAGTAACTTTAAAGCAAAAATACAAAAGGGGATAGATATCATCATCTCAGGAAACTATGGTCCGTATAAAAATAATTAAGCATAACAACCTAGAATGATACAACTTACATTTCATAGTGGCAAATTTAAAACCCAACTTTTCAGCAGCCATATTAAATATATTTTTAAGGGAAGCTGCTCTGGATGATGGAACAGGAACAGCCTATGGAAGAAATAAAGATTGAATAAGTTAAAAAAAGCAAGAAATAATGTAGCAAACGCCACATTAGTAAATAAAGGCAGGTTCTTTACTATCATTATTCTGTCATTAAGACCTTTAAAGAGAATAAAATGTTAAAAAAGCCGGAGTTTCTCATGTACCAAAAACTAATATACCAATGATAAGGAGAGATTTGAACAGCAATCTGAAGAATTTGATAATTCCAAGTAAAGATAGAGATCCGTGAAAAATAGCACTGGTTGTTTCATTTATAAAAAAAAATAATAATATTTATGGATTTTTTTTAAGCATTTCAACAACTTCAATACATTAAGCAACTACATGTCTATCGGGGAAACTATTTTGACTTTACCTGAAGATTAGCATGAATACCACGCTTGGAAATATACTCAAATAAAACTGCCTCCTTGCCCTGGTTCTTATAATATGCTTCAAGATTGTTACAGAGTTTAACAAGTTCAAATTCACATTCTTGGTGTAGAGAAAGGGTATTAGGCAAATGCTCAATGGGTATAAATAGTATATGATCTTGAACAAGGGGGCCTTTGGCCAGGGCACTATAGTAATTTTCTCCTATACTAATAATGAGATGTGACTCCACGCTGGGGCTTGACAAACAAAACCAGCACTCTTTTGACCTGTAACACAATTACAGGATTAATAGCTATGCAAGTAGCCTACTTAACTGTATTGACATCAAAATCATTAAGGACAAATACAAAAATAAGCATAACAAAACAACAAAATCAATATTCCAAATTAAAGAGAATAGCAAATTCAAATGTTTTAAACCTAAACAGAAATCAACATGCATAACCAATCAATCATATAATTAAATACTAACCTATTAGCATTAGCATTTTCAAAGCCTCGTCTCTTGTGAGAATAGTTCTCACCTTCACTCTGCAAATCGTGCTTAAAGTTGCAATCTGGACCTCTTTCACACTTCCCTTTGATAAGAAAATCAATACAAACACCTCTCAAATATTGTTCCCTCGAGTCCATGTCATGCTGAAAGTGGCATTTTTCTCCTCGTGGACAAGAACCTGAATATATAAATTTAAAACACAGATTATCTCCATCCCCAGCACCAGTTCTCTTACGTTTCTGGGAGACATCATATCTCCAATATTGTGAATCAGATACACTTTCACTTTCACTAGGCCTCTTGGTGACTTCTTTAGAAGGAACTGATTGCTCAACAAATGTATATGGAGATAAGGTAGTGTTAGGGGGTTTCATGCTAATCTCAGCAGCAGTCATTGAAGATCCAGGAGTAGGAGAAATTGCATGGATGAATTTCTGAGAAACAAGTGTAGGAGGAAAGAGTTATTTGAAGGCCCAGAAGATAAATCTAAATTGACAAGGCAGAATACAAATTGCAAGATGGTAATAGTATCAATGAGAAGCGAGTAGCATATATCTAATAATGCATAAGTCACAACTGCTACACAAATTTATGTTGCTTTTTTTAATATTCAAACAATAAAGCTTCATATTTGCAACAAAAGATAGTCGGAATCAAAATGCACATTAAATAGAACTTATTGGAAATCATGGTGAGAATAATAATTAGACCTGTTTATCCTTATTTCCAACTGAAGCAAGACCCAAGAAGCGGGTAACATGCACAGCATCAGTGTTAGAGTAAGGTTCACGAGTATAAAATACACCCTTGGTTCCTGCAATGTGATAGCTGTCACAGAAAACAAACATTTATCAGAATGATAATAATAATTCAGTTAAAAGTAAATATTAAATGCATGTTCAGTTCTAATGGGAAAAAAAGTGATGAACCACCAGAGCACGTGGTAGAAGAATTTCATGTATCAGTTTTCATTCACCTAAGCAAATGAGAATCAGCTACACAATAAAGTCAAAGATCATTATATGCCTACTTTCTTTAATTTTCAGTTTTGAGATAAAACACTATTCTTCTTATTAGGAATTAAAAAAACATGTAGGCAAAGCATTGTTACCCAATCCCATAATTCCACTTTGTATAAAACAAGAATACTTGACATGAAACACTTCTAAAGCGCACATAGAATAGACACTAAACATGACATACCGTGGTTTAATCTCTGCTACTAACTCAGATACAGTAGAATCACTACCTAAAGAATCTGATATTCCCACGGGAATATCAGATTTAGAAGCTCTATTCGTGACCCCACTTGGCCACTCGTTAGTGATTATCTATTAAGGAAGTCAAACACATAATTAGAAAATGAAACTAGTAAATAAAATTGGAGCTACTGGTAGAAGTTTTTCATAAATAACAAAAAAGGATATGTTAGAAACAAGTCAATTATTCCAGGTTCCTCAGCCAACGCTCGCAATGCATCAACATCATCTTGACTGTATGTTCCAAACTGTTGACCATCCGATGACTGCCTACCAGATAAGTAGGCAACAGATAAACCTAAATGCCAATGTCATAAAAAATTAGCTAATAAAACAATTAAAATTGGCCATTAAGATAATCAGACGACACAGAACAAAAATATGAGCTCCAATTAATTGATTGATTAACGTGAACCAAAAACTGCAACTGATTGATAGATGAGATCAATGTCAATAAGCCTAATTAAACTGCGTTTTCTTTCTTTTTTTTCTTTCCTTGAAAATAAAATGCGTTTTCTTATGATAAAACGAAACGGAGAATTTCAGCGTCTAAGTGTGGAATAATACCGTGAAAAGTGAACTTGCCACTGCCTCTAAGCCAATAGAGATTCTCAGAAATTTCGAAACCGTCCATTTTGAACCCCAATTTTGCAGAGTTCTTCGAAGTGACCGATAAAAGTTTAGGGGCACCTACGCCGTAGTCACCAATAAAGTAGGTCGGGAGGGGAATTTGAGAGCGGCCTTCGACGTAGTCCATGAACTCGTCCAGAAGCTCCGGAGAAGACGGAAAGAACTGTCCCACGCAGAAGATCGCATCGAATGGTCCTGCTGACTTGTTCACCTGCAGTTTCATTAGTGTCATTAAGTCATATTAGCTCGAAAGTACACTAAGAAAGGAAGGAATTTAGGTAGAAAGAGAAAGAGGGAAACCGATTGAAAACGCTTGTAGAGCTGGGTGAGGCGGCCTAGAACGTCGCCGCAGAGAAGGATTCTTGGTGGAGCCATAAAATTGTTGATGAGAGCGTGCGTAGAAGACGAGAGAAAAGGGTTAAAAACAGGACTGTCGCCCGTTGGAGGAGAAGGATTAATCGGCTGGAAGGAGTTGGACCTGGTCTGATTGGGCCTACATGAAACTTCAAGCCCTTCGAGTGTACGAATTAGGGCTTTAATTTGTATGTCCTTGGGAATTTGACAATGGGGCAGAAATTCTGAATAGGGAACGAGCCTGCCCGGAGTGGAAGATCCTCGGTTCCCATCCCGATGCATTTAATTATTTATACAATAAAAATGGTAACATATCTATTTTTAATACTGTGAATATATATAGTATACATAAATTTTTATTATATATTTAAAAATAATGATATATTAATACATTTATAAATATTTTAGGTATTTATTTAAAATATAACAAATCTCTCTGGCACTAACACAAAAAGAGAGAAATAACAGTAATGTAACAATCAAAATTTGAAAGCGAATCGATGTTCAATGGGTTATTCAGGATCCACTATGTGCCTTCTGCTAGCTCTCAAGTCTTAACACTATCTGACTTCGTAGCCATCCGCATGAGCTCCAGGATATGTAGTTAACTGAGATCATTCTCTAAGATGTTCTACTAAATTAATTATCCCTGTAATAGAGAATGATTTGATGATGAGCCCAAGTCTCCTTACTCTCTGTTTGGATGGAGAGTAGGGAAGAGAGGTTGTATTTCTCTCCAAACACTCCAACTATAATAGTTGTTTACTTATTTCAGACATTACAATGTAAGGAAATTCTTATTGACTCCCACATCCCACTAATTTGGATGGAAATAAAAGTGACCTTATATAATAATTTAAAAAAAATTTAATTTCTCTCCACTTACTTTTAGTTACCTCTTCAATTTTTTATCCAAATTATGAACAGAGGAAAAGTTACATTTTTTTTCTATTTTATCTTCAATTACATCTTAACAAACGAAAGTCATAATTATTAATTGAAACCAAATGAAAACATCAAAATATATGAACATTTTTTCTTTTTTGGTCTATATCCAGATTAATAGCCGAAGCGTGCAGAATAAAATTCCGAACGATAATAAAATACTATTTTAAAAATATTTAAAATATCAATATATTCAAAACTCAAAATTGAAATATCTTATAAAGCTGTCATATCAATTCATCCACGGAATTTCAGTATCAACACTCCTTTTATTATACTGGATCTTCTCTTAGCATTGACACTTTTGCTATATGGCAAACAAGTTTAAGTACCATCGGCTAAAATTTCATGACTTTGTAATAAATTTTGTAAAATGACGGAAGACAGGAGGCCCAAGAGCATAAACCATAAAGGTTATCTTTTTTTTTTTTTTTTCATTCAAAACTCAAAAGCGAGCAATAATTTTTTTATTACAATTATTTAAGAAATAGTACTAAATAAGGAGGAGAACAAAAAATTAAAAATCACGATATTTAGATTATGATAATTTTTAATTGATTGAATGTTTTAATTGCAAAACCACCCTTAATTCAATTCGTTTTATTTTTTAAAAAATTACTCTTCATTTTTGACTTATGCCTTTTAGCTCGCCAATAAATAAGACTGTACAAAAATTAATCAAACAAATTAAATCAAAAATCATTTATCTATGTAGTTTCATAAATAGATATGATTTTGAAATTTTTATAAATCGATTTTTTTATTTAATTTTGAATTAAAAAAATATAAATCTAATAAAATATAACCGAACCAATATATATATATATATATATATATATATATATATATATATATATATATATAATACTACTAATTTTTTAGTCTTTTAAAATTATATACTCTTTAATCTTGCTCATTCATAGTGTTATAAATGAAGTTAAAATCTTGTACTAAATTTTTATATTTTAGATAATATTTGTATTTCTATTTTAAAAATAGTTTTAAATTAATATTTATTGAAATTTTAAAATATTTTATTTTTTTATTTATCAAATTGAATATAAATAATATTAGTTTTGATTTTTTTAATATTACTTGATTTGAATAAAAATTTAAATGTTTAAAAAGTGATTTTATTGGTTTAGTTTTTTTTTTTTTTTTTTCTAAACCATAAAAAAACCAACCCTGAGCATCTCTACCAACAAGTACACACGTCAGCTTGGAATCACCATTACTATCATTGCTTTCCTCATGCAAAGGTCTCTTACACTGAACTCAATCAATATAATTATCGACATCAGCTATAAAACTTTTTAATTTAACTATGTAGTTTAATTAATAAGATCATCCAATCTTAAAATACACATATCACTTGAACTTACTTTCACGAATTCATTATAATGAAATTGAAATGATTGTTCAACTGATTTTTTTTTAAACTATTTAACGTGAAGGAGTATACTCCTTTCAAGTTCATCCAAATATAATAAATTATATTAGGTTGATCTTAAATATTCATTTATAAATAAATGAGTTGATATTAAATTTTATTGAATAATTTATCTTTTTAAAATTTTTATAAAATTTAATTTTAAATAGAAGAATAAGTAAATTAATTATAATGCAACTTATGATGTTGAATAAATTTGAGAGAATTTTAATGCATACTATGAATATTTGTGTCATTTAGCAAGCCGGGTTTTTCTTTTACCAAAATCGAATTCGCAAGGTTAGATTTAGTATGGATCAGGATGATAATTTCGAATCTATATATTATAATTATATATTTATTTCTATTCTAATTTATATATTTATATTCTAATTATAATTAGAATATAATTTTTATAAATTGAGACGATAATTTATCCAATTCCCATCTTATATTCCAACATGACAAGTGAATAAGTTAGCACCGCAAAATGGCTTAAATTCCAACTTGACAAGTGAGTCAGTAACCACCACAAAATGACATAAATTTATCATTATTCACAGATGCTTCTAAACGTGATTAGAAACAAGGTCCCTCCGAGAGATTTTTTTTTTTTAACAATTCAATATCCTACTATTTAAAAATTACTTACTAATTTAAATTCGCATCCCACATATCCATTAAAAAAGAAAATACTGTCCTATAAATTTTAAAAATATTTTATACTAATAACTAGAATTTGTGAATTTTAGTTAAAAAATAAAAAATTTCTACCATCGTGGAAATCATTTTTCAGCCTCAAATAAAATTTACTGCGTATGTTTTGCCAATTCCTGATTCGGTAAACATAGCAAGAGGACACAATCAAAAATCATTTTTTAAGATTTTTATTTTTTCTTAAATATAGCATATTTTTGTCATTATTATATGATTTAAAAATTTAGAATAACTTATTGTTATTTTATATTAAATATATAGTCAAATAGTAATTAGTTATTGATAGCTGATTTTAGTCAAATCAACTTCTAATTTCATAAATTTTATTTAAAAATTTCTTCATGCCAAACGTCAATTGATAGTTAATTTTAATTTGTTTTATTCAAATATTATGTATATTTTAAATTTATTAATATATATAAGATATTTGTATTTTTTTAAATAACTCTTATCAATAATAATATTTATGAATATAAAAATAAAAAATAATAATAATAAATTTATAAATAATACATACATAAATTTTATGCATATTTTTAATGTATTAATGAAATATATAAAAAATTATATTTTAACAATTATTTAAATATTTAAAGCAAACCTCTTTTATCAAGTATTAATATCAACAATCGTTATTAATTATTAACATAGCGGTAGGTCGAATCAAATAGCCCCTTGATAAATTAGCTATTTTTTCATAGCACAAGTTGGATGCCTATTTGCAAGATTTAGGACTTGTATGGCCTATTATATGATTATAATCTAATATTTATTAACGCTAAATTATATTATAATCTAATTTGATAAAAAAAATAATATAGTTTGATCAATAAATTGTATTTGATAAAATATATTATTTAAAAAATTAGATTATAATATTTAAAAAAACTAATAAAATTAGCATTCAAAAAAACTAGTAGATTGTGACATTTTTTTATGCCCTTATTTTTTTGTTAAATTAATTTTTAACACTTAATGTATCATTTTTTAAATTATTTTGGATTGATGTTATTTATTATTTTGGATTAAAATTAATATAAATATATTATTTTATACCATTTTATATTTTTCAACTAATTTTACCAAATATTTGTAATTCAATCAACTAGATTATAAATTATAATTATATTATCAATAAATTATTAGATTATCAGCTACTTTTACTAAACAAAGCCTTAATATTTAAATTTCAAAAATAAATATTTTTTAGATTGGTTCGAACCTGATGAATCATGTTTATTTATTTATTTTCAATAAATAATTAAAATTAAATATTAAATATTAAATATTTATTTTTAACAAATAAACAGTTTTCCTTAAATTATAACATTTAAGTTTGACTATTTATTAATAACAAAAAATGAAGATGACTATCATATGCAAACCAATTTAAGGAAATATCAATCTAAATTTTAATATTGTCTTATATATTAAATATATTATATTATATACTTTTTTTAATTATTAGTATTTTGTTATTGGGATCGAGTTCCCTGATTTTATTTTATAACTCATACATAAAATATATATAGATACACAATTTCATTTAAATTATTATCATTGTCTTTTTTATACATGATTCGTTGATATTAGATATTGAATATATGAGTTTTCACTTTTATTACGATAATATGACAATTAAGTGTAACAATGCTGTTAGGTCGATTGCTAAATTATTATCAGACCTAGTCTATAGATAAAACTAATAAAATAATGATATATAAACATCTTAATTTTATTCTAAAACTTCTTATTTAATTATTTAACAAAATAATTAAATTAACTACAGTTAATTCTCCTTTTCTTTCTCACTTAATTAGAAAGCAACCTTCTGCAAATTGATTAGCTTCATATCCTCCATTCAGTAGTATGGTTGTGGTTCTAATATGACTAGTAATAAATTTTATCGAAGAAATTATTAGATAGACATTTAATTATATAATATTATACATTTAATTAGATTTATATTAATTAATATAATTAAATTCATTAAATATGTGTGGTTATGTAGTTTACGATCTAAACCTATCTAAACAAAATTTCAATAATTCCAATCAACTCTTATAGCCAGTCGTATACGTTAGCACAGGTGTCCAAGCTCTGCTTGTCATGCTCAAGTGTTGGAGTCACTGAATAAAAAGTCTAAGATCTCGTCTGCAAACCCACAGCTAGCGTGAGAGCGAAGTTGAAATAATTTCACTAATTATTGTTATTAATTTTCTGCATGTCTATCAATGATTTTGTGCAAGACTCAACCCTTTAATCTTTGAAATTGTGTTCAGCTGTTCACGGTGAATACCCCTTTCAAACACTTATTTCCCTTGAAAAATTTCAACTTTTATATTTTGAATTAATGATTAAAATAATTAATGGACGTGTGAGATTTGAGTTAATGATTAAAGTAAAAGACACATATATTACAGTAAAATAATCGTACATTTAAATATTTTATTTATAATAATTGAAAATTAATTAATATGCATTAATATCACCGTGATAAAATTAGTTTAAATATAAAATAGTAAAGTCAATCAATCAAAACAATTTATTGCCGAGATGTCAAATCCAAATTTACAGAATGTGCAGAGAGGAAGCATGTAATTTAATTTCCATATTTTTCTTTTTAATTTGTTTAAGCGATAATCAAAACCTTAAAATTAGCAGAAATAAAAAATAATAATAAGAGTAAGATGAACCAAAGAGAAATTCAAGGGTTAAAACTTTGAACACTAATTATTTATTTTAATTTTGCAAAGTGAATAAATAGAAATTTAAAATAAAATGTTATTTTATTGATTTGGGCTAGCCATAGAGACCGGATCTGAAAAAGTTTTGTCCAATTATCATGGTTGACTAGAAGTAAACCCTCAATGGCATGGAGAAAATAAAGCTAGCACTCCACGTCTCCAAATGCTATGCTACCATTTCTCTCTTCTCACTTAATTTCTCATCGCTCAACTCCATACAAGTAACTAGAAACGCTATCTCCATCTTAAACCATGACAATCCTTCTCTCATCTACTTCGGCCTCGGGTTTCATCGCCAGCTGGAATACGCCGGCCTCGCTTTTCCTCTTGCTCAATCTTGTCATCGCCACCATTTTCCTCATATCTTGTTTTAGCTCCACGAGGAAACCGGAAGAAGATATCCGGCCGTTTGTTAGAGCTCCTTCTCTCATTGAACGAGTTAAGTCCATCAACATGTCAATTTACAAGTACTCGCCCCTCGACTCAGAAACCACAACACAATTTGTGCATAATGCTGAAGCAGATTACACCGGCGGAGTTAATCAGCCTCCGCTCGAACGACCTCCTTCCCTGTTAGAACGAGTAAAATCCATCAATATCTCCCCCTTCTACAGATCCGAAGCGGAAATGAAATCGGCGGGTGAACCGGAGCAGGATACTCACCAGGTTTCGGATGAGGTATCGGGTTCTGCAGTGGAGCATCAGGTGAAGAGAAGTAAATCGGAACCCGGAGTATCTCGGGAGAGAAAGGTGTGGAAGAAGATGAAGAAGTCGGCAAGCGAGAGGGTGGTGGCCGTGGAGGATGGGGATGAGAAAGAAAACAGAGAAAGCGTGGAGCGGAGAAGGCCTCAAACGACGAGATTAGAGAAAACGGTGTTGTTAGAAGATGAAGGAGTAGATGCCAAAGCTGACGACTTTATCAACAGGTTCAAGCAGCAATTGAAGTTGCAGAGGCTGGACTCTCTTTTGCGTTACAGAGACATTCTCAAAGGAAAGTAATATTAAAGTTAAAATCTTTTAAATTTTTTTTTTCATGGCCAGCTAGCATGTTTTCGGTGAGCTTTTACTACATGTACCTGTAAATAAAATAAAATAAAAACAACGCTTTAGCTATCTTTAGCCTCTCCATGATAGTTGATATATGGGAATAGAAATGGAAGAATGGAGCTGCCTGTATTATGGGAGGAAGTTGAGAGGGAAGATGAACAGTGGACTGAAATGATCCCTTTTTGTTGTTTATTTCACGATGATCTATTCAAGTTGATTGCGGTTGATGTGGTTACTTCTGCCATTTTGCATCTTTGTTTGCATCGTATTCTATTTCTATGTAAGATTAAAAGTGTCATTAATTTGCACCTTCATGGGGCATTTGGCAATGGGTGTTTATTACTGTTTGGATTATTAATTAGAGTGTGACTGAGGTCTAAGGCCATAACTAACTAATGTCATTTGGGCAGCAATGATGATTAACAATTTCGATGCAGTGCTAAAATTAATAATAAAAAAGAAGAAAGGAATTAAGATTAGTTTAGGAGGAGGATAAGGATTCATTGTCCCGTCACATCAGAGTTTATGTGGTGATAGGCGTGTATGGCTACGAGGGATGTGAGCCTATTATATTATAACAACCACGTAGGGCTGGAGACTTCGTCTCTACGGCCTTGTTTAGAGAAATGATTACAAAAGTTGCCCGAGTTTCAAATCACAGATAAAGTCCTAAAATGAATGATATATATCATTAGGGCTTTCGCATTTTCAAAGTAGACAGTATTCTTTGTTTACCAAACTTGCAAGAAATGATGCCTTTTCACATTGCAAGTAAAAGATAACTATTGGCTTGGCAGAGTCTCTCCTTATCCTCTTTTGATTCGTTGGTTATTAATTCCATTGAGATATTTTTATTAGTATAATTTTTTTTGCTAAATTTTTTTTATAAGTATATAAATAGAACAAGGTCGTATGAAATTTATTGTGTTGTTGCCAGTTTCATGAGCAATGCCACAATTAATAAGAAAGACAGTCGCCTGTTCAGAATCTAATGAATTGAAAGGGGAGGACTTTTGGTTTACACTACCGTGAAATTCTGGGATAAACAAAATTTATATCAATCAAACCAATCAGAGTATTTTTTTTTTTTGTAGGTATATTAACTGTACGCATTTGTTCATGATAGTATATCATTTTTTTAAATGATCAAATATTTTGTTTTTTGAAATATATATATATATATATATATATAATTATTCTTATATTTGTAAATAAAATTAGATCTATAATGCAACGTCAACATGATTTTTGGGGTTTTTTTTTTGTTTGGTTTTTTAATTTCTATCGATGCTTGCCCAGTAAATTATTTGGATTTTTCTAATTTTATTATCATCACTCTGACTCAAACTATATTAGTGAAAGAAAAAAAAATGTCCACTCAATTTTCCTATCGAATTTTGGTGTATCCTCGATAATCAAGAATTATAATTATTAGAGTTGATAGTCTTTAATTTTCAGTAAATGACAACTGAAATTTTCGAACTTATTTTATTAAATTCTCATATTTTAATAATATTTTATTAAATTTTTAAATGTTCATGTTTATTTTTAGTTCGGATATAAGATAAAAAGTAAATGTATAAGCTTTTTTTGTGGTGTTTATAGTATTAGAGTACTGCATATTCTATTGAATCTTAATATTTTAGTCGTATTAAATTATTATTTTTATTAATATTAAGAATTTTTTTATGATTAAAATAAAAAAACATGAAGAATATTAAAAATATTGATAAAGTATTTTCTTACTATTAAAAGTTTAAAAATGATAATATTAGTTTTGTTGATAAGACCTAATTATGGTGCTAGAAAAAATTGGATTGGATAATGAAAATGTTGACAAATTAAGTGGGTAAACCATTTTTTCTATGTTTTACACTTTTTTTTTGTGTGTGTGTATATACGCTGATATAATAGTATTAAGGAAGTTTGTTGCGTATAAAAAGGTTAATTATAGATAGCATATGATTTATCTATAAATTCATCTTATGATATGCTATTATAGATAATGAACAGAAAAGAAATGTTAATAATATTATTTTTCAACACTTTATTTTCTGTTAATCCATTATTTTTAATAAAAAAATGTATAATATTTTTTCAGATAAAATTAAATATAATACTTTTTTTTTCTCTCTCATAATAATGACTAAAATATTATAATCTAATTTTTTATTTACCATTTTCTCTCCTCTCTTTTTTTGCTTATATCTCAAACAACTCTTTATTTTTTTAACTTTTTTATTCAAAATTAAAAAATATATAGAAAAATTATAAGAATTTTTTGGATTGATTTTTATATTAAGAAAAAAATTATTTTTAAATTATTAATAAAATAAAAATAGAATAAATGATAAAACAAACAAAAATTGATAATTAAGGGAATATTAATTTTATTTTTAAGGAAATAAAAAAACAATAAAAAATTATAATAAAATTTAATTTTAATATATTTTTATTTTTAAAATTAAAGTAGAAAATAATTTAAAAAATAAATTATACTATATAATTATTTCTTAAAAAAAATTGATAGAAGTCAAATTATTTTTAAAAAAAATTATTTAAATTTATTTATAATAATTTAAAATAAAAATATAAATAATTAAATTCAATTTTATTGGTTATATATATATTATGAATAATTTTAGTCAAAATCACTTTTAGAAAATATTATAGTAATAAATACTAAATTGATAACTTATTTTATAATTTTTTTATTTATATTTTTATTTGTAAGTAGTTAATTAATGATATAAAATAAAATGATCATAATTATCAAATCAAATGAGAGATAACTTGTTAAATAAGTTGTATGTTAAACTATTTAAATTTATTTACAATTTCAACAGATAAATAGTAATTTTATTCAATAGACATGATGATTTTAAAATCTAAAATTTATCTATAAAATAAGTGTACTCTAGAAGACTTCTCATATAAAAATTAAAAGCTCAAAAATTTCATGAACTGCTTAATTATCAAGTGGAATAAATCTAACTCGCATACTTTCAGCGATTTTTGTTTATCAATTATCAACTTATCACACGTTTAGTTGCTATTAAAAAAATAGAATTCTATAAGTTTTATAAATTCCAATTCAAAAAAGCAAAGGGACGAATCATATGTTTTACATATTTTAAAAAAAAGTGAAATAACATTAAAGGGGAAATATTGGTGAAACTGTAGTTGAATATATACGATTAATTTAAAATAAAGTTTTAAAATTTTAAAATGCTCGTTTTCTGATATATATATATATATATATATATATATATATATATATATATATATATATATATATATATATGTCCTCAACGTGTCCTCTCAACTTTTTATATATTTCCTTAATGTATTCTCTCAACTTACACGTGAAGTTTTAGTCTTTAAGTAGCTGTTCCCAAGTCAGACTTGGCAAAATTAATGTAGTGCAATTGTATCAGTTTGAATCATATTATATCAATCTATAATGTGTACCGACACTATAAAATTTTAAAAAATAATTAATAAAATCATTTGAATAAATAAAAAAATGAACAATAAAGTTGTTAATAAATAATATATTAAATTAATAAATATTTAAATAAATATTATTTTTATTTAAAAATATAAATTGCATAATATTTTTATAATAATAGCATAATAAATAATATTAAGTTAAACAATTTTATTATAAAATAATTTTTTATAAGAAAATATATATTTTATTATAAAACGTAAGAAAATTTTAATTTTTTTTTATGGAGTTCATTTATGATTGAAAAAAATATTTGTTACACAATACAGATTGTTAATGTTATAAGAAATCTGTCAAAAGTAGATGCATAAATAAAATAATAAAAAAACTATCCAAATATTATGAATAATACCACAAAAAATATTTTAGTCATTAGTATATATTATACAATATTTATGTTATAGAAGTTATTACATAATATTAAAAATATTATTACTTCAATAATTTATAAAGATTCTATAAACAAACTTTAGATCTATAAATTAAATTAATAATAATTTAAAATTTAATTTTTTAGACCGTTATATAATATCTGTATCAGTTTATATCGTCTGTATCATTGATAATAAAAAATATAACAATATAACATTACTTTTTTCAATTAGTATATGTGTATCGATTTCGTGATATTTTTTTTTTGTTTTTCCTTTTTTGGTTTATCAAATATAATATTTTACCAAATGAATCGAACAAACTGTCCGGACGGTGTAGTTGGTTATCACGCTAGTCTCACACACTACAGACCCCCCCAGTTAGAACTCAGAATCCAGGCTCAGACGTTCTACGACAATAATTTCTGTATTCTTCCACAGGGGACTTCGATTTTCAATTAAAAAAAAAACTCAAGCCAGTAGTTGTGCTTTGTAAAAGAAGAACAAAAGACCAACTGCTTTTTTAGTGAGATTCAATTCATTCACCTAAAATATTATTTTATCAGAACCACTCCACCAAATCAAGTGAGTATTCAAACCCATAATTAAAATCACTTGCGATGAATATTTTTCTTAATATATACATATATAATTAATTAATTGGTATGTAGCAGTGGTTGCTTAATTTATCTGTGTGTTCTCTCGTAGGTTTCATTAACAATTATATCAATTACCCAATATTAACATGTGCGTGCATCATTAGTTTCCACGTCTGAATTTTTTTGTTAACTTGATTGTAATTTTTAGCATAAATAAAGAGCTGCAAAATCATAATATAAAAAAAATATATTATATCTCTCTATTTTTTCTACTTGATATGACTTTATATCTTATTTATTAGAATGGAGTAACAAATTCATTAATATTTTGTGGAGTAAAGGGAATTTTAAAAAGATTTTTAATCTTCGGTGGAGTAGGGTTGGTGTGGTGGGATAATGCACCAAGTTTTTGGGTTGATGTTTTCTAGATATTTCCAGCCCATTAGCGAGGGCCTATTTGAAATAATGCATCATTTCTCGAACAGTGACAGCAAATAGTACACGTAAGAACACCGGAGAATGCCAAAGTGCGGAACTCGCTTCAACGCTGCGTTTCTGTCGACAACATATTGGAGTTTTACACTGGGATGAATCACTGGAATAGAGCACTGTCTTTAACAATTGCGTCGTCGGAACGCCCCGTTTCTCGGTATTCGGACTCGCTCTATCAACTCAGAGAGTGAAGGATATTGCGGCTGAGCTCTAATGGCGGAGAAACCCCAACCCGTCCGCGTACTGTATTGTTCAGTTTGCAGTTTACCAGCAGAGTACTGTGAATTCGGTCCCGATTTTGAGAAGTGCAAGCCCTGGTTGATCCAAAACGCCCCTGACCTTTATCCCCATCTCATCAAAGGTCTCTCTTCACCTAAAGCACCTCTTTGCTTTATCTCTTTATTAGATAATTGTTTTTTAATTGATTTAAAAAAAAAAAATTCTGCAGAGGCAAATGCTAAGGATGCTAATAAGGTCGCTGACAAGTTGCAATCCATCGGTTTCTCATCGAGTGGCGGTGACGGTGCTACTCCTTCAGGTGAACTTCTTTGGAACTGAGATGTACATGTAATGTCTTGTGTAGTGAACATGCGCCTTTTTTTTTCAGCTATTCAAGTGATACGGTTAATAGATGACAATTTACTGTATCTTAGCATTGAAATTCTGTAGAAATGGTGAAATTATGATACTAACAGTGTTATTAGCGGACCTTTTATTCGCTGGAATTGTACAGGGGAAGCTCAAATCTTATGTTGTTTCTCCCTCTGGAGGGAGAATTGAAAAAAAAAAAAATGGAAAATTGCTTCTCTTGAAGTGTTGGACATGTTTTAGATAGGATGCAACCCTTATTTACATTTCTTAAAATATGACGTTCTACATGTTCTGTGATGTGGTTAAGGACATATATTGATGTGCTTCTATAATTTAAAGAATTTTATCTACTGTCAAATGCATTTTTCATATTATCATAGTTGTGGTGATAAATTTTAAAAATGTTTCAGTTTTTGTAGTCTTATGTTATTCTTTTCCTTTTTCAAGTTTTTGGTTTGAAATATTTTGTCTATGGGTTGCAGGGGGTACATCTGCACCTAAGGAAGAAGAAATAAAACGTCTTCCTGGTGGGAAGATAAAGAAGAAAGTAAGAGTTTGGAATGTTTCCTGCACCCAATTTCGCAATAAACTTAATTGCATTAAACTAATCCCATGACTAGTGTTTTCAACATTATACATGCTACTCGTGTAACGTGTTTGTGAATGAACCTTTTATTTTAGGAGAAGCAAGAAGTTATTATTGAAAAGATGACACGTAACAAGCGAAAATGTATTACCACAGTAAAAGGGCTAGACCTTTTTGGTAAGCATTTTGCTACTCTTATTCATTGTCAATGTTTTACAAGGTTTTACCTTCTCCATCATTTTCTTTCTTCTGAAAATTGCATTTTTAGGTGTTAAACTCAGTGATGCATCAAAGAAACTTGGGAAAAAGTTTGCTACTGGAGCTTCTGTTGTTAAGGTGTGTAATATTTTTGGGCACCATGTGTGTCTTTGATTGTTGATGCTGATCATATCTCATGTTTTCTGGATAATTGGTTTAGGGTCCAACTGAGAAGGAACAGATTGATGTTCAAGGAGACATATCTTATGACATTGTGGACTTCATTACAGAGACCTGGCCTGATGTAATTTATCCATCATGCTTTCTGGCTTTAATATTATGTGTTGGTTTGTCACGTTAATGAACTCAACTGTAAGTTTCATAAGCTATCTCCTTGTTGGAAGATCATGCTGTTACATTGAAGAACTACTTGAAGTAGGACAAAAATCATATAAGAATCCAAGCATTTATTGTTGTCAATATTTTCCATATAATCCAATTTTAAGTTATAACAATCTTGAGAAGATATAATGCCTTTCAAAACCTAAAATCATATGGAAGATATATTGGGAAAAGTTGGCATTTAGACGCATGCAGTTACAGAATTTGGATTTTTGCTGTTTGTCTGATGTGTCTGTGCGTAACCAGAACATAGTGGTGTATCAATGGTTATGTTTTGGCTAAAATCACAGAACTTGTGATCCAGGGAAGACAAATGAAGATTGTCTGTTTCTTTCTCTTTCTGGTTGTTTTTGTCAAAGCTTAAATTTAAGGCTGATTTTTTTTTTCTTAATGAATTGAAGAAAATGATGGAAGCCAAAGATTTTGCTCGTTCCAAATACCAAAAAATTATTATAAAGTGGAAATTGTTTTTAACTTCTATATGGATGAACTTGGTGAGGTAGAAACTATCATAGAAGTTTTTATTCTCCTAGGCTTCACCTGGGGTTTCATTGCATGAACATTATGGTATTGACCTGTTGGAATTATGTTTTCAATTATTGAATTTGTCTATATGATGCCATTACATAATCTCCATTCCATTTTTTTTAAATTTCTCTTAGCACCTATCTGGTTCTCAATTATCTTAGTCACTTACCAGCTTATGCCATGCAATTATGGGCAGCACTTATTACTTTCACATGATTGGTATTATTTTTTTCTCAAGTTTTGATAAGTAATCTTATGTCGGTCCAGTCTTTTTATCATTCTTTTACCTTTATCTCTTTTTTTTTTGTCTAATATATAGAACCATATAACTATTTGCAACATCTAGATTCTCTAATTTTCTCCTTCTCTTTGTTAGTATATAATTATATTGTATTTGGAGACATATCCTAATGGACCAGCAGATCACATCAGAGCTGTTATAGTCCACCTTGATAAGTAAACTGAATTGGATGTATAGACAGTATTCCCAGTTTTCCATTTTTTTGGAGTCTGAATGTGATGTTGATGCTGCACTCAGTATGTTGAAGGCTTGGCTTTGGGAGGGTTTAACCTTCCTTCAGGCATAACTATTTGTACAGCCGTAGGATGGCTAAGAAGAGAGATAAGTCAAGAAAGTAGGCTACTTAACAATTTAGGATATACGCTCCAAGGCATGCTCACATTCAATAAGTTAACCCAGATGTCATATCTTAGAATTATTGAATGGGGAGTTATGTTAAATTAGCTAAGCTTTCTTTTCCCTTCATGTTCTCTCTGTGCAGGTTCCAGAAACTGCTATTTATTTCATTGAAGATGGTAAAAAGGTTCCAGCTGCTTGATTTTGAATCATGAGTGTCCAAGTTATATGGAGTGTGGTGTATTACTATTGGCATGACACTCTATGATCTCAATGCAGTCTTAAGGTAAAGGGATTGTTGAGCAGAATATAATCACCAGTGAAACATTTTGTTACTCTACAAGATCTCCTATTTTTCTTTGTTTCCGAAAGTAGTTTTTAATTTGCAGTTGGAATTATGTCACATATGCACAGGGGCAGTTTTGTGTTCTGTTTACTATTTTGTTTATTTTTATTTCCTTTTCAAATTTAAAAGCTGCTGAATTGAATTCTTCTGGAATTTCAGTATTTTCAAGGCATGTTACATCATATTTTATCAGCTACTACTACCAGAGTTTGTATGCTTTTATGTGTGCATCATCTGGGCAATTACTTATATGATGCACATGTTATTTTTGTTGAATCTGTCTACACCGATGAATGCTCTGTTTAAATTGTAATTTATATAGTTCTGATTTGCTCAGCTCAGACCTTTTCTATGCATTTCCATCATTTAGCTTCTCATACTCCATAAATTTATTTGAAAATCAAGGTTGAGCATGTTCTGGGAACTGATGTACTGAACTTTAAGATTAGCATCAATCAACGATTACTAATTTTGGGATCATTATTACAGTAAACTGATTTTGACTAATATATATATATATATATATATATATATATATATATATATATATATATATATATATATATATATATATATATATATATATATATATATATAACAGCCATTCCATTTTGAGCATAATGTTTCATCTCATTTAGTTCTGGGGTAGTGTGTGTGTGTGTGTATATATATATATATATAACAGCCGTTCCATTTTGAGCATAATGTGGCTTCTGCAGCGGAAAGTGCTGACATCAAGATTGCCCCCTCCATTCATTTTCATCTCATTTGGTTCTAGGGTAGTATTTATTTTTATTCATTGAATCTTGCTTACAGTTTAATTTCCAGAAATCTTCTGGTTAGCATATTCTGTGGAATAGTAGAACGGAACTGCAAGGTCCATGCTATTTGACCAATGATTTTGTCATCCCATCATTAAATGTAGATACTGATGCAAAATGAGCAGAGGGGTTAGCCAAATGTCTTACATGTTTAATCGGATTATGTTAAGGATATTGTTGGCTTTTGTAGATGTGCATAGACTTGCTGTGTCATGTACGCAACACTGCATTTTGTGCAGTGGGGAGAGAGATTTCATTAGTCATATGTTTGCCATGATTTAGAAGTTACCCAACTGGTTTTGATAAAAAGGGAAATTATTCGGAAACCACGAAGTCTTATGGTTTTTTCATTACATTTAGCGTTTTTTTTTTGTTAGTACTTTGGTATCTATTCTGCTAATACCATCAGTTTTTCACATAATGTGATGTTGATGGTGGAAATTGTTAATGCAAAATAATTTTAAGCATCTAACTAGCATATAAATTTCAATTATATATATGATTTGTATAAATTAAAATTTCACAGATTATGGGTCTGATGATGTATGGGTAGATGCTATAACATTGGAAAAATCATGGATATTATTTTGTATGATATGATATTAGTTAATTGGGTATCAAAGTATTATATAATAATAGGATCTGAAGTGGCAAAAATATTTACAGGAAATCAAAATGTTAAGTACGAAAATTCTTTTTGAATTTTGCGTATAAGATTATAAAAAAAAAATTTAAAAATCGAAACTAGGAAAGATTAGTTAGTGAAATATTTGTAGCATAGGCTTCTAACGTTTGAAATTATGCAAATATATTTTTAAGGTAAAAATCGGAATTTCCATTAGAATGTCAAATCAGAATCATGCCTTTATCCATCTTAGCGCCCTGGGCAGCAACAAAACTGTTTCTTCTTTATTAGGAGATAGATAACAACAGTTCAAAATCTTGCAAAATCTCAACATTTGACGATTTTAAGCAAATATGGTTCCATTCCAATTTTATAATTTTCCCTTCATTGTAAGTATTAATTTATGCTGTTTAGAAAAATTCCATATAATGCAAATATTCACATCTTTTCATGTTTTTGTAATTTTATTCAAATCTTTTAATTTTGATAATTTTATCCTGGTTTTAATAATTAGTTACAAATTTACAACTGTATCTGTATATTCTTATATTTCGATAATTAATTACTATATTTTGTTAATTTATAATACTGATATTACAAAAAATAATGATAGCAAGTAGTATTTCCTAAATTATATATACTTTAGTACATGAATGTAGTGAATTGATTATTTGGATGAAATCTTAATTAATTATTAAAATCTGAATAAATTTAAAAGATTTGAATAAATTTGTAAAAATATATATGAAAAGTTGTGAGTCTCATAAATGCTTAGAAAAATTATAGGTTTGTTTAGTCGTGGAAACAAATATTTGTTTTCTAGAAAACCAGTCTAAAAAAAATTAGAAAATGAAAGACAAATTAGTATTTTACTCCCTTACATTTGACATATTGTATTAGTAGCTCATGAAATTCAAAATTTATACAATTAGTCTTCTTAGTGTTTATTTTTGTTAAACTATATAATCATTCTATTAAATTTTAAGATATTTATCATTAGTTAGAAAATAAATTATTTTTTACTTAGGAAAGTACTAGTACAATATATCAAATTTCAAGGGGTATGTATAATAAATTAAACTTGTAGGAGGGCTATTTAATAGGTTATAGGTCAAAATTTAATAGATAAATAATAATTTTATTTTTGGTATTTCATCACAATCTAACGTTTTTTTAACCGAAAATATAACGGATTAATATATAAATAGAATATTATAAATACATAATGCACAAATTATATAATTTTCTAATCTAATGAGGATACTTGTACAATACATCAAACTTGAGAGGTAAATATTAGGGGTAAATATTAGTTTTTCCAAAATGTAATTATCTATTTAATTATAGAATTTTCCTATTTAGAAAATTAGAGAACTATTTTTAGAGTTTTATAAATTATAAGTATTATTTAGAAAAGAAAAAAATATATATTTTCTTAATTTTCTATTGTAAAAAACGAGTGTGTTTTCCTTAGAAAACACGGGGATTTTCATAGGATATTATTCACAAACAAAGAGTCCCATTACATCACGTATTTGGTTGAATTGCTCTAGTCAAAACAAAGAGGTTAATGCATAATTTTCTCACCTCACAAAGAGTCCCATTACATCTTTATTCTATAAGAATTATTTTATATTTTTATTTAAATTTTCATGTAATTTGCAACTTATTTCATGACTATATTATTTTGTGTAATGTGAATATAATACAAATCCCATCATTGTTCAAAAATTACAAAATTTTATATAATAATAATAATAATAATAATAATGATGATGATGATGATGAATTTTATAGAAAAATAAAAAAAATCATTGAAAACATATGCAAACAAATATGATTTTCTGTTTTTAATTTTCAAATTTAAAAAATAAAAAAGAAAAAAATAAATGAAAAGAGAAAATATTTTCCAAAAGTAAACAGCCCAATGCTTCTCCATTATCAGGTTTCCTTTTCTCTAGGTTGCAAAAACAATTTAAAAGTTATTTCACATTTTCCAAATAAAAGGGCATACCCCATAGTTAGATGTAAGAGTACGAAAAGGCAAAACTAATAGATTCCAATTAATGGTTTTGCAACTGTTCTTTCCATATAGTATATATAAGAAGAGAGTTTTTTCCCCAACTTGAATTGTTATTATATATTCCTTCATTTTTTTCAGGTGCCCAAATACGTTTTTTTTTTCCTGAAAATTATTATTGGAAGTGATTGTGAATATTTGGCATTGACATGACATCGAAGCAATCAAATAATTATTTTATTTTCTGATCACCAATTTTCATTTCTTCCCTGTAAAACATTAAATAAAGTGTTAAACTGTTAGCGGATACACCAAGGTAAATTCATAATGCATCTAACCATTGTAATGAAATGAATTTAATCGGGCGGATGAAGATGGGAGATGGGATTGATGGGCCACCGCCTCTCTATTTTAAATAAAATTATTATAATTAGTTTAGCTTATTTTTAAAATTTGTTTCAGTACCTATAAATTTATTTTGTATTTTAACTCATAATTTTTTAGCTTGTTACTTTTTATTTTTCTTTTTCTTATATTTAGATATAACATATTTATTATATAGTATGATTTTATAATGAAAATATATAAGTTTGCTCTCTAAAAATTGAATTTCTAGATCTACTATTGAATTTAATTATACAATATTTTTTTTCTCTTACCATTATCAATGCCTAAATGATAAATTATCATAATAAAATTCATGATTTACGCATTATTTGGTAACACAAAACTATTTATAATTTAAATTATAATATAGTTTGACTAATAATATTTATTTAATAAAGTAAATCATTTGAAAAAAAACTAAATTATAAGCGATCATCTTATAAATTTTTATATTATAATTTTTGTTTTTCGTTATATATTTTTTTTTATCGAATGACATGTTATATCCCTAAATTAAAAATTTATGTTAAATTATTTAATATGTACATATATATAATAATTAAATATTAAATGATAAGAATAAATGTATTTGATTGAAATATTTAATATATTTTTTATATTATTTAATATACATATTTATTTATATTATTTATTTAAATAGATTTTGCCTTACATTTCTAATTAATAAAAATATTTTTTATATTATTTTACATTTTTCAAAAAAAATTAATCAATTTTATCAAATATTTTTAATTTATATTATTATATCATATTTTTTAGAAAATAAATTATCAACTAAATTATAAATTAGTTTTAGCAGTCAAATCTTTAAAATCTCTCAAAACTATTAGGGAAAATCTGAAAGAATTGATATATATGGTCAACTTTTTTCCAAACTCTTCTACATTACTGTCATCCACCTTTCAATCATGATTATCAGGCAAAATTGTTTTCTCGTGTGAAATTTTTATTTCAAATCAACTTTCGTCTTCTTTTGAAATTGATTTGAATGTAAGATGACAACTTCCCTTAAATTCGGGTTGTGTTCACATCAACATGATCAATACTTACCATATCACATTTATAATAAATCGAAATCAGTAAAAAAAAAATTATTATGTGACAATTCATTTACAAGACTCTATTCAATGAGATCCACTGTAAATCTGAGTCTAAATAAGAAGTTTCCTGCTTCTTTCCATGGGATTAGGATCAAATCTGATATTGCATAAAAAATGTCCATGTTCCCATTTTCATATTTCAATTTATCATTGTTGGACTCCTGTTTGTTTTTGAAAAATATTTTGCAGAAAAAAATAATATTTTTTTATATTTAACTGCAACACTAGAAAAAAATAAAAATAAAGTGATATTTTATTTTTTTATATCCGATAAGTCTTGAAAAATAACTTTTCGTTCTTAGAATGAAAAGTAAATTTTTTCTTATTTTAAAGATATTTTCTATTGAGTTTGAAATAATTTTCTTTTGATTTGTTTTCTGAAATAAACTAAATATTAGAAAATAAAAGAAATTATTTTTAAAAAAATATTTTTCCAGAAACAAACAAATTCCACTAGGATGACCAAAAAAATAAAATCAAAGATATGGTTTTAAATGTCTGGTAATGAGGTAGGCATGATTCTGTACCAAAACATATTTGGTTTGTTTGCATGGAAGCTAAAATGACAAAAATGTCAGAAGAGGTTGTCTAGCAGTATCATAGAAAAACACAAAAGCACCGAGAGGCATCAGCTGTACTCTAATGTTGTAAATAGTAAAATCAAAAGGCAAAAAGGAGTAAAGATATAACTCATATAATCTTTACCTGAAAAATTAATTGATCCTTTTGCTGCTGAGGATCATCACAGGGTAAAAAAAAAAAGTATAGCAAATGAAAGGTTTCTGTTTTTGCTTTAAACTTTCCTCCTCCAAATTATAACTATGCTTAACAACATATGGAACATGATCTCTTTGATGAAGACACTTCCTCTCACATATATTATACGAAGATCATTTGTACAAAAATTTTGTGTCCTCTCCAAAGGGTGGGAATTGTACGAGAATTTTCTTGTCCTGAGATCAAATTCATTTTTATGTATTCTTGATTCGCCCAATAATTAATTAATATATTGTCACAACAAAAAAAAAATCTATCTCAATGATACAAAATTGTTAAAATATGAAGTGTAATTATTGTTCATTAGTCTAAGATATAGATTTCATTTAGTATTGCATTTGGAAAAAAAAATATTTTTTTAAAAAATACTTTTTATATGTCGCATAAAAACTATTTATGTAGCAATATATTTTTTTTAATTGTGTGAAACTATATGTATTATCAATGTATATGTCAATGGATTAATACTAATTATACTCGTACTGGATATGATTTCGAAGAACAGTAAAACACATTTTTAAAAGCTTTAAGCTAGTTATAAGACTCGAGTTCAAGATTTCCGATTAAGTTGGAAAAGATCCGTATCAATTTATCCACACCCTTTTAGATATAAAATAACTTATTTTTATTGTACGCATATAAATATAATTTTTTTACAACATAATAAGTTATTGACCCGGTTGATAAATAAAAATATAAAATTAACCAATTAATTAGTTCTATATCTAGGCTGATGAATGGACTAAAATCTTCGATATTAGAATAGCTGCATATATGACAAAGAAGATCTGAAGTTTTCTTCAAAAAATCACTGGTTTGGAAGTATATGCGAGGCTAATTAATTCTGTTTGAAATAATGAAACTTTGAATAATCAAGAATGGAGGAATTAGTTAGCTGGATCCTATTAATTCTCAATTTCACATTTTCATGCCGAGAGGAATAAAATCTTCACAGAAAATTAAGAAGAAACTTCAACAAAAAATAGACCCTTTGAATATTTATTTGTAATATGATAACATTAGGTGTTAGGAGTCAGACAACACAATTCGTATGCAAATTGTTGGCCAAACTTTGTAATTTTCTTGCTCGTCTTTCCGAAATTAATGAGGCTGTATATAGCTGTCAGCCATGTTAAGAATGAGAAAAATGTATTAATGATGGGGTGTCTGTTAAATTGTGTATTTTTAACTGTCACCCATATTAGAAAATAAGAAAAATATGTTATCGATGAGTGTGAATTGAGTAGTAAAGTTGGTGTTGATGGCAACATCATTATAGGGAAAACATTATTTACTCCATAAAAAGCATTTCCCACAGTTCCTAATTTCTTTCTTTTGCATGCTTGTGAGTTGTGAATTGCACCCTTTCTTCAAATTCATTTTTAACATAGAAATAAAATCTGAATAGCCAAATGAGATAGAGTGGAGAAATCCTGAATCAGAGAAATAGATACGTGGACTGAAAAGTGGGACTAAAGAACAAATCCGAGTACAGTTGCCCATGGGCTAAACCTAAGCTGTTGTTTCACTAAAGAACAGAAGCTAGTACAGGGTACACTTCAAAGAAAATATTTGTTTGGAAAAAAAGGTTAGATTAGATTTTGAGGGAAGTGATCTTAGTGGAAAACTGAGAGGGCAAAAGGACAGTGTGGCTAGCCCCCTAGTTAGGGTATCTAAGGCCAGAGTACGTACTTTCCCTTATATCAAATATTAATAGCTAGTGTGCATCCATTTAATCCGAATCAAATAATTTAAATTTAAAATATGAGCGTAATTTTAAAAATTAATCTGAATTAGATTAAATTATTCAAAAAATTTGATAATTAGAGCAAACAGTAGAGAAACTTTCCCATCCGAATCTGAATCAAATAATTGAAATAAAGTGAATCAAATTACATTTTAAATTTAGATTCTTTTACAGAAGCATTAAACCGTTTGAGAGTGTTCGGTATACCGGACGGAAGATGCAACTATATATTGAACTGTACTAAAATCTCTGTGGCTTTGTTGATTTTTTATTTTCAGAGTAGGAGAGGGCTCAACAGATATGCAGTGGTGTTTTGAGATTTTTTTGAATTAAATCATAACATTTTGAGCACCTCTATTTTTATATAGTAGTGAAAATGATAAAATTAGATTTATTTTATATCCTTCGTAAAAAAATATTAGAATAAAATCAATATATGAAAAGAATAAAGATTAGATCTATCATATATCCCAAAAATAAAGGATTATAATAAAATCAAAATATGATAAGATATTCCTTTTATCTATATCTCTTAAATTTATAAGGATTTAAATATCCCCTAAATATTTATTTTATTTTATTTTCAGATTAATTATCCATTAGAAATTAGCCTTACTAATGACCCTAGTCCAAAATTAAACATCATAGATTATCAAAATCCATAAATCTGGTATCTATAGTGCTAGCTAGAATATCATATAATATCACTAATTGAGATTAGTTCAATTAATGAAATAATCATGAGAGTTTATAGATTTAATACTCCACTTTTGTAACTTTATATATATATATATAAATATCACGTAAGATCATACATCATAGATCCTTTATCTATGTTTGGTGGAAACAAGTATATCATATATGGATATAGATAGGTATGTATTGCTTTTCACCTACAAAATGAAATAGCCATGAATAAAGATTCACGATGAGAGTTTATAGATTTAATACTCTAATTTTTTAATTTTATAAAAAAAGAATATCATGTAAGATCAGATATCATAGACCCTTTTATCTATGTTTGGTGGAAGATGTATATGATATATGAATATAGCTAGGTATGTATTGCTTTTCTTCCACATGCTTTTCTTCCCACTTAGCTTTCATGGACTAGACATTCAGAAAGTTTTTAATTAGTCAGCCTGATTGATATACTTTTTTGTAATTCGACTGACTAACTTATTATAAGTTAAAAATTATTTATAATTAATTTATTTAATTTGTAAATGAATTGTATATGGATGTAATTTATATAAGAAAATTTCAAAAATAATTTTATGTAGTTAAAAAGGATCATATATATAGATAATTTTATTATTTTCATTTTAAACTTTTTTAAAATTATTAAAATAACATTTATAGCAATAATCAATAAAGAAATTGTTTTTATATATTTCATCAATCGATTTTGAATTTTGATCAGAGCCAGATATATAAAACAACAGGAAAAACATGTGTGATGAAATATCTCAGTTGCATAATCTGAATGGGATTTCGTGATTTTAGTTTTGCACAAGCTTTCTTATATATCCTTCTTTTGTCTTTCTTTTTCTCTTGTCTTTCTTTGAAGTTTGTTCTGCATAGTGCATATATACTATATCTTTTGGTTTTTGTTTTCTATGAGTAATTAATTAATTTCTAATATATATATATATATATATAAATAATTTTCATCATTTTCAAAGATCCACACGCAAAACAAAGACTATAGCATATGATAAAAGTTATGCTTGAAGGCATAGGTAGCTCACTAGGCTATATACATGTAAAGCTATAACGACATGGCTGGCCACAAAACTCTTCTTGTTATTAGCGCATGTGAATGTGATAAATACTTGGAGAATCCATGGATAAGAAAGCAAGATGAAGTAGTCTTTGGATTGATGTTGAGTACAAAGGAAACAGATTTAGAAAATTTTAATCTAATTATCTGATTTTTTTTATAAGTTATTTTTTTTTTCAAATATGTTTCATCCAAAAACAGTTAATTTTTTTTTTTAAAATTTCTCTCCGCTTTTCTCTTTAATTCTAATAGTTTGTCTTCTCCTTGTTTGTTTGAGGCTGCCAAATCCTCTATATTTTCTGTGTTTTATTTTATTTTATAACTTTAATAACTCTCTGTCTTTACATATCTAATATATTTTTCTCTTTGTGGAGCTTGTTTCTTCCCAATATTTTTTTCTCTTTTGTGGTAATTATTCACTTAATGAGATATTTTGTTAATTTTTGTAATATTTCTCTTATGAGTTAGTATCGGTTAATTTAATTTATTTTTAATCTACAATATAAGATAAAAACGATTTTTGAACTGATATAACTAATATTTATAAGAGCTCTACTTTTAAAAAATGTTGTAATATTAAAACTTTCTATGAACTATGCGAAAGAGGTTATATGTAATTTTCAAAATTTTTTAATTTATTTTCTTTTATTAAATCTTAACATCCTATTATCAAATTGAATTTTTATTATAGATATATGATTATCTTGGTTTATTGATGATATTTTTTCTTTCAAACAAATTAAAAATAAATTTTTTTCTAAAAATATTTTTCCTTATGCCAGGTAAGCATCGTAGGAGAAAAACAGAAAATGAATATACAATCATATATGAAATTTGATTTTGTTTGGAGGAAGAGTAAATTTATATCATTGAAAGGAGAGGTGATAATAATTTTCATACGCACAGAGAAGGAGGTGGCGGCTCCATTTCTAGAATCAAAATAATCGACCATGCATGTTTGTTGCTGCTACAAATCTCTCTCTGTAATAAAGCACCCCACAGTGCAGACAACCTCAAACCACTTCACCATGTCAAGCTAAGCACGTTGCCCCCTTTTTTGTCTAATATCTTTTTCTATCAATTTAGCTACCCCTAGCTCCCATTCACTTTAATTTTACCCTTTCTCCATCAACACTTTCCATATATGAGCTGTATATCAGTTTCCGAGAAATACAGAGGATAAATGAATTTTAATATTCTATAAGAAAACTCATTTTAGTTAGGAAAAATTGAAAATTCTGTAGCTAAATCTAAAAATTTCACAGTTAAATCTTAATTAAAAAGAGATAGTGATAGATAATGGGTCCTCGCAACAGTTTCCATGGCAAAATTTTGTGAGAAAAATATGTGTCAGATCGTATTTTTGGTGATGTGATATATGATTTGGTAAATATATACGTTAGAGTTATATCAATATATAATTGAATCAAAAAAATTGAGTAATTTGAAATGAATTATTATAAAAGAGATGAAATACATGAAATAATGTGTCCAAGGGCAAAATGACAAATTGTGGTAATTGTAGGAACTTCCACATTTATATATATTAGGCCAGTAATATATTTGACAAAATTAGGAGATTATAAATTTTAATTCTCAGTTAAAGTTCTAAAAGGAAAAATCTTTACGCTGTAGTTTTTGTTACTCGAATCTTTTCATGACCTATTGAATAGCAAATCCAAAAACCCTAGCTACTCATTGATCTCTTTTCTTTCATCTTTTTCTTCTCATTATTTTGTTTTGGTTTTAATCTTTTTAGGGCTGTCTTTTTTTTTTTTTTATTTGTACAATAATATCAAATCCGTTACCATTTTTTACATCTGTAATTTACTTAAGTATTTTTTTTTTTTATGAATCTTTAGATCTATTTTTTTTTCATATCTAAACTTATTATCTTTTTTTGTTTTATTAAAATAAAATTAGTTGCAAGGTTAAATTTGTTGTTATGGAAGATTAGCATTGTACTCATTTGTATGGGAAGTTTTTGGTCTCATCACGAAGGAGTTGTCATTCTCTTGTGAAAAGGGGTTTAATATTTTTTTCTCAGCTAATAGATCAATCAGAGTGTCCCACTGAAAGTCATATTGCCCATGACATTTATATTGCTCCACTGTTTTTGTTAAAAAAAAATTATATTCTAGTAACTTTATTATTTTTATATATCTTATATTTTTTAAAATTATTTAATTAATTTTATTGTACAATGTTATGAATTTTTTTTATTATTAATGATAATTGAATTTGCATTAAAAAAAATACTCAAATCTTTCCTAAAAGTCTAAGTTTAAATTTTTATGCTATGTATTTTTTGATGTGGTTTAGTTTTAGCCAAACATAGTGAAGCAAAATACACAAGTACCTTTCTTTCCGTTTTTCTTTCTGACGATTTTAAACGCACGATCTTCATGTAATTAAATATATACTTATAATTTTTGAAGCATATATCTGCATATATTCTCCAATAGACTATGTATTTATTTGTAAATTAAGGAAAATCTCAACGGGGGCTTAGCTTCGCTTAAAATCTATCAATTTTCAGGAATTGATTTGAAGTTAGTTAGATGTTCTAATTGTTCCATCAGATGACACATCCATACATAAACCTATTAAATATATAATTGAAGTTGTGATATATATGTATAATACCCTTAATAATTATTTAGTGGCCCATGTAATTGAAAAAGAGATTAAGAGGCCGGGTTGATAGAAGAGGACAAAAGGCATTAAAATCCAAAACCTTACAACAATCAAGGACATGCTTTTATACTTGAGATCCAACTAACAATTCGTCCTCTTGTTAAAGAGCAAGTCTAATTATTCACACATTGGTTGGTAGTGTCAGACAAATATATGAAAATGTATGAAATATAAAAATGCAAGTAATTATGAGATGGACAAAAACACGAGAGAAGCGAGCCGATTATTATTAATATGTTCATAATGTTGATGCCTTCTTTTCCATGCACGCACGGCGTGGATGTACGTGAGCATTAATCAAAGATGGCATATAGATTTTTGGCGGTGGCGGGGATGGTGGTGGAGGTGGTGGTGGTGGTTTTTGGACCACGTGATCTCGTGGGCTGGCTTCGATCCCCATAAAGATATTGAGTATCTTTGCAATTGCTCCGCCCACGAGGTCCCTACCCATGTTTTTCAGCTAGGGCCCCCCAATCGGACACTCTTCTTCGTCATCATCAACAAAACATATTACCACAATTAACCATATCCATCCTTGCTATTCTTACCCTTGCCTTTTTTACTTCCAACTCCACAAATATCCATTCACTAATTAATTAAACACACTTTCAACTTGTTCTATAAAAAAAATATATAATTAAACACACTTTTAACGTTATATCTATGACAAAGTTAATTCTACTGTACAATATATATTTACCTTGTACTATATAGATCCTAATGTATATTTATTAGTTATTAGACTATTTAACTATGAGATTTGACCTTTTATATTAGCATGTCTTAAAATTCAAAAATTATACTATTAGTCTCATTTTTTTTATCATATTTTACTAATATATCATTGTGTTAGATTTTATTTTATAAATATATTAGATTGTGGTAAAATAATAAAGAGAAAATTAATATTTATCCTTTAAAATTTGACTTATTGTATTAGTATATTATGAGATAAAATAAATATTTTTTCTAATTAACAGTAAATGTCTTAAAATTTAACAAAATAATCATATAATTTAACGAATATAAAATAGAGAGAGCAAATCATATAATTTTTGAACCTTAAGATTATTAATATAATATATCAAATCTCACGAGATAAATGATAATTTTCTATAGTTATTACTTGGGTTGAATGTTGGAATTGAGTCCAGAGATCTACTTTGAGTCGAGTTGTTATGATAAAATGTTAGAGCCGAAATTACAAAATAGATAGTCTGTTAGGAATTTTTTATATTGTTATCCCTAAATTATAAACTTGTTCATGAATGAATTATGTTATGACATCTAAATAAATATTTTCTTATATATTTTGCTTTTAATATTTTTAGCATTAAATTTAATGTTTGGATAGGAGAAAATCTGTGGATATAAAATTGGAAAAAATTTCATCGTAGTGTTTCAAATTTTCGAGGGGAAGTGAGTTTGTGAAAATAAGAGAACTACCAAAAGCCGATCTTTTCAAATTAATGTGCAATCTAGACGATTATGCACCTTCAGTACTCATGGAATTTAAATAAGCTACCCAAATATTTTTGAACATATGATATGTTTTGTTATTCCAAGGAATATATATATATTTGTAATATATTATATGACTATTCTCTTTTATCATTCTTCTTCTGCTTTCTTTCTTTCTTTATCTGTCTCTATTGTTAGGTATATAAAGACCTAACACACACTGTTTTGGCATGTGGGAAGGCATGCTTAGTTGTTTTCATGAAGTTTCTTGACGTTATCGTACGTGTACAGTATTTGATTAAATAAAGACATAATGCAGCTTTGTAATTTTGCAGCTGTTTAACCGTTAATTAAACACTTAAAGTTGATTAGTTGATGTACATTTTTGTCTAAATTATGTCCATGCATTCAATTATTGATTGAATCAATGATATTATGATATTTAAGAAAAACTGATGAATTTTTACTTTGTAAGCATGAAACCGACCATAAAATTACTTCACTTACCTATCGATATATATTTTTTTTGTCAAATACATATTTAGGAGATGGGAAGATGAAATTTAATCCCGAGTTATTTAGAGATTTTTAGAGCTTTCAACCAACTGGACAACGAATAATTTACTTATATATTAATATAATTTTTTTTTGTACTTCTTGTAAAGGTTAGGTATTGAATCTATGAATTTCCACAACACGACTATTTCATGATAGGTGCACTCATTGAGCTAACCCCTGTTAGTCTATATTAATATAGTTTATTGATTCGATTTATAAATAAAAATATGCATGTGTTAGATTCAGACAAGTAAATTTCAGTTATTAATTAGTGTCTAGTTTCATTAGGTAGGGGAGAGCTATACTATAGATTAAATTAATACGCATAATGCACAAGAATGCTGGAAGATTACATTCAGAATTATTAATATGGATTGGATCAATTGAAATAAAATTGATCAGTCCATACATATCGTACCATCAATGGTGAAGGGCTGCTATCTGATAGATAGCTATTCATACCCATAAGATCTTTGGGTCAAAGATTGCCCTTTGAATTATATATATGTAATTAAATTCATAGTCTAACATATTGATTTCCTACCAACTTATGTCCTCAATTAGGACCTGAAATATGTGGGATTATTATAACATGCCAGAATACAGATGAAAAGGACAAGAAAAAAATATATACAATATTTTCCATTTGCTTCGGTCTTTTGACTTAAAAAATTTATTTGTATGTTTTGTAAGCATAATATATAAAAAAAAGTATAGAAACAATATGAATTTTAGTTAATTCTATAGAGGGAGGCTATCTGCCAAGTCGGGTGGGTTTAATTCGTCCATATTCTATCTCGTGTGCATGGCATGATGTTGTTATCTTATTATACTTCTCTTTTTTCTTTAATTATTATTTTTAATATTTTTTTTAAAAGAAAGCAAGTAGATAAATAAGAATTCAATTCATAAATTTACAGATAATAATTTAATGTTTCTTTCTCTGGGGGCAAATCTTTAAAGTTTGGATTAGGCGACGGGTAAAGTGTGGTAATCAAGAAAGAGCATATATATATAAAATTCAAGTTGAATATATTAATTTCCTAAAGTACTAATCATGAAAAACCATGGAAAACATCCTAATTGCTTTGAAATTAAAATGAAAGTTTAGTGAGACAACATAGGTCAAGTAATTATGATTTTCCAAATTTTTGTTGACTTTAACAAATTACATGTATCCTTTAATATGAGCAAACAAAATCTTAGGATGGAGAGTTTTGAGGTTGATGTCTCCTCTATTTTTTTAAATTCTAAATTCATATCGATATGAATCTCATATTATAGACAATTCCTTGATTCATAACAATTCTTCCGAACCTAAAAGAAAATCTTAAAAATCTTTATGATGATTGCCTAATCTTGACCTCCATTCATCCTATAATATATACACATCTTATAAAATAAAGAAAGAAAAAATTGGGTACAGGAACCAAATTGACTATATCTTGACCTTTTGATCCCAAATCTAGCGGTCCAGATCAATCTGGTTTGGCCATTAGATCGACCCACAAGAATTAAATGAAGCAAAGCTGTGGGTGGGTTAGAACCATCATCATGATCATTACAGAAACACATGAAACACGTAATAGGCCAAATTTTTTTAAAAAAATTTCGTATGTTTTTATTGGTTGCAATGACAACCACGAGTAACTCAACGAAAATGAATCCAAGTATTTTGTCCAGGCATATCTTTGACAAAATATTCTTCTTCCAAAACGATGTCGTTTTGTAACCAAACAGCTCCAAAAAGATTTCTTTTCTGCAACCCAAGATTTCCTTCTCGTTTTCATGCAAGCTTTCCTCTCTCTATAAATTTGCATCTCTCCAAGGCTCCTACCTTCCACCACCACCCACCATCACCTTTAAAAAAACCCCGGCCACCGCATCCTCCTTCTTCACTTACTCCCTCTTTCTTCTTTTCTCTAAATCAAGAAAGATTCCTTTCTTTCTTTGCATATCAAGAAAGCAAGAAGAAGAAGAAAAATAAACAAAAATGGCTGTGAATTATACAATTCCAGCTTACTTGATAGTAATATTATTCATAACCCGTTTAATGTCCACCGTCGGAAAATCGATGCCGTGGACAACTTTGCTACCAACTAAGCTCTTAACCCTTAATTTCGCAGAGAGAATCCATACTGATCCTTCTGCCATTAAATTGGCCTCTATCGACTTTGGAAACATTGTCCAAAAACACCCAGCCGCAGTTCTTTATCCATCTTCTGTAGAAGATATCGTTAATCTAATAAAATTTGCCTACAATTATTCTGCTCCTTTCACTGTATCAGCCAGAGGCCGTAGCCATTCCGTTAACGGACAGGCTATGGCAGCTGACGGAGTAGTAGTAGACATGATGCGTTTAAGAAGTTATAAACAGAACAACGGGGTCACCGTTTCGAAAAACCCTTCACTAGGATTTTACGCAGACGTTGGCGGCGAGCAGCTGTGGATTGATGTGTTGCGGAAAACAATGGAGTATGGACTTACGCCGGTTTCGTGGACCGACTACTTGTATCTCACCGTCGGAGGAACGCTGTCGAATGGTGGAATCAGTGGACAGAGTTTCCGATACGGTCCGCAGATCAGCAACGTTTATGAAATGGATGTTGTCACCGGTACGTGTTAATAATTTTTTTTGGTGAATAATAAATTATTTTATTTATATATTGACTTATATATATAAATACGGTATAAATAATTAATTATTTTGGAAGAGTCATTATCATGGTATTTATTAATTTTAGAAACATGTTGATTTGGTCCCAGGGTGTGAGTGAGGAAGATGAGATGTCACTTGTGTAGCTGTGCTAAGTTAATAAGTTAAAATATGTTTTATGGACTTAACTTTCAAGACAATGAAATCCTTTGTTACTTTGTTTATTGGTCAAATATTACTCAGGTATTGTAATCTTAATTGGGCAACGTACTGGTCTGGTCTTTTTATCCCCTAATATGCAATTTCTTTTTTCTTAATTTGCATGCATGCAGTCAAGTAGCGTTAATTAATTCATGATATATATATATATATGTATATATATTTATTTATTTATTTTTATCTCATCTTTCTATTTCTTTTTAACCAGGAAAAGGAGAGCTCGTCACATGTTCTGCCCACAAGAATTCTGAACTATTTTTTGCTGTTCTGGGTGGCTTAGGCCAGTTTGGAATCATAACTAGAGCTAGAATTGCGTTAGAGCCTGCTCCAAAGAAGGTACATTAAAGTAATTAACAAATTAATCACAGGAAAAAAATATCTTATAAATAATAAAATTAAAATTTTATAACCATGAACCTTTAATATTATAATATAGTGGTATATATAGGTAATGATATTTTAAACAGAGATGTGAGATCTCAAATTTAATTACTTTTGATTATTTTGTAGTTAAGCTATGCTCACTAATACCGTTTTTTTTTTGTGTGTTAGGTTAAGTGGGTAAGGATGCTTTACAGTGACTTCTCAGCTTTCACCAAAGATCAAGAAAGTTTAATTTCAATGAATGGAAGGAAACAAAGCAATGCAGTGGATTATGTGGAAGGTTCACTTCTCATGGACCAGGGTCCCCCAAATAATTGGAGATCTTCCTTTTTCCCTTCTTCTGATATCCCCAGAATAATGTCTCTAGTAACCCAACATGCCATTATCTACTGTCTAGAAATAGCCAAATATTATGATGATTCCACCCAACATTCCGTGGATAAGGTACAAGCACATATATACAGTTATATATATATATATTATATTTTTCTAATTAGTACATTTTCATTAATTATCGTACTTACAAATAAGTATAACAATTATATACATTTCGACTTATATAATTTATTTGGGTATTAATTATATTTTATTTGTAAACTATTTTATACAGGAACTTGAGAACAAGTACACAAAATTAAGCTTCACGGAGGGATTTAAGTTCGAGAAAGATGTGTCGTATGTTGAATTTTTAGATAGAGTAAAAAGTGGAGAAGAAAAACTTCAGTCACAAGGATTATGGGATGTTCCTCATCCATGGCTAAATCTTTTTCTTCCAAAATCTCAAATTTCTGACTTTAATTCAGGTGTTTTTCGAGACATTGTGCTTAAACGTAACATCACCACAGGACCTGTCCTTTTTTACCCTATGAACAGAAACAAGTATGTTATATTTGTTAATATCTTGTTTTAGCTAGAAACTTAATTAAAATGTGCTTAATTATAGAATTTTGACAAATTTAATTAACTAATTAATTAATTAAAATTTGCAGATGGGATGAGAGAACTTCAGCTGTTATACCAGACGAGGATGTTTTCTACACTGTAGGATTTTTGCATTCAAGTGGGTTCGCTGATTGGCAGACCTATGATGATCAGAACAAAGATTTATTAAAATTCTGTGATAAAGCAGGCATTCAAATTAAGCAATATTTCCCTCATTACACTACTAAAGAAGAATGGACGAACCATTTTGGCTCAAAATGGAAAACTTTTAAAGAAAGGAAAGCTCAGTTTGATCCAAAAATGATGCTATCACCAGGCCAGAGAATTTTCAATTGACTTATGTATCTCAGATTTAGTTGTAATTTTTCAGGTTAATTAAGTTTTGATGATCATATATATGTAGCTAATAAATAGATATATAGGTTTTTCTTTTTCCCTCCAGGTATTTCAGGTAATTAATATTAGTGAGACAAGAAATTAATTAGTAAGAGATTAGCAGGAGTCATGACGCCAACATGTTTAATGTGTTTGAAAATATATAACTGGAGGAGAGGTTCCACTTGAGGAAAATTTTTTGGGACCTATTTTTCCTTCATGGTGAGGATGTGTTTGCCTTCACTGATATACTGCCTGAAAATATATATCGGGGAGATCTTAATTATTTATAAATATAAAAGGATTAATTAAAAAAATTGTATTTATTGTGTCAGCTTCCAATATCCATATGTTGTTTTTCATTTTTAACTTTGTTAAAAATGGAAAACTAGCATTGAACATACGTAGTATTCCCCTTCATTATTCTTTGGCGATAGAAATCGTATGTGCAATAATTATATATAGCCAATTATATATATAATGCTAGATTGGAATTGCGAAGATGATTAAATAAATTTCATGTTATATTTTTCTATAATACAATCAAGAGAAAATACAGTTGCTAATCATAAAAAAAAAGTTAGATACGATCGAGAACGAATAAAATAATTAATTTTACTTTCATGCGAAGTGTGCTCTATATTTGATATGAAATAGCCCCAGAATAGTAAATCTCATTTTGTTCTGTAATTTTTGTTTGTGTTAGGTAAAAAAAAAGGGGGGTCGTATTGAATTGTTTCTATTAACATAATTAAATAATACAGAAAATTTAACTTACAACTCAACCAATTACATATAAAAAAGAAAAAGAAAAGAAAGTGAAAAGGTATAATTTGATAATAGGATGTCCGCATGACTAAAACCCTATAATGAGATTGATTAAAAAAGAAAATTAATTATCAACAATTAATAATAGCTGAAAACATTAAAATAAACATAGATTATATAGGTAGAAATGGGTTGGCTTTGCGGCCTGGAGATGGGCCATACAAATTTCATCATAAGGGTGTACAGAATGTTGGCAACTTTATTTGCAGCTTGCAGGCAAGCAGGAGACATCAAAAGTAGCCGCCCCGCCCCCTCTCTTCTCATTTTTTACCTTTTTTTTAATTATTATTATTATTATCCTATATATATATATATATATATATATATTACTTTTTTACTATTATTACTTAATCCAATATCTTTCTTCTTTTTATGTCAATTGAGTTTCTAGATAACTAGGTATGACTTTTTGGCACCAAAATAGATCATGTGAACCGAACGTGTATAAATTTATTGGCTAAACTTGCGTATTAATCTCTGAAATAAATATGAATTTTAAATTTTTATTCTTCTTTAACTTCAAATTAGATATATTTAAGTTTCTAAATATCCGCTGCCGTTTGTCCCATAAACGGATCCGTTTACACCAACTCATCCTTCATTCATAGATTGACATGCGTCCCTCTCTTTCCCTAGAAAATAGAAAAATGACTATGTTTACTGGGTCGTCCATGGTATCAAAATTTCTAGTTTCAAAGCTCAATTAAACTGAGTCATATTGTAGGGACTGAGTTGTTCCTGATCTTAAAATTCAGAGGCTGATTTGTACTTTACCTTAAATTTATTTAATAATGTACTATATTATTAGTGATGGGATAATCAGAAACACACTTTCTCTTTTCTCTTTATGCTCTTGTACCAAACATTGTCAATCAATTGAGTGTAAAATCATTCCTTTGTAGCCTCCTACCTCGTAGCTTTAGAAAAATCTCACTATCCATAATTAGAATGTTACCAAGCTGTAAACCACATATATATGGGAGGACCAAATTGTGAAATTAAAATGTAATGTGGCTTGATATCAAAGAAGCATCACCATAATTATATTATATCAATAGGATTGATGCAGCATATTATTCAATTATTGAATGTAAAATTGTTGTCATATTAATTATATAACAATGGGTTAGCAACTGTTTCAAATTTTAACTATTCTAATAAAATGTTCTAACTATTGCAATAATCTATGATAGTAAAATTAAAGTAGATATATATAATGAACGTCTATATATTGTTGTACACCACTTACTACAATTTTAATATATGTGGTAATAATTTTAGGATGTTATCATAGATTATTTTGTGTGTTAGTGCATCAATATTGTCAATAAATTTTAACTTTTTTAAATTAGAGTCCAGACTCAAGATTGCACAGTGTTAAAATTAACATTTAAAATCAAAATCAATACTATTGTAATGAAAATTATTGGTCGATAAACTTATTGGTTAATACAGCTGATCAACTGATGTTTAATGGTGATTTGGGTTTGATCCATCTGGAACTTCTCTATCAGAAGCTCCATAAACAGAGCCGATCTCATATTTGCCTGATGCTTGAGAAGCTTTTGCAAGAATATGCAAAGAAAATTGTTTAGTTTTGGAAGTTTGCTCAGTTTGATATAACATATTGTGGAGGGGACGACAAGTTGAAACTTGAGTATCAGCAAGGACGCTGATGATGATGAGGACCAGAAATGCAAGTCTTTAGCTTAAAATTGATACCCTCTTCATGTTTTCTTGATTATATGCAATTCTTGAACTTAAAATTGATACCCTCTTCATGTTTTCTTGATTATATGCAATTCTTGAACTTAAAATTGAAACCCTCTTCATGTTTTCTTGATTATGATGACAAGTGATATAGTAAGAATGAAGGGAACCAATTAAATTGGAATTAAAGATAAAGGCAGGTGTAACAGTCTTTATATGATAGATATTATTAGATCAAGCAATTTATGGTGAAGATAAATAAAAATATTCCCATCATTATTAAGTTCAATATCTGTGTAATAGATTTCCTCTTCATGATATTGACGTTTTTTTTTTTTTGGATTTTTGACTACTTTTAGGTACTCTTACTATATATTCCTGATACGATTTTTTTTTTCCTTATATGAGGATTAATGAGTATCTAAAATGATCCCAAAAAAACTTCAATATCATTGAGAAATTTAACTGCATAGATGTGGAAACATGTCTTAATTTTTGTTTGGTTCAATTTCATTAAAATTTTCATTTGATTCGCAAATGAATTCGATGATGGAACTTATTCGTAAATAAATTCTCATATAAAATGTAATTTTTTTTTGAAATAAAATGATTTTTTTTGGTTCGAATAAGAAACTCAATCTTAAATGTCATTTTCTGAAAACTAAGTTTATATCTCTATTGAGATAACTTTGTATCTCTATTAATGAATGAGTATCTTTCTCTTTTTATTTCTTTTATTTTTTTAAAATAATATTGTATAAAATATTTATTTATAGACAATACTTATTTAAAAACACTGTATTTATTTATGTACAATATACAATAAATAAAATATTTATTTTAAAAATATGCACAGTAATTTTTTTTAAATAAAAAAAAAAGAAAAAAGGAGGAGAAGGAAACAGTATATAAATGTAAGCAACTAACGATTCATATTATAGTTAAGCTTATTTTAAAAATTCAGTCACATGATCGCTTGATATCATAGACAGTAGCAAAGCAACACAATTGTAGTGGGCTAATAATGATGTTTTCAGTTCTTAATTAATTATTGTTGAATATTAGCTGTTCAAATCATAACAACATTCTCTATTTTAAAATATTATCAGCATTATCACCGACATTAAAGTGGCATCTACTATCTATTAGCCTACTAATCCCTACTTAACTTGTGTGCAAATTATCGGTCCCAATGATTTCACTTCTTTAAGATCTAACTTAACTTTTTCTTTTTGTTTATTATATCAAGACTGGATTCATATATTTATTTACGAATTAAATTAACAATATATTATTATGCAAAAAGAAGAATAATTTTTAAAGTATATTTAATATTTATAAAATAAAATTAATTTTTTTAATAATACCTTATGAACTTAGTAATTTGTGAATATGATTTAAATAAGAAATTTGCTTTTACTGTTTATATATTTTTCATCATTCATCTAATTTAATGCACTTAATGGGCTATCTTAAGCTAGAAAGGGATTGGTGAACTATGAAATGACCCTGCACAGTACCGAACCATCAATTATTTTTATCTAAAACCATCGGCCGGCCCATTTTCAGTTCAAACCATTTTTCGAGTTGTCTGAAACTGAGCAATTATTATATCATGTACTCAGTTTTGTGAGTTTCGGTAATATCCCATTCATAGGTCCGAAATCCATATGTATGAATTGAAAGATCCAAACAATCAACTCTGCAATCAGCTGTTAGAACCAATAGGTCTTCAAATCGTTCATTATTTATTTTATATATATATATATTTTTTTTTTTTTAAAATAAAATTTTTCATAAGCGATGCATAATGGAGTTAATCTGCGGAAACTGGGAGGGTTGCTTGCTAGTCACCGGCAAAGCAGCAATACTTGGTAGCCATCATGGTGATGGGATATGGCGCTGTCGCTTCCCCACTTCTAATTCTTCTTTGTAACTTTGTACCCTTATCTTCTCCAAACCCAAAATCCTTCTCCGTTTAAAGCTTCGAAATTTATAGCTGCTTGTTTTACATGTCGCTTAATTCCACTTAGTGCGACGAGGAGTAAAGCGAAAGCCTCGCCCTAGCTTTCTTGAACAAATTCGTGATAAATGGCCTCTCAAAGTCCCTTCAACGAGACAGAAGTTTCCATGGGGAGAACAAAAACAAAGAGGAAGAGGAAGATATAGAAAGGTGGCAAATATCTGTTCGGCATTAACACTTCAACATCTCTATTTCTTACATTCTACGGAAGCAGTTGAAAACAAATTAAAAAATTAGGAGAATGCGTTTTGCTCTTTTGATAGCATTGTGATAAGTTAATTCATATTAATCTAATACTGAATGACCTGACAAAAAAAAGAACAAGATGTCAAGATGTGATTAAAGGAAGAAATGCCTATAGGTGCAAATTTTAAAAATGGAGCTATGAATATTTCCATTTCTTTTCAAGTTTTCTTCCTTTCGGTTAGCCTTAGAATACTCTCACAATCCCTAATTTGAATGTTATGAAGCTGTAAAGTAAATTACATATAGTAGTGGAGGACCCAGTATGTAGCAAATTGAAGATATGATGGCTCCATATGATACTCATATTAGTAAATTTTGACCTTTTTTTTAAAACTTGAGTTCAAACTTAAAATTTCAATGTCTTAAAACGCTTAAGATCATTTTATAATATAGAAACTTTTATTGGTCAAGATAACTGATCAGCTGATGTTTAGTTATGAATTGGGTTTGATCCGCCTGGAACTGTTCTATAAGAAGCTTCATAAACAAGGCCGATCTCATCTCTTCCTGATGCTTGAGGAAATTTTGCAGAAAAATGCCAAGAAAATTGTTCACGTTTGAATGTTTGCTTGGTTTGATCTTCCATGCTGCGGAGGTGGTGACAAGTTGAGACTTGACTAACAGCAAAAAGGCTGATGATGAGGAAAATAAATGCAATTCTTGAATTTGGAATTGAAACCCTCTTCATGTTTCTTAATTATAATAAAAGAGAAAATTTTAGATAGACTCGTTCGAGCACGTTATCTTTAAAATAATCTAATTACACAATTCAAATTTATTAATTGTCAATTAATGTGAATAAAATAATTAAATACATATTACTGTGTAATTAAATTAGCCTACAAATTATATAATAGACCGAATCTACCTAAGAATTTCTCTATGATAGACTAAGAGTGATATTGGGCTACCAATTGAATTGGAGTTTATTGATAAAAGCAAGTGCATGTAACAGGCTATTAAAGATCAAACAAGCTGAGGTGAAGATTTAAAAAAAATCACATTACTGTTTTTCTATATGTGCATTCATTTTTTTCTCAACGACATTGAACTTTTTTGGATCATTTTACTACTTTTAGACACTGTCATTAATTTTTTTTTTAATGATATTAAAGATTTTTTTTGGGTAGTTTTACTACTTTTAGATACTCTTATTAATTTCTCATTCAATTTTTTTTTGCCTTCTATGAGGATTATTTAATTTTTACAATGATCCATCATTAAGAAGTACTCAATTACTTGTGTTCAGATTTGAAATTTGTTTATAGCATATCAATAAATTGTAAGGATAACTATAAGAAAAATGCCTAATATAATTTTACTATTTTGCAAGTCCGTCTGTAATGTTTTTTAAATCAATTGAATTCAAAACGGTTTAAAAAATCTATAATTAGGCATTTTCATCTATTTTTCTATAAAAAAACAGACGAAAATTTTGATGTGACACTATGGAGTCTACTAATCCCACTGTTAAATTAATCGCTAAATTTTTACAAATACCACTAAAAATGTGATATAAGTTTTTGGAGTTAGAGATGGATTTGCTAGGCGAAATCTCTTGTAAACCGCAATTCCTAGTAGTATGAGTAGATACGATGCCATGTGGAATTAATGACTTCATAGCTAAGTGCCATTTCAAAATATCATCTATTTTTTATGCAAAAATAAACCAATAAACTTAATTAAAAATTTATAATCATTTCAAATCCTATTAGTTAGAAAAGACTGTTAAAAATAAAGTACCAAAAATATGCCAAATATCTTTTTTTTTTCTTTTAAGTTATCCCTAAATTTTAATCCGATTATATTAAAAATGTCTACAACACTTAAAGATTTTAATTACTTATCAATGCTAACCATTGATATTATAATTACTGTCAATTTAAAAAAATTCACCCACATGACAACTTGATATCAAAGCAGCAACAAAAATCTAGTGGGCTAATGATGTTGTTTTAAGTTCTTATTTTATTGCTGTTAAATATTAACTGTTCAATTCAAATCATAAACATTCTCTATGTTAAAATATTAATGTATCACCAACATTATCATTGATATTAACATGGCATCAACAATCTATTAAGCTAGTAATCTAGTTGTGAATCCCTACTTAAATAAGAAATTCCTTTACAAATGATATATGTATCTTACATGTGTAATCGTATCATATTGCTATTTGTATCGATTTTAATATGTCATAAATAGATTAGGCATATTTTATTGTGTCGTAAAAAGTCTGTATAGTATCGTATCATATCTAAAATTATCAGTTCTAGATATATCTATGATATTCATTGTTGATCTAATTTAATGCAATTAATGGTTTAGCTTAAAGCTAAAAAGGAATTGATAAAAGGTAAAATAAGAGTTATTATATTAAGGATCCAAATACATATTGCATTATATAACTTATTTATTTACATTTGTGAAATAAAAGTAAAATGCAAATATTTTTCGGAATTGAATTTTAGTAAACCAATGAATATAAAATATGTTAATAGTTATAACTTATATATTTATCGTTTTTAAATTTATAGATTTATCAATTATAATTTACCTATTTATCGTTTTAAATTTATAGATTTATCATTTGAAACTTATATGTTTATTTTTTTAAATTTACAGTTTCATCGTTTATAATTTAGAAATTCATTATTTATAAATTATAGATTAATCATTTATAATTTATAGGTTTATCGTTTTGAACTTGCAGATTTATCGTTTAAAAAATACATGTTTATTGTTCAAAATTTATAAATTCATTATTTAAAACTTATAATTTCATCATTTATAACTTACTACTTTATCACTTATAGATTTATCGTTTTCAACTTGTAGATTTATCATTTTAAACCTACAAGTTTATCGTTTAAATTTTTCAAATTTATCATTTATAGGTTTATCGTTTTAAACTTAAACTTACAAATTTATCATTTATAATTTGAAATTACAGATTTATCGTATAAAAACTACATGTTTATCATTTTAAATTTACAGGTTAATCACTTGCATGTTTATTATTTATATCAAATTTATCATTTTTAACTTTCAGCAACTCAATTTTCTCTTTATATATTACTCATTTTTAGTTAAAATATCTTCATTTTCAATAATTTTATTCCACAAATATATTAAACTAATGTTTTCATCATAAACAATAATAACAATAACCAAAACATTTAAAATACTAAAAAAAAATAAAATATGCAAATAAAAACTTTTTTTGTTATCTCTAAAACAGTTTTGCTGAAACAATAATTTTTTTCTTTTATCTTTTTAAAGAAAAAAAAGAAAAAAATATAATAGCATGGTGGGCTCATTCTAGGCTTATTCAACGGTTAATTTTTCTAAACCATGGGCCGGTCCGTTTTCAGTTTCGACCATTTTCAATGGCCCTGATACTGATAGTGTTACTTGCTAGTTGCTACTCAGTAGCACAGCAGCAGTAATGCTCGGTAGCCATGCATACTGTACCCTTTTCTTCTCCAAACCCAAAATCCTTGTCCGTTTAAAGCTTCGAAATTTGTAACTACTTGTTTTACTTGTCGCTCAATCAAGTTAATGCGGTGAGGACTAAGAGAAAGCCTCGCCCTAGCTTTTTTGAACAAATTCGTGATAAATGGTCTCTCAAAGTCCCTTCAACGAGAGAAATTTCCATGGGAGGAACAAAAACAGATGCAAAATCAGGAAGAAGAGGAAGAGGAAGATATAGAAAGGCCGCAAACTTCTGGGATGGTTTATTCTAAAGCAGAAAATGATTCGAGCCCATCAGCTAGTGATGATCCTGTGAGTTTTAGTGTACCGAGTTGTTTAAATACACCCCCTTGGATTCATGGAACGAATCCCAGAACAACCCATCCTAGTTCTCATTGTAAGAATGGAGACAATGTTGATAGGATTTTAGATCATCGTGAGGAAAATGCTGTATATGCTGTTGTTGATAAAGCAGAAAGTTTGAAAAAAGAAGTTAATTACAATTGCATATCTGAGGAAACGGATAATGTTTTATATGTTGTTGATGATGCAGAAAGCTTTGAACAGGAAGTCAACATTTTAAGGAAGAAAATGTAAAACTTGGTCCTGTTTCAGTTGATTTAACAAGGGATGAGGAAATAGCAAGAGTTAGGAAGTCCAAGAATACGGTTTCTTTGAATGACAAACCTTATGGTGGGAGCTCAAGAGAGCACGGAAGTATTGTGGTTTCCCGTGATGGTAATAGCAGTTCAATTGCATTGTCCTCTCATAATGATAATAGCAGTTCAATTGAATTGCCTTCTCTTAATGATAACAGTAATTCATTTGAATTGCCTTCTCATAATGATAATAGCAGTTCAACTGAATTGCCTTTTCATAATGATAATAGCAGTTCAATTGAATTGCCATGGGAGAGAGGGAGAAAGGTGGAGCCTGTGGAGGGAGATTGGAGGATTAAGAAGAGCAACACAGAATTAGCGGACAGAATATTGCCTGAATATGAGTTGAAGAGGCTGAGAAATGTTGCCTTGAGGATGTTTGAGAGGATTAAAGTTGGGACTGCAGGCATTACACAGGATTTGGTTGATACAATTCACGAGAAGTGGAGGTTGGATGAGGTGGTGAAGTTGAAGTTTGAAGGACCTATTTCATGTAATATGAAAAGGACACATGAGATTTTGCAGGTCAGTATTTACACATTGTTAAAACTTATTATAGTTCAAATGTCTAAAATTCAGTATAAGGGAATCTAATGACTGAAATCAGCAGGTAAACCTTATATAAGTTGGAAATAAAACGTGATCTCCATGACTCTGATTCATTATTTTGCATATTCTGTTTATTATGTACTGTTAGTTTGGTAATTGCAACAGAATGCATCTTATAGTAATTATATGTTTTTATCTGTCAGAGTAGAACTGGAGGTTTGGTTATATGGAGATCAGGCAGTTCAGTGGTGTTGTACAGAGGAGTGAGTTACAAATTGCAATGTGTACAATCATTTTCCAAGCAGAATGAGGCCAGTAAGGATATGTTCATCCAGAAGAAGTGACAAGTAATGCTGCAAGCAATGCAGAAGTAAGGGATCTGATTGGGACTGCAGAACCATTTTACCTGATTATGCAAAGTATTTGAAGGATCTATCTCAAGAACTCACAGACTTCAGTGAACTCAATCAATTGTTCGATAATCTGGGTCCAAGGTTTAATGACTAGTGTGGTCGTCAACCAGTGCCCATTGATGCTGATTTGCTTCCTGCATTGGATCCAGAATATAAACCTCCTTTCAGACTTCTTCCTTATGGGGTCAGACCTTGTTTGACAAACGAGGAGATGATAGATTTCCGCAGGCTTGCAAGAATAATGCCCCCACAATTTGCCCTTGGTTTGTTTAAGTAACCTGCTTATATTCATGATCACTAGGGCTTGATTTCTGAAAAGTTCCATTTTCAATTATTATTGTAGGAAGGAACAAACAACTGCAAGGTCTAGCAAAGGCTATAATAAAGCTTTGGGAGAGAAGTGTTATTGTAAAGATAGCAATAAAACATGGTGTGCAGAATACTCGTAATGAGAGAATGACAGAGGAACTCAAGGTGAGACACAACAAACAGTAGTACCATATGAATGTAGAAAATGTTTTTTGGGTTGGGAATATAAAACAGGATTTTTATATTTTACAAGGCCACCTTTTGTGTTTTCTTTTCTTTTCTTTTTTTTTTTTTTCTCAAAAGAGAATGTTATTATGTCCAGTTGCGAGTACCCTCTTATGTTCCTCCTGAACATTTCCGCTTATATGCCAATTTGAGTGATTGATAATCATCTAGCATACTGAGATTGTCTTCCTACTACCATATATTAAGCATGTCGCAACTTAGGATTTCAAAACTCCCAGTAAGAATGAAAATTTTGGAGTTCGATGGATGAGAACTCAATACAAGGAAATTATTTGAACTACATATCTTCACTTGTACAATCTTGTTAATGCTTAAGCCACCAATCAAATTTTCCTTTTTGTTTGATGCACTGGTGACCAAATTGAGCTGCTGAATATAGATAATGCAATTTGTGAGAAAGTACACATCCATTTGTTGCTGACTAATATGGTATCTCATTCTATATATTAGCCAATACAAGTTCATGGACACATCTTCATGTCTGATTTTCAAGGAGAAAATACCAAAAAAAGTTGTTCATTTTCCTCCTCATCTTCACAAATAGAATAATATAGAATTGAAAACCAAGTTTGCTGCTTCTTGTGGTTAGTTTTGTTGGTGCTCAAGATGTGACATTCACTTGAGTTCTTTCAAATGACTGTCTACTAAACATTTTATTGCATCATAATTTGAGGCTGTTGGCTAGTCTTTTTTGTTCTTGCTGCCTGATCTGATCCAACTGCTCTGAGTATATTTGGATTATGAATAGTTCATTATTGATAATAATAATTGTTTTACCCTGATAATATGTTAAAAGCGGTTGCATATCATGCATTCAGTTATTGACTGGAGGAACATTACTTTCTAGAAACAAGGAGTATATTGTATTTTACAGGGGAAATGCCTTCTTGCCACCTGCTATTATGGAAACACTGAAAGAGAGGAAGAAACTAACTTATTTGAAACAAGATGAGGAAGAGCAAGCCTGGCAAATGGCCTTAAGTTTTGTCGAGCCAAATGGCAAAACATCTCAATGGAGGAATCAACTTAGCAGTGAAGATACAGATAAAATGCTGAGAGAAGCATCTTTATATCTCGGCGTGCTTCATTAATTAGACATCTTAAAAGTAAACTAGGTCTTGTAAGTTAAAAATACTATACTTGTTTCAATATAGTACAAATATTCAAGGACACATACTTCTTCAGCAGTTTATAATTTGTGGCATAACTTTATATCATGTCAGGCAAAAGTAAAATTGTAGAAGGCTGAGAAAGCTTTAGCAAAGGTACAGGGACATCTGGAACCATCAGGACTCCCAATTGATTTGGAAACTATTAGTGATGAGGAGAGATTTTTTTCTGCAAGATTGGTCTGAGTATGAAACCCTACCTCTTCCTAGGTAAGAACAACCAATTTGATCCTGGAATTAATGCTTCTAAGGAAAAGAATCATATGTGCTTCTGATTTTTTCCCCAGGAAGAAGAGGGGTCTATGATGGTACAATAGAAAACATGCACTTGCACTGGAAATATCGTGAATTGGTAAAGATAATTGTGAGTGGAAGAAAAAATTTTCCACAGGTTAAGGCATATTGCGATTTCTTTGGAGGCTGAGAGTGGTGGAGTATTGGTATCTGTAGAGAAAACAACCAAAGGCTATGCCATTATTGTTTATTGTGGAAAGAATTATGTACGCCCTCATGTAATGAGGTCCACAAATTTATTGACAAAACGGCAGCCATTAGCCAGGTCAATTGTGCTTCAGAGACGTGAGGTACAGCGCAATAGAATAGTGTTTATGCACATCTTAGCAAAATAAGATATGTTGTGTGTGTTATGGTCTAATTTTTCCTCTTACAGGCACAGAAGCATCATATCTTGGACTTAGAAGAGAGAATTGAGTTGCCGAAGTCTGAAATTGTATGGAAATTTTTGTTTATAAAATTGACATTATGCTAATATTTAAGACACAAAATGTAGTTCTATTAATGAAGAGTTTTTAGAAGAAATTATTTTCCTATTTTTATTTCAGGAGGAAATGAAATCTGGCAAAAAGATTGATGTAGAAAATACCTTCAGCTTGATTTCTGGTGATGCTTCTTTTTCTGACAGCGATATTGAAGAGGTAAACAACTGTCCAAAATTTTCTAAATGGATCTTTCAAAATCTGTTTGCTAGAATTGATATTTTCATGCCTTGTTATTCGAGTCATCTTGGTGTTTTTTATAACACTCAGTACCATGTGGTAGTTTTTGCTATTTGTCACTTTGCCACAAACAATTTTCACTTACTGGTATTATACCTTCAATAAAAAATAAAAAAGAAAAGAAATCATATTCCTATGAAGTTTTCTTAGTTTTATGGATCACTTCATTGTGCTATATAGATTATGCTACTTGCATTCTGTGATGTTAAATTCTGAAACTAAAGTTGTTTTATAAGTTTTACTAAGATATGTGCTGCCTCATAAGTCATGAATTTCAATTTCTGCACACGGGATTTTATTTTATATTCTAAGTTAGCATCTTTCCCTTAGAATATTTTCGGAAAATTATCTTATGCCAAATTATATTTCATTAGCTATTGCCTGTTATGATCAAGGAAGGGAAAGAGGCATATCTTGAAGTATATGGCAGTAGCAACGAGGATATCAATGATCAAAACTAGAGTATTCTAGACAAATCAGCAGATTTTACTGATAGATGATGTGCATTTTAAGGATTTTGAGAAAGAGCAGTTCCAATGTGCCAAGCAAATGGACATGGTTGTGTGACTTGTACATTGCAATGTCATGCTCCGAAAGTATCATCTGACATCATGTATTGCCCTTGGAGATAAATCATGAATTTGAAAATTCCAATTTGATGGGAATGTAGGACCAAGTAACCATCAGCTTCTCAGCTTTTGGTAGTTGAGTGGGTGAGCTTTGCCAGTGTTGAATTGGGATTGCTGAGTGCTCCCATGAATGTGATATGTTAATGTAAATAGAGTTGTCCTTCAATGATGTTAATTGTTACCTATAGCTGTGTTTAGCTCATTTTGTCATTTCATTTCTAATGGCTGTAAGAACCTTGCTGCCTGAATATTTAATCTCAGGGGTCTTTCTTAGTATTTGCAGGAATTGCATTGATCCACACTCTCATTAGCAGTGAAAATAGCAAAAAAATTAGATGTGAAACAATCCTTCTGAGTTCTGACTTCTGAGGTAAGTTTAGTGCGAGTACAAGCAATACTTAAGAACCTTAGAATTGCTAGTACCAGTGTAGGCCGATGAACAATTGTTGTCGATATTGTGGTAAGTGGTGATTGCAAATATATTGCAAAAGTAAGGTGATTTCATTCAAGTTAAATTGTCCAAAAGCATCTATATTTTTCATGCCAAATAATCTTATTTCCAGAGTCAAATAGAACTTGGAACAATCAGAACTTGGGCAACGGTTACTACCTGATGACTATGTTCGCTTGAGTAAATCCTGGCATCACCGAGCACATTGGTAAAACTTACAACATTTCTCAGTAAATCATAGGTACATGCTGCATATGCTGTACTACATGGTAAAGTTATAAGGTGCACAAATGAGTCTTCTAAAAATTTGCTACAAACTTGGCACGAAGAAGTGCAGAACAGTACCTAAAGAAGTTCCAGCACATAAGGTTAACAGATTGAAGTGAAATCAAGCAGCTATAAGAAGGATCATCCAGTTTTAGCTCTTGGATTAGAAATTTGACCCAATAATATTTACAAATCGTGTAAATATCAAGAAATTATACCACATGAGCTTTCTCTATTAACCTTAAGAATTTGATCGATGAAAAAAAGTGCGATATAGCTCATCAAGTGAAGTTGAGTTTTATAACTCACTTACACTCTCTATCAATCAGAAGGCATGCTTTATGCATATACGTATTCAGGCGATCCATCAAACTCTCCAGAGTCATGCTATAAATAACACTTCCTAAACTAGGAAAAAGTCAGACAGAGTATCCATAACATTTGAGTGTCTGTGAAAAAGAGAGAGTATGTATTGGCCACATCGGCCCAAATATGAAATTGATGAATTAGCATACTTTTCTTCTTCCCTGCTCCTGCCTTCCACTCCTAATCCCAATTTTCTATATATATAAATTGGACAAGAAAAAAAAATCACCTGTTTTGTTCTTTACATCAAAAAATTCATCTTGCTTGATCTTTTCCATGAAGTCTTCTCCAAGCCTTTCTTCAGTCCCTCTACTAAGATCATAGCGACCAGAAACATGGACAACTGCACTGATATAGTGATACTTTGAAGCATAAAGTAGCAGCACGTTAGCCCCCCTGGGATTAAATTGTTCAGCAATAACTTTCATGAAGGGAATAAAATTATGCCACTGAAAACTATCATATAGGCCTTTTTGACGCAGAAAAATAAAAGCAAGATGGACACAGCCAATCAACGCTCTTCCTTCACCCTCCAATTGAGAGATTTATGGGGTCTGTTTTGGAGATGTCTGTCTCAGAATGTGAGACATAGTTACTGAGTAGAATTTCATAACAAAACATAAAAATGAAAAAAAGAAGAAGCATAAATCTCTCTTATTTTTCAGATTTCATTACATAAAGTTTTAAAAACATACTTTTCGTATTAAACTGGCAGACAAATCGATCAGAAATTGCAAAGGAAATAAATAGGTGCAAGTGGTCACAAATAACATAATTTAATTATTAAATACACCTGTAAATTGTGATGTAATAATAACCTATAAAATCTGGAGGCTGGGGCAGTGTGGCGATAAGCGATAGCAGTTTTTTGGTGGTGCAATGGCCGGTGGTCCGGTCGATTCTTCTCTGCCACCGAAGGCCTTACAAGTCACATATCACAACTCGCGAGCCGGGCTGTTGCTTTGCAAGACCAATTTTTTCTTTTAAAAAAAAAAACTTAGCACGTTAATTTAAGTTTATTAAATCTGTTAAATAAAAAAAATAAGTTAAAATCTGTTCCAAATTTCATTTTTTTAAAATTAAAAAAATTAAATTAAAAAATCCCTCAGATAATCCCATAATTATTGAAGTAAATATTTGGGCTACAAGAAGAATAAATTTGGTTAAAACAATTACAGCCCGCTGGTACGATATAGATGGTAAGTTGTGATTATCAACTAACCTAGCTCATTCAGAACAAGATTTTCCTTTTATTATTAAAAAAAATAATGAAATATTAATTAAAATTTTAAGTTTTTGAAAATTTTCAGTTATAAGTGAATTCATTTAATCAATAAATCTGCACTGTAAGATAAAGACGTAATAACCACAGATAGCTATATTAACTTATAATTTTAGATCAATTCAATAAAAGTTATTTATTCAAAAATTATTTTACAAATAGATTCTTATATAAGACTAAAGATGATACTTCTTATCTAATCTTAAAATTCGATCAAAACGTAATTTAAAAATAAATTCAATTCATTTGAATTTAAAATTATTTATATTGTTTAATTGAATTTAAATGGATTAAGTCAACCCGTGATACAATTCAAGAAAATTTGAATTGATAAATCATGAATTGACCCAAAAATTAACCTTGAAAAATGACATTTTTTTATTCTGTAAATTATTTTTTAACCTTAAATTTTTATTATTTTCGTAATTTGAAGCACATATTCACCTCCCATTTTATTTTTAATATGAAAAGACAGAAACAAAAAAATTGAAATTAATTTTTATTGGTTGCTTTTTTTTTATACTTTTTTGTGTTTGTTATTTGTTAATTTTAACACTTTGTGATTTGGTTAGTGATATAATTCATAGTTTTCTTTTTTTCTTTTATTTTAGAGATATTATGTTTCTTTCATCAATGGCTTAATCAAATAAAAGAAATTATAAGTTTATCTTCAACTGATCATCGGAAAGGAAAAAAATCATTAGATGAAAATTTTAATTATTTAATTTGGGCTGAGAATATAATATAATTCTTGAAAATAAGAAAATGAAATAAAAATGATCAAGTAAGATACATTTATTTATTTATATATATAAATCTAACTTGAACATGATGCAACTATGAGACAATACAGTTTAATGGGGGGTAATTTGAACCTATTCAAAAAGTAAATGATTATAAAAGATAGGAGATTCAAAATGATAAGAATCGTAAATGACTAGATATAAACTGATTAGGTGTATGTAAAACTAAAAACATAATGCATATTAAGTATAAATTAAATTGATCTGCTTGTAGAAATTAATCATTACATCTTTAAGATTAAAATGTAACTAAAAGTGTATTACTTGGCGAATACAAGAGAAATTTTTAGATATATTCCGTCTGTTACGTTATTTGTAAAATTAATTTAATTATACAGTGACATATATATAAATTCATTAATTATTATATTTATATTAATTAATATAAATAAAATTATTAAATATGTGTCATTATATAATTATATTAGTTAATATTGTAGAAGAATTTCTTGCAAATACAAATAAATATTTATCCTCTTATGCATCATTAATTGTATCACATAGTTAATGAAATGATAAATGCTAATAGCAGTCCCTTGAAAAAGTGATTCAACATTCACCATCCTCCTATTGATTGATAAAAAGATTGAAAACTCTCAAAAAAAATTATTTTTTTATTTTTTTAATTACAAACCAATAGAACGTAGAGTATTCCTTTCTCAAATAATTATGCTTCGCATTGCCCTTAGTGGGATATAATTATGACGTACATAAGAGTTTAAATACCACAATTTTATTAAAATATTTCATATTCAACTTCCAGAGTTTTTATTTAACCAACAAAAATAAAAAATCAATCTTTCGGTTGAAGTTAACGATAACCATAAATAATCAAAGCATTCTTCTAAATTAGTTATAAACAGTACGTGTAGTATGCTTCATTTAGTTGTTAACTTCCAATTTATATATGTAAACAAGGAGTGAATATTAATTTCTCCTTACATTCTCTATTTTGAGTAATACATATTTCTTATATATATCTTCGATATTAAATATTTTTTTTCTATTAATTGTTTCCCATAAACAAGACATGAATTCCAATGAATATTTAATTTGTCTTAAACAGACTGTCGTAATATATAACTATATATATATAATCAATGCAATGACTAAATCAGGAATTGAGGTAAAAATAGTATTCCAATCAAAATTGATTTCGAAGAAAAATAATAATAATTCAATCAAAATCAAATGGAAAAAGAAAAATGCAAAGTGCAGACTTTATTGATGTGATATTTTGAAGAACAAGTGGGTGTACGTTTTGTTTTTAACAATCTGGCGTCGGCAATAAAAGAATTAAAATCTCCACGACAATTAGGGTCAAACGTCAATTGGATGATCTGAATGCATACTGGGGGATTACTAGGTTTTGTATTTTATTCAAATTTCAATTTAAATATTAAATTTCATGGACCACCATGAATTTCTCAATTATTATAAACGAATATATTTGTGTAAAGATATGGTTGCCATTTGAGAAAAAGTCATTAATTAACTTCAATGTAAAAGCTCTCAAATTCATTTTTTTTAGATGTTCACACACTTTAGGAAATTTCAACGTCACCTTTTCCTGTTTTATATACATTTAAGTAAGAGTGCTCATTATTTGATTTGGTCGTTTTATATCAAAAATTTATAACTAAATAAATAAAATTGATTTTAAACTATTCAATTTTTAACCAAACTAAATACTAAAAAAATATGAAAATCAATACTATTTGGATTTGATCGATTTAGACAGTTTGATAAATAAATAAATAAAATAAAAAAATATAATATTATAAAAATTTGATAAATATTAACTTAAAAGTATGCTCAAACTAACAATATAAATATCATCCAAAATATAAAAATTCAGTACACAACTTTAATTTTTAGAAGATTAATTCAAAATATAATTTGTAGAATAGTAAAGTAAATATTGTTCAATCATGGTATTACAAAGTATTCATCTACCAAAAGTAGTATGTTCCAAATTAGATTTAACATTTGTTCTTGAAAATTATAAATTAAATTAGATAAAATTATATATATATATATATATATTAAAAGAGACTCTATATTATTAGTTTGGTTTGATTTTATTGGATTTATATTTTCTTAAAAAAACTAAAAAATTAATTTATAAAATTTTTAAAACTATAATCATCCATAAAATTATAATTTTTTATTTGAATTGAATTTGATCAATTCGATTTTATCAGTTTAGTTAAATTTTTTATGCAGTATAAGACATTCACCTTTTTCTTTGTAAATAGAAATGCTTTTATGCTTTTATGGTCCCATGTGTCCCTGTCTTACACAATAAAACTGTTTTTTGATGGAGATTCCTCACAGCTCTGGTTTGACTCGGTTTGATAAAATTAATTGGTAGTCTAGCTAGTAGCTAATAATTTAGTATGTAGTTGAAAATCCGGTAATTGATAATCTAATTAATTCAATTAAAAATATTTGATAAAACTAACTGAAAAGATAGTTAAAAAATCTAAAATGATATAAAATTATATGTAAAATTTATTTAAATACATATTTTAAACAAATTATATAATATATATGCATATTAAATAAAATAAAAATTATGTTAAATATTTTATCCCAATATAATAAATATCTTATCTTTATAAACTAACATTCTATTATTATTATTATTATTATTATTATTATTATTATTATTATTATTATTATTATTATATAATTCAATAATTATATTATTATTATAAAATGATAAAAAAAATAAGAGTATAAAAATAAAGAAAAATTATAATTTATTAGCTTATAAAAAAACTAGTTCTACTAATTTTTTATTTTGAAAATTATAATTTAGTTTTTTTTCCAAATAAGATAGTTTACTAAACACAAATTATTTGTCAAACTATATTATTTTTATGATCAAACTATATTATAATCTAATTTGATGTTACAAAATAGTGTTATTGAACTAATATCATTAAGCTAAAATTTATTGTTACAATACAACTGTCTTTAATTTGTACAAATAATTTTGCAAAACTAATTAAATTGTTCTTTCAAATAATGGCAATGGCTATTTTGGATTTGAAAATTGAGATGCAAGGATTAATTATTTCCTCACATATAGATTTCCTGGATGTTGAAAATTATAGATGCTCATAAATCAGCTATATATATTTCATACATCTTTTTCGTGCACATGTGTTTTCAAATTCACACCTCGTAATCTGAATAATAATAATAATAATAATAATAATAATAATAATAATAATAATAATAATAATACACTGATATGTTATCTGCCAATAATTTTTGTTCGAAAAGGCAAATTATGAAGCCAGACTCGATGAGGGTTTTTAATTAAAGAGAGAAAAAAAAAATCATTCCTCAAGTCTTATCTAGATTACTGAAGGCTCACAACCACTGTTGTATCTCAGTGGGACAATTTGGTAGTCGTTAGTTGTTCAAATGACATTCACTTTCAATTGAATGGAAAAGAGTGAAAAATATAAAAATTATTTTTATAATTTTTCTTCGCTTTATTAACGAATATTAACAGTCAATTTTCAAGTGCTTACACTTATCATTCATCTTCTTGGAAATCTATTTCTCATTTATGAATTAGCCTAGTATTGAAGCCTCTATTTTTACCTCTCTAATTTTCTCACTGTATTAGTTTTTCACAATTTTTCATAACTCATTCATGAGAAAATTATGGACCAAGCCAACCATACACAAAGTCATAATTATTATTTTGTATATATTGCAATATTTTAATTTATGAAAATATATATATATATATATATATATATATATATATATATATATATATATATATATATATATATATATATATATATATATATATATATATATATATATAAGGAATCGGAATCTGTTAATAAAAACGACCCATATCTATTAAATTTCATATTTTATGGAAGAAGAAAGAAAAAGAAAAAAACCCATACAAAACAAGATGACCATCGATCACTACCAGTTTTATAACTAATGTTATCCTTCACATTACTTTGCCACAAACAAAAATTATTTGTCTATCAAAAAGCTCTACCTCGATCAAAGTTTGAGCATGTAATTATGTGATATTATTGGGGTTGTAACTCTTAAACGTATTTCAATATAAATATTCATTATTCCAAATAGTAAATTGAGTTAATTTATCGGAATTAGAGTTTCAAAAGTCGGTTTAAATTCACATTTTCGAATTATGTCACGACAGAATCTCATCAATAAAGTATCTCCCTCTAAACAATAAGGGTAAATATGCTCACAAACTTATTGGGAAGTCTTGTCCAACAATTTTGAAATGGTAGTCAAGGTAGACGAAAGAATAATGTTTTTTTTTTAAATAAATCATCACGTACATATGCTATAGTTCCAGTAGACTACAGATTAATATAAACACGTATCCGACATATGTGAATGAGGTAAAATGCATTCTCTTAAATTTTAAAAATGTTTCACGTTTAAATTATCTCTAATTGAAAAAGAATATACATATAATATTCTATTTTTATCTTTTGAAAGTAAAATAACAAGAAATTAATTCAACATGTCAATATAATTAGATAAATTTTGGCAGCAAGATTTGTATTTTAAAGTCTATCACCGTATCATCATCCAATAAATATTATTATTATTATTATTATTATTATTATTATTATTATTATTATTATTATTATGTGTTTCTATGCTTAATTATCTTCCCAAACCCATTATTAAGAATATATATATATCCGGGTCGGGGCCTAGAAGGAGGAGGGCGATATAAAGTAGACCCGGGGGCGGATAGGTTTTGAAATCAAGCCATTCATTCGACACTCAGCGGATCTGTCAAAGATAGCCCGCTTCAAATCATTCTCCTTCACTTGTCTTTATCTTTACAGGGGGTCTTGAGGCAAAGGTTGCCTTTCCGACCCCGTTGAAGCCATTCAATGCTTTCGATTCTGCTATCATTGGAGGTCGGCCCTAAGAACTTCATTCGTACTCTTGATGTAAATCGAGGACATGACATATATATATTCATACCACACGTATCTTCATTCATTTTACAGTCTAAAACTAATTTTGTTCAGAGTGTAGTTATAGTTATAGTTAAAATTTTTTGCTCATCCTTCGAGAATGTGTTTTATAAAGATTAAACTCAAAATCTCATTCATAAACTCAACCTATGTAACCAACTGAGCTACAATAAGAATATATATTTTTTAACTATAGCAATTTGATGGACAAGATTTAGTCTTAAGAAAAACGACTCATAATATCATAAATTCAATCAACAATAAAATCAAATATTTATAATATTAATTTAATGCTTGAAATCGAGTTCCTAAATAATTTTTCAGCATTTAGTTTTCGATTTGGCCAAATATCCCTCAGCATTAAGTGTTCTTCCTTCCCTCTTTATTTCTCATTTCCCCCATTTGTGAAACTAAAAGTTTGAATTAATCCTAACCTCCGTTTCTATATTTCTTGATTTGATAGAGTGGTTGCAAGACTACGTCTAAAACGATTCCCCATCATTAAAAATTGAAAGAAAATTAAGAACAAAAAAAAAGAATTGATTGCTAATCAAAGAAAAATAAGTGAGTGGCGGCTATGAACAGAAAGAAAGAAAAAAAAAGGGGGGAAAAGTTACACTTAGAATTTTAAGGGATGGTTTAAAACAACAAAATTTATATATTAATCAAATGAATTTGTGGTTTGAACGAATGAGATAAAAGTAATGCACAATTCATACTTGAGACCTAATCAAGAAAAACATCTACTTGGCGACCAATACGAGCAATATAAGTTACTAATTAGCAAGTGAAAAATTAAAACTAATATATGCATAGTGTATCTTTTATTTTTAGATTAATTTGAATATAATTTGTGTTGAATCTGTTTGGTTACCCATTTTTGTTGAACCGGACCATCTACTTTACAATATTAAGATTGAGAGGGAAATTGAGGGCAAAGGGTGAAGAAAGCAAGAAGAGCGTAAGTTAGCAAAAAATTATAGATCAAGAATGGAGAAAGAGGAAAGAGACAGTCTGCCTTCCTCCCTTGACCATTTTCAAACCCTGGCGAGCGTGGACTTTGACCTTTACTTTTCAAGCCTTTCCTTCGTAATTTTGATATCTCTCTATCTGTCTGAGTCAATTTCTCCTGGGCCCTGCTAACTGCTACTCCTCTTCATTCATTTCCTCTCTCATTAGACAATTCTCCTCCTCCTCTATCTCCCGCTAACATATACAGCAATTTTCTAATAATCTCTCTTGCTTGGTAGCCCCCCATTATCATCCATCGATCTTTCCTGCTAGCTACTTTTCAGTTGTTCTCTTCTCTAGCTAATTAAGCCTGGAAAGAAATTAATTAAACCCCACAGATACGTAATCTAGCTAGCCTTTTGTTTTGTTTACTTTCCAAATCTTAATTAGTTCCCTTCTTAATCCATCAATCATCTCAACCCATTAATTAAGCTGATACGGCATCTATTTCATGTAGCTTCATCAATCATTCCTATTTCCTAGTTCATACTTCTGTCTTTAAATATTTTTCTTCACACACACACATATATATATATACTTCTCAAATGAAGTATCCTTCCATGGAGATCAAAGGCCGAGATATAATTAAATGACATGAAAACACAGAGAGCAGCTTGCATATAGAGTTACGACCTCAAGGGATCTCTCATGCAGCTGAAGTTCTAGTGCTACAGCTATGGATACCGTTTTCTCCCTCATCAGTGAATCAGACCGCAAGACTTATATCCGGTCGCTCATACACTCTTTTGGCTGCAATTACATTTGCCTTTGGTTGTATTTGCCTCAGCCTACGGAGTACGTGTCTCTCTAATCTCTACCTTGCTTCCATATTTACACAGATTTAATTAATTTTTTTTAGATTACTTTTGGCTCTTAATTATAGCAGCCGTTTATTCTTCTTGGACGGGTATTACCATGAACAAATCAGCCGACATGGCTTAGCTCGGAGGCTGTTTGATGAGTATCGTCAAGAAATGTTCTTCGTCGTCAATGAGTATGATAGCACCCGATCTGCATTCTGAGATTTCAATATTATTAATTAATTATTTATTGTGCAATTCTAATTACTATATATATATATATAATATTACTCATTGAAAAATTTAGTACTTTTCTCTTAATTTGCTGTTTTGATCAGCCGGGTTCCTGGAATGGCTTTCATAAATAACCAGCCCTACAGAGAGCTAAACGAATTGGATCTTCAAAGAATGGCTTCTATTGGGGTCCAGAAGCAGTTCTATCTGGTAAATTCTTGTTAAACTATTTCATCGATCTCCTTTAATCAATATCGGATTTCACCAAATTTATATAGCTGACTTGGTGTCATTGTGTTCAATTCTTGCAGGAAGCCAGGATTAAGGTTTGTTCAAGAAAAAGATAATTATTATTTTAGTTATATAAGGCACTTGCACAGTTATTCATTTCTGAATTTGTTAATCTTCATAATTGCAGACTGCAGTCTTTATGGGGTGCACGAGCGGGGAAATTGAAATCGGGTGGTCTAATGGGACTCAAGTAAGAAACTTGTTCAATTCATTATACACTGCACCTTGTTAATTAATTTGAAGCAATTTCATCAACAATAAATTAAAGATGATATAATCATTATTAATTATATATATAATCCAGGTTAACATGGAAAATGCAATTAGGGGTTGGTTTTCAGATGATATAGCTCGTCAGCAATCTCCTCTAAGAAAAATTTCTCAGGCAGCTGTTGATCTGAACAGGCTTTCACCCACATCTTCCTCCTCATTAAGATCATTATCAATAGATAGTCCAGAGAGTTCTTCTCTCTTGTTCAATCTTCCACTTTCAACAACCCACATACCGGAAGTAGCCTCTCTCGAGCCTTCCTCATCATCGTTACAGCCAATACCAAGCACATCAACTGCAAGTTCAATTCACCAAGTCTTGCAATATTTTCAGCCAATTGAAAGCACAACAAGCCCACTTCATCATCAACATCTGCAATCCTTGCCGCAATTACCCTCCACAACTACTCCACTACTTCACCATCAACAGGCTATGCAATCTTTGAAACCTTTAACTACCACAACTAGTCCACACCAGCAAGCCATGCACGCCTTTGGCTTGGCAAGAAACATTCACTTACCAACCCAATTAGAAAGCGAAGATGATGTAATGACAAGAGCTATTCTCGCAGTTCTAACTTCTACTTCTTCTTTTGCTTCCTCTCTTGCCTCTTCTTCCACACCTAACATACCTCAGTTAAGCCAGAGAGCTAGTGCTTTTAAGAAATATTTAGCCCCTGTAACATCAACTACAAGACCAAACTTACGCAGGCAAACAATGCTTAAAAGATCAATTGCTTATTACAGAAGTTTAAACATAATGAGACGTGAACATATGCAAGAGAGTCGCCCCACCAGCACTCAGCTGCATCATATGATATCGGAGAGAAAAAGGCGCGAAAAAATTAATGAAAGCTTCGAAGCATTGAAGAAACTTCTCCCTCCAGCGGCGAAGGTATGTATGTATGACAATTAAGTTTTTTTTCACCATCGCAGCTATAATTTTATTAATTTGCATCCAAATTTAGAAATGCATGTAACAACATTGAATCTTCTCTCTTTCTGTAATATAGAAAGATAAAGCGTCAGTGCTTACTCGAACGAGGGAATACTTGACCTCTTTGAAAGCTCAAGTTGCAGAGCTTAACGAAAGAAACAAGCAATTAGAGGCACAATTATTGCCAGCTGAAGTTGCAAGTGAGAGGTCAAGTGAAAGAGTTGATGTACGCATTAGTCACGTGGGCGAATCTACATCAGAAGAGCAAAGAATCATCAACTTGCAAGTTGTTTTAAGAGGAGAATGTCTAGTATCAGACATGGTGATTCGAATACTTGAGTTCTTGAAACAAGTTCAGAATGCGAAGTTGATCTCCATGGAAGCCACCACACATTTACGAGAATCAAGATCCTTCAATCATGTAACCTTGAGAATCAGAATTGAGGTATCTATACGATCTAGCAAGAAGATCTATCATTGTTTTTTCTACTTTTCTTTTTATTAGTTGGTTTTTGTTTTTCTAATTGATGGTAAGATAGATCAGTATGCATGCATATTGAAATTACATTAATTGAAGATCTTGTTCAATGATGAAAATGAAGGTTTCCCTCCATTTTTCCTTTCCTTCTTCTCCAATTAGGTTTTTTTTTTTTTATAATTTATTTAAGTAAATTTGATTTTTTAAAATATTTATATATCTGGCCCACCACATGCAATAAGGTCCTTAATTTTCTAATACTTAAATTGATTTGAGGAAATAAGAAGGAAAGGCGAGGCTAGTTATAAAGTGGCGAGTAAAATAGATTTATGGTTGATAGGAAATAAGCAGGAAAGTGGGTTGAAAAATTAAAATAATAATAATAATAATAAGAAAAATTAAGTTGTGAAGTGGATAGGGATAATTGATTTTTGGGTTTAATATGTTGAATGCAGGGGAATGAATGGGACGAATCAGCCTTCCAGGAAGCAGTAAGAAGAGTTGTTGTTGACATGCTATATTGATATATTATGCTTGCTGATATATAAAATTTAATGATAAGCTAATTTTGTTTTAGTCAGGCGGCTTATCCTCTCTTACTGGATTTTTTTTCCATTTCTTATATATATTTTAGGTTTAATCTCTATTTATGTTTGAGATTTAATCACTTTTTTTAATGTATTAATGATATAGTAATAATATATATATATATATCTTAAATTCATGTGCAATTCATTTATACATTTATTGCGATTTTCACATGAATGTGAGAGATATTTTTATTATTTAATTTCTTTTTAGTCAAGTGTGTCTTGAATAATATCTTTGGTATTTTATACAATTTGGAAGCTATATATATATATATATATATATATATATATATATATATATATATATATATATATATATATATATATATATATATATATATATATATATATATATATATATATATATATATATATATATATATAATAAGTTGACATAATTTATTTAATAATTAATTATATGCATATTGATATATACAATTAAATTACCAAAAATTGATTACAATTATATATGTTTACTTGTATGAATGATATATGTGTCGCCCAATTTGACTGCCATTTTTATAGGTAGACTGATGATATGTACAAGATTTACAAGCTAAAAAATGGTAAATTCAAACATGGTCCAACATCAACAAAACAGTAGAAAAGGACGATCGCTTATTTTTTCAAGAATAAACTCACCAACCCTCTTAAACAGTTTTACTAATTTTCTAATTAATTATTTTTGAAATTTTTTTATGTGTAAATCATGTTCCTATATATATTTATTTACAGATAAAATCAGTAATAATATGTAAAAAATGAATTTCTATTGTAAATATAAGACTAGTCCTAAGAATATAATAATTTTTATAAGTGAAAATAAGTTACTAAATTTAGTCTATGGACAAAATTTTAGTAAAAGTTCTCCAATAAGACGGCGGTATTTAACAGAATTATTTTTCTCAGTATTAGAAACTTTGAATTAAAATCAATTTATAGCCTTTTCTTCAGTCCTTTGATTTTCCATCTTAAAAAATCACGTCATTTTGTCCTACCTAATCTAAGAAAAGGCAGTCTACAAGCCTGCTCTTTGTTATGTTTATCTCGGATATGATTCATATGAACCAGTAATAGGGTAATTTTCACTTACGGTGTCCCAACTATTCCATTCATAATAATTCATTATTTTAAGTTTTTTTTTTAATATTAAATCTCTTTTAAATTGATTTTGTAACACAAAATCCTTTTCGTCAAATCTTAATTATTTCAACTAACGGGGATAATAACATAGAAGAAAGTCCATATCAACAATTTTTTTTAAAATAATGAAGTAAATATTTTTTTTAAAAATAGAAATAATATATAATTTAAAAAAAAATTATATTCTAATAATTTATATTTTAATAAAGTCAATGACCTACTGAAAAGAACAAAAAGAAATTTGCAGAAAACTCTCAATCCCTAAAATCAATTTTAAACTCTAATATTTAAATTATATTGTAATAGCACAAGAACAAGAAATTGAATATGCATCTCGATATCAAACTTTGTCTTCCTCATCTCCCTCATCGCACTCACTCGCCCATACACACACTCTCTCTCTAAGGCCAGTGGGCCTTGTTGCCTAGCGAGAAATATAAATGAAAAAGAGAATTGCTTTGCTTTTTTATTTGCTGAAACTGTTAATACTCAATTTCTCAATTTCAATTACAGTATCCATATGGGAATATATGTAAAGAGAAAGGAATTGAAGCTGCTTTTTTTTTCATTAAAAAAGGTTAGTTTTTCACGAAAAACTATTTCACTAAATAAACAATCTAAATAAAAAAAATAATCAAAATACAAATAAGATTAGATTTCTCAAACGAAGTGAAATGATAGGAAAAAGCAGACTGCTGAAATTTAGTATTTTGAAAAAAAGAAAGATCAATTAGAGATTGAACTCAAATTTTTCATTGTCAAATCCCAACTAGAGAACCATGGTTTTTTAAATTTCAACCACTTTAACTTTCCATTTGAACTTCATTTAATCCCATACGAATTCTCTTATAAAAAAAAGTATAAAAAGAAAAAATGCTTTAGGAAATGAACAGATATAGATAATAAAACATGACCATTTATTCTGGTTTGATAATGTATTTAAAGCTTGATTTTATAATATTGAATGAAGAATTTCTTTTTTTCTCATTTGAAGCTTTATAAAAAGGCTGAGACTCCAGCCACTATGAGGATATGGATGATTGGGGTTGGACCAAACAATGTGTGATGGTTGCATGAAAGGAGGAGGGAGAGGAGGAGATGGAGGGCGAAGGCAGCAGAGGAAAGACCAAGTAGAGTCTCAAGTATGGGTAATGCTCTATTGAAAATTTACAATTGAAGCAAATTTTTGAAAAATCTAGATATGACTTTTCAACTATTAATTCTAACACGTTAGTAGGAAAATTCAAAAGAATTAATTTATGTTGTTTAATTTGTAAGAAAGTGAGGGAAAATGTGTGAAAGTTAAAGAAAGTATAAAGTCAGTGAGAAACTATGGAAAACTTTGAGAAAATATGAAATCAAATTCACGATTTTCGAAAATTAGAGAAATATATGATTGTAATTGGGAGGGTATTACTGTTTATTCATTATAAAATTCCTACGTCATTTTTTTTCAAAAAAAAACAAAATTTCACAAAATTTATTTCTTGTTATTTTTTTTGCTGAGATGGAAATTCCATATCAATAGACCATTAAACCTCATTGACGGACTTGGACAGAGGGAATTTTGTGTTACAAAATTAATTTAAAAGAGGTTTAGAGTTATAAATAAAACTTTAAATACTGAGTTGTTACGAGTTGTATAGTATTAACATGTTAGTATAAAAATTCAAAAGAATTAATTTATGTTGTTTGGTTTGTGAGAAAGTGAGAGAAAGTGTGAAAAATTTAAAGAAAGTATGAAGTCAGAGAGAAAGTGTGGAAAAGTTTAAGAAAATATGAAATCAAATTCAGGGTTTCAAAAATATGAGGAATCTGTGATTTTAATTGGGAGGGTATTATCGTCTATTCATTTTAAAATTCTATGTCATTTTTATAAAAAAAAATCTACCTAATTTATTTCTTATTATTTTTTTACTGAGGTGGAAATTTCACATTAACGGACTGTTAAACAACATTGACGGACTTGGATAAAGGAAATTTTTTGTTACAAAATTAATTTAAAAAGAATTTAGCGTTACAGATAAAACTTAAAATACTGAGTTATTACGAATCATATAGTTATAATATCGAGATTGAAAATTACCCCCAGTAACATTAGCAGGGAATTCCATAATTTTTATTTAGAATAAATATACATTTTGATATCTATATTTTATAATTTTTTTAATTGATTCACTCAATCGTTAATTTTGAACTCATTTAATCTTTTAATTATTGAATTTATTCGATCAATTTTTTTAACCGTAAATTTTAAACTAATTTAATATATATTTATAAAACACTTATTATCTAATTAATGATATGTTAAAGAAGATTAATGTATAAAATTTTTGGTTGAGAAACTAAATTAATTTAAAATTAGTAATTAAAGCAATTGATTAGTGATAAAATTTTTAGTTGAAAATTTTAATTCATAAAATTGGAGGTTGAAAGCATACTTGTTTTTTTTTCTTTTTATTTAATCACTTTTTTTGGGGGCCGGGGGACGGGTGACGTGGGGCTCTTTGGCAGGAAGGAAACATTTTTTAGTGTATAAATTCAGTGTTAATTAAAAAAAGGGAATTTTATTATCGCCAAAAAAATAAATTAATCACAATACATGTGAAATTCAATTAAACATCATCTTTACTTAAAAGAAAAAACTTAAAAAAGTACCCACTGCTATTATACTAATGATAAATATTTTTCTAATTTTTTTTATTCATTAATGATAAATTTATTTAAAGATTTGCTAATTAAAAAAAATTGATGCACAATTAACCAATAATTGCAATAAACTTATTTTACTAAGAGAAATTCCAAAATTTCCATTGAAGTTACCTGCCCACTTCTTCTTCCAAAAAAGCAAGGGTCTCCAAGCAATGCATCAAAGAATATATATATATATACACACACACTTGAATTGAATCAAATCTTTGTTAGTGTCATCAAATTTTCAACTTTCAGACTTTGGATCTTCCAAACTTCTCATTTACTTCAGACGTTGGTGGATCCTACTTCTAGAAATTAATATTTAGACTTTCCAAAATTCCTATCTAACTCAATTTTTTCTTCATGAAATGGTTTTATATTGTTTTCCTATTTTTTTAATGGCTATTACATGCATGGTTTAAGATATTTTATTAAAATTAAATTTAAGTCCCTCTCATGCTAGACCCAAAGAGGACTTGTCAACAAAATTTGAACACTGATGTCTGATTTTTAGAAACAAACTTTGAGAATTAGAATAGTAAGAAGGAAAAAAAAACACATGGAAAAATTAATTTACTGGTCAGATTTTCTGACCTTACAAATTGCAGACTCTCCAATCATGATGAAAACTTACTTTAGTTTTATTACGTTTGGAGGTTATGGCATTAACATTTCTTTCCAACTCCACCAAACAAAAAATTCACAACTCACTATTTTGGAGGTTAATGTGTTTTCATCTTACGAATTAGCTAATAAAGCAATCTTTAGTATTTTTTTTTTATAAAAAAAGTGAGTCTTGAACTTTTATTTTTCAAATTAAATACTTTAATTTTGATTTTTTTAAAAATTAATTCTTCTAATTTTGATTTTATTCAGTCAATAAATTATTATTTTCAATTAAATGAGGACTTAATTTTGAAAAAAAAATAAAAGCTGGGAGGATTTAATCTGCATTAATAATAATATAGAGTCAATGCATAGTTTGAAAGTTAAAATATACCTTTTTTCTTAGGACAAATATCGAAAAAAACAAAAAACAAAAAGGAAGTACTGAAAATGTGACGTTGATTTTGAAAAATAAAAAGGGAAAATGGGAATGCATTAAAAGATGTTTTATTGAATGAAATTATTTACGCCGCCCCAGTAATGGTTTAGGTCCACAGTGAAGATCCCCTATACAGTACTCATTTTAGATCGGGTCTGTTGAACCAACAAACACAAGGCCACCATTCTTGAAAATACAATGTCATTTTGTTCAATAGAGTTTCTTCTATAAATTTTATATTTCATGGATCAAGGAAGTCAACTATCTTTGTGATTAGTTACATATGTCGTGATGAAAAAAAATGTGAATGAAAGATGACACTGAATTGAATTGAATCCATACTATAAATAGATATATTTATTTTTTACGGATTTTTTTTAAATTTAAACTTGCAACTGCGATCGCTTTATCTGTTGAAATCAATCCGAATCAGCGGCTTATTTGACTAAAATCTCATACAAGCGAACCTAGAGCTCACAGTCCCAAAACTCAATTTTCATTTGGGGTTCATCTAACGGTAAATATGGAAGTTAATTAGGTATAAATCTTAATTGCTTGTTAAGACTAGGACAAAAAGGCACTGAATAAGAAACAAAGGTCGTATAGCTTTTAAAGTTGTACCATTTATTGCCAATGAGTCAAATTGAAAAAATAAATAAAAATTCAAATGAGTAAATGAAAAATTTAGGTCGAAATACTTGAATAACACTGTTTTTTTCCCTTGCACCGGGAAAAAAAAAGGTGGGTTTTGCTACTCTGTCTTGTCCCAGCAAATTGGGAGAACTCAATATTCAAGAATTTAAATCTTCTTTGAGCAATTGAGAGAGTATTATGATTTACAGAAATAACATAGTAATTGGAAACCTGTATTTATGAATATAATGAAATGTGATTAAAAACGGTAATTATTAAAAATCACATTTTATGGGACAATAAGTCTTATATATATTATTTTAGAATTTATGCTTAGAAAAATTCTTGTGGGGTTTAATATTGTTAGACCATATGATATAAAATGATGGATTTGACAAAGAGGAAGACTTGGTTCCTAGGAAAAGTAAACTTTTGCTATTTTGTGGTGCTGTGTTTAGTCATTATTTATGGGAAAGCAAAGCTTAGTTTCAAAATACATGATGCAATTAATAATGAATCCATTTTTACTATCAAAATAAACACTAAACTGTAGAGGTTGCAATTTCTAACTCAAGATTGTTTGAAAAATGAAGTCAAAATAAATTTAATTTCGCATCAAATTTGAAAATTGCCCAAAAGCCCATTCATTGTAAATACAAGGATTAAGGGTGTCTGGGTGTGTTTGAACTTCGAATTTTTTTATTATAATCAATTTGTTTCAAAATTAATTTTAGTATAATAAGTATAAAATATAAACTTCTTTCCAAAAAAAAAGAAGTTTGAAATATAACTTTTACCGCTAATTTTTCCCATTTCATCTTTAAAATCATTTTTTTTTCTCTTAAAAATTCTTACTTACCAGTTATAGTGAATGTTAATTGCAATTTTATAATTAATGAGTTCTATTATCAAAGTAAAAATAAAGAAAAAGTGTGTTTTAGGATGAAATGGGATAAATTAGTTGCAAAAATTAAATTTGTACTAATTACACCTAAAAATTAACTTTAAGCCAAACATATATCATTGAAAAAAATAATAATAATAAAGACCATCACAAATTAAACAACAATGAGCAAAATTAGATTGACCAATTATCTATTTTTCTCTAGTGCATTATATAGTTTGATTAGCTAGCTTCTATAATATAGAATATAGATGCTCCAATGTCTGATTGAACCTGGTTATTGATACAGAAATTTTACTTCTTGAAGATTAAGCATATTCTGTAAGCAAATTAATTGAAGGCAGAAGGTTGAAGATCAATGAATTCTTCAACCTTCTGCTCTAATTTTAAGCACTTTCGAAGTTCCCCATTTTTATCAAATAGTTAAGTATGTCAATACTTATTTTCTCTGCTAATTAAGAGAGATACGACCAACTTTGTGAAAGACCCAAAAAAGTCTTCTATATATAATAATCTTTTTGTCAAAAGAAGAACCATCTCCATTCTCTAACACACAACATATGAAAAAGTCACAAATCAAATTCAATAATTGAGCAATATTTCTTCAAATAATCCCTGTGAAGAAAAAAAAATGGAAAAATGGGTTGATTTCAACTAACAAGATCTATAAGTATTAGTGAACAGTCACTTTGGTAGTAGGACTTTGATTTTTCAAGCTTGGCAGTGCCTCGTTATTTATTTCATTTTATTTTCGTCTAGTTTTAGGTAATAATCAACTGATTATTAAGGTAGCCATAAGCGAAAAATCTTTGAAGCTTCTGGCTGTTAGAAAAATTTGATATACAATGAAAACTAATTCAAACTTATCTCGGTTGTGTAGAACGCTCACCTTAAGGAAATATTGTCCTCATTAAATTACAGATTAAATTTATGACAATTTTTCTTTAGAATAATCAAAATAAAATTACAATTTATGAACAATAAAATCAATAATTTTTTCCAATAACTTATTAAAGAATGATAATAAAATTTGATTGCAAAATGAAAATGAAAAAAAAGAAACGTTAAATCATTTCTGATGCAAAACATGTATTTATATGTTTACAAATAGTTATTATGGAAAGATAACTTTTGGGAATAGATATAGGTAGTTTCTGAATATTAGAAACTACCAACTAGCCGTTATACCATTGTCACACGTACAATGCCTCCTCGGGCGCATGACAGTGGCATTCATTGCTGTCTTTTTTAAAAGTAACACAGCTAACGTGATGGAATATTTGACATTTAAATATATATTAAAATTTGAAATTTCTCTCCAAAATTTTTCATCAATCAACTTTAACTAATTTGGTGAAAAACTGTTTATAAATTCATATAAACTCTCTTTATTTTTTCTATGCAGGATAAGTTATACATCACTAACTAAGAATCATCCGCTTAATTAGTGACATATGCAATCAAACTACAAAAATTTATGCATTTAGCAGGCTTTTTTCAACTTAAACCTTTTATTATTATAAACCATTCAAAGTTTATCAAAATCAAGATTGTGATAAAATATTAAATTACGATTTCTATGTGAAAAGACCGAATTAGCTATACACACAAATTTTATTGATTTATCTAACAAGTTCACCGTTAGCTTTAATACCACATTATAGCATTGTGTTACCTTCTGAATTCATGAACATGTACAAGAAAAACTTTAACTAGTTTAATACAAAACTTTTTATAAACCAATATAAACTCTATTCACTTTTTCTATGTGTGATAAGTTATCACATCACTAACTATTATTCAACATTGGCTAATACGTGCAAGTTGGGATAATGCTATAAAAAATTTTATTCATGGTTTAATATTTTATTATTATTATTGTGATTTTTAATTTATTAAAATAAATAATTACATAAAATTAGTAATATATTATAATTTTTATTTATTTATATATTATAAAAAAATGTACATATTGAATGATGTATATTGGTAATTTTATATTTTAACAGCAGTTTAATTATTTTTACCTAATAACAAGTATTAATCTGCTACAAACTATCAGTTAGGCTTAATTTATAACCAAAAGTAATTACAAAATTGAAAACTTCAATTTTTTAGATTCGAAGGGTTCGCCATCCTTTTTTCTTCCTTTTAAAGAAAGGGAGGATAGAATATGCTTGAATCCCACAACTGCCATTAAATTCAACAAGACTCAATAGGTGGAGATTATTCTTTTTGTTTTGGACATACTGAGGAAAGGAATGGGGTAAAAGAGAAAATAAAGCATATATATTAAATTTTTATTCGTAGGGTTTTCATTTTAGACGAAGAACTTTTTTTGACACTAAAAAAAAGGATGATAAAATTTTAATAGAGAAAATACACTCCAGAGGGCCTGTAATTTGGAACGCAAATGACATTTTTTTAAACTAGGAAGCCTTGATCTTTCGACGCTAGTCTAGTGTAATTCATAGCATTCATTTCCTGGTAACCAATCTTCCACCTGCACTAAATCTAACTATCACTCTATCAGCAAGACCAACTGTGTTAAACACGTCCCACATGATAACATTAACGATATTGAAAGAATACAAATGATGCATCGGGCTTTACAATAATACTGACAAATAGGGTTGATTTATAGTTCGATGTATTCAGATGCTTAATTGTGTTTCCTTATAGAATCTACATCATTTGTATACCGCTGCTGCTAAAGTTTTATACACACTTGTCAATTTTAGCTGGCATTTGAAACTGAAACTAAATCAGCAACATTCATCTAACATCACTTCATTCTCGATGACAGTTCTACCGTCATTGCTCCAGGTCTTTGCATCATTCTCATAGTTAATGAAAACAGGCCCAATTTCCTTGCTCATGCCATACTTTGTGACCATTGCTTTTGCCAGGGAAGTTGCCTGCTCAAAGTCGGATGATGCACCTGAAATAACTTCATCTTCTCCAAAGGTGAGTTCCTCCACAACATGGCCACCCATAGAAACATCAAGCTAAGCAAGCATCTGCCTTTGCGAGGCAACTGAGTAACCAAACCAATAGATTTTCCCTGCGAAGCAATTATAGCCCTATGAAGTGGAACAGCCCCATCAACATGGACTGCTACAATTGCATGACCACTCTCATGGAAAGCAAACAGATTACGTGACTCCTCAGATATTATTATTGATCTATGCGGAGTTTGCATGATGATCTTGCGCTTCGCATACTCCAGATGGGACTGCTCTAAGAGCAGCAAAATTTACCAAATTAGCAAGCTCAGACCCAGAGAATCCAAGTGTTTGTCTAGCAATGATTTCTAGATTCACATCACCTCCCCTACACACCTGTAAAGTGTCAGAGAATTAACACAAGCATAAAGTTCTCAACTGAGAATGCATAATCCGGAGGTGTTTAATTCAGGATCAGTTCATGGCTCTAGGTTAACCTTGGCCTAAGGAAGGACCAAGATATCCAATCTGCCCTCAGCCTATCTTTAAAGTGATAAGTGCAGACATGCCATGGGATTATAACTACATGCGCTGAAACTTGAGATCAATCTAGCACAAAATGCTTTGACATATTTGTCAGTAAAATAGATTGACAATGCAATAAATAGTTAATTCGTGGTAGTAACTATATGCAGGAAATGACACAACTCGCTTTTTCCCTACATCAAATATCCATAGCTACCTGTACAGGGATTTCTGAAAAGCTGATTTGACAACAGTTGAAATGTATAAATAAAGTATGTCACAGTAAGCGGCAACAAATCTAAATTTGATAGTGTAACTTACCAAGGCTATTATGAACATTTTCCCCTCCTCTTTTCTCTTTTTTTTGGGTCTTTTTTTCAAATTATGATTTATATTGCAGTACTACAACTTATAGAATAAATGGTACGCGAGCAATGCATTGACAAATTGGAGCTGGCCAGGATGAGCAAAACATTTGCAAATATGTGAAACCTTCAAGCTTGGAAGAACATGTATATCTAAATCATCCATACTTTAATGTCAATCCATCTCAAAACATCTTACTAACTATAAATCTGTAGTCAGAGTACCTTTGACATGTGAACTTCCAAGATCAGGCAATGATTCCCAGAGAATCCAGATGTTTCTCTGATAATGGATTCCAGATCCACATCACCTTCCCTAGATATCTGTAAAGTGTCATGAGAGAGAAATCAATGTAGACACAAGAATGAAGTTCACTGCGAATGCATAATCCAAAGGTGTTAAATTCAGGCTTAGTTCATGGCTCTAGGATAATCTTGGCCTAGCTGCCTAAGGAAGGACAAGGAAATCCAATCTGTCTTTGTATCTTTAGAGTGATAAGTGCACACATGCCATGGTACTATAACTACATGTTCTCAAACTTGAGATCAATCCAACACAAAATGCTATGACATATTTGTTGGTACAATATATTGACAATGCAAGTAATAGTAAATTCATGATAGTAGCTATATGCTGGAAGGACACAAATCGATTTTTCCCTACATCCAATACCATAGCTAGCTGTTCAGGGATTTCAGAAAGGATGAATTGACAATAGTTATAAATAAAGTATATTTTTAGCAACAATTACATCTAAACTTGATAGTGTAAACCCAAAGTCTTCTCTTCCTAGGCTATATGTTATAAACATTTACCCCTCCTCTTTTCTATCTGTTAGGGCATTTTTTCAGATTATGTTTTATATTCAGTACTGCAACTTGTAGAATAGACAATATGCCAGCATCGATAACTTGGAGCTGGCCTGGATGAGTAAACCATTTGCATATATGTCAAAGCTTCAAGCTTGGAAGAAAATGTATACCAAAATCGTCCACACTCTCATGTCACTCTATCTCAATGCATATTATAAACTATTAATATGTAGTCATAGAGTACCTTTGACATGTGAACATCCAAGATCTGCTGTCGAGCTTCATCATCAGGATTGAAGATAACAACATGATGGTCCAACCTTCCAGGCCTCACCAATGCTGTGTCCAATGACTCTGCAAAGTCGGTCGCAGCAATTACAACTATGCATTCATTTTGTTTTAAGCCATTCAGTAAGTCACCCTCATGTGCTGTGGCTCCTTTAAGTTGTGGGTTCCTCCCATAGTATCTAATGCATCAATGAATATAATACAAGGAGATTGCTTCTTTGCAGCTGAAAAAAGATTTCTGACCCTCCATGGTCCCAAGTCCACAAAGATCTCTTCAAACTTTCTGCCACCGGATGAGAAGAAGGGCACATTAGCTTCTGCTGCTACAGCTCTTGCTAGCATGGTTTTACCTATGCCTGGTGGCCCAATAAGTAGAACACCTTTTGGGAGCTTAACTCTTAGACGAGTACATTGTTGGAAAAGCCAAAATAATTCATGAGAAATTAAACCTATAGGAATTTCATTTTAAGGTTATCCAATGTACTTGCTATAGGTGTCAATTTTCTACTCAGGACTACTAAGCATAAAGTATATAAACTCTGAAATTTGAGACTAGTGAATACTTGGTTGAGTATTATTTATATTTTCATTTTCCATTTTTCACAAATACAAATTAAATATAAATAATATCACTGGAAGACAAGATCTTAGTTTTTTCACGAAACAAGAATAGTCATCAAAGATTTAAGCATTGTAAGAGATCAAGGTGTGATATGAGAGAAACAAAATTTGAGGAAGCAAATCAGTGCAGCCTAGTATAAAGCGTATTCCCTGTGGACGAGGCTGCCCTCGAAAACATGGTTACGAGGATCATCTGTAAGCTATAGTATGAAAATTTACCTTAGGATCTCGTAGATAATGAACAATTTCTCCCAGCTAAGCTTTTGCCTCATGAACACCTTTAATGTCGTTAAAGATCATATTATATTTAGCACACGGTTGTGCATCTTCCCAAACCACTGAAAAATGAAAATCAAAAGAAAACAGTTAATATTTTGCTAGGTGAATCTCAATTGCAACTTTAATCAGCTAAACACCATCAAGGGATTACAAAGGTTACCTTAATTAAGTTGCAAAATGCTGTTAAGTGATTTCATTTTGTCAAGTATTTCCATGCATGATACAATTAACAGCAGCACCAGCACATAGATATTCCAGAATACATCACAGAACCACTTTGTGGATTCCCTTTCAGTCACCATATGAATAGGAGCATCAGCAGTCCCTAAAATACCAACTGTTGTATGCAATCCAGCATTGCCTGCAACTGAAAAGCTACCAATACTAAATTATTCTGATAAACTTCACACTTATCGTAGGTGTTTCACATTTGAGGAAAGAAATCATTTTAGGTATTATGAAGTAATCATTCTCTAAACTATTCCAAATTCTTTCAGGTATTTATCAAATATTCTGATCAGATATAAAACATCTATCCAAAGATAACCTATGCAAATTTGAGAGAGTAAGAATTATCTGGCACAGAAAGAAGATGGGTATTCATGTACGACTGAACAACCTGGACGAAGTAGAAAGCTAGAAAGTGAGTCCCTTTCATATAGTAGACACCATGCATGAATATAAGTATGAAGCAAATTATAACTACTCTGATCATTTATATTGCAGCAACTGCAAAAGAAATGCAACCTACCTCTCATAGCAGGAAAAGCTAACAAGGATACGATTGATGACACCAAATAAATTAGAAATTTAGGGCGGAAGAAGAGAGAGAGAGAAGCGAAATTTAGGGGCGTGCATTTTTTAAAACTGAACCGATCCAAATTAACTTTTTGGGAAAAAAAATTCATTTAGTTGAATTCGATTTGATCAAATAATAAAATAGTATATTAATTAATGAAATCGAACCGAAAAGATAATGCTCATTCTTTAAAATTTAAAATTAAATTGAATTAAATTTAATGGATTAAATTTCAGTTTGATTTTGCTAATTAGTAGAGTGATTAGTAATCTATTATGGACGTGATTCCTTTTCTTTCTTTTTTTTTTTTATCCGTTGATTTTGCTCTCTCTATAAACAACAGTACTTAAGGATATCTTATAAGCTTCTTGCAGTGTGTGAGCAATACAACTAATCTATTTCTCTACCTTTTTCTTCTGTCTCATATAGATACAATATATAGACTATAGTTATAGACATATACATTATACATTAACCACGGACAAAATAAGATATCCCATATCTTAATACACTAGAAGCTCGAGTCTACTACTGCTTCATTTTTAAATGCATCTATGATCAAAGTTTTTGTTTGTTAAAACTATCTAATAATCTAAATTTAAATTGATAATCTAACAATTGAAAATTCGATAATTGATTCAATTAAAAGTATTTGGTAAAACTAATTGAAAATATAGTTAAAAAATATAAAATGATATAAAAAATATATAATTATATTAATAAATAAATAAAAAATATATATATAAATAAAATATCAAAATTATATTAAATATTTCATCAAAATATAATAAATACGTTCATTTTTATTTTCTAATATTCTATTATCATACATATTAAATAATTTAATAATTATACTACATTAAATTTAATAATTATATTATTATTATAACATGTGATTTGATTAAAAAAATAAAGGTATTAAAAAAAAATCATAATCTATTAGCTTATAATCCAAATGCTACTTATATAGGTTTTTTTTAGAAATTGTAATAAAGTTTTATTTTCAAATAAACTACTTTTCCAAATACAAATTATTTATCAAATTATATTAATCTAGTTTTGCATTACCGATCAAAAAATCAATTCTTACACCTTTTTGTCATAAAATGCTTCTACATATTAGTGTCCTTTGATACGGAGAATTATGCAACGAGTGCGATGGATATAAATTTTCTCGCATTTCCACTGTTGGTTTCATTCACATACACAATGGATTTCAGACATTTAAAGAAATACAACGGCAGCCACCCTGCAGCCTCTGCAGTGACCAGCAAAATAATCATCCGCTTAACCCCAAACATACATGATCCATTGATACATTCAACTAACAAAGCCATCATTTGGAGACATCTATTTGATCATGACTCGTAAGCAAAGGCAGCTACTGATCACAAGCCAATGCCCTTGTAAATCCTTCCATCAAATTGTAGCCACCGAGCATGAATGAAATGGGAACTGCCAGATCCAATAGAAAACTGGAAAACACCATGGAATCTAGCAGGCTAACCACAATATACATTTTGATGCATTTACAAGTTATGCTTCTACTGCAGTAACTGCTTCTTCATCGGTTGAATCAGGAGAAATGATTCCTTCTACAAGTTCACCATCATTAGCCTCTGTTTCTGGTTTCTTGTCTGTGTGGGTATCAAGTAGAATCTCTCTGAGCTTTGCCATAAGTTCTTCCTGTGCAACATCATTTTCATCAAGAAAACGTCTTAGGGCTTCCTTGCCATGGAAATTCTGACCATTCAAATTGTAAAATGAACCAGCCTTGCCAATAACTTTATGTTTTACTCCCAATTCTATGATCTCCGAAACCCTGCATATTCCCTTGCCAAATTCAAGATCAAATTGAGCAGTTTTGAAAGGAGGGGCAAGCTTATTCTTTACAATCTTAACTTGAACTTGACTTCCTGTAGTCTGCAAAACATACAAGTATTAAGGGACATGTTGAAATGAGAAAAATCCAAAGCATATAATGAGAATTCTCACAATCAAGCAATGCAAACATTCGGCAGATTTGAATCAACACCAATAACCACAATGCTCGCTCCACCCCAACATTTCACCATTTAACAGGACCCCTTTGCAGCTCACTTATAAAACATTTAATGTTTAGTAGAAAACTCAGTACACCCTAAACATGGCTAAATGATTGCTATAGTAACAGGAGGATTCACTAGTCACCTTGACTGGAAAAAAAAATCAACAGCCATCATTAACGTTCTATATCAGTCTTTCAGATATGGAATAGCTAAAAATTTTAAAAAACACAAATGATTTCTAGGCGAAGGCTCAATAAATAACTTTCAGTGTACTCTCTGCACAGAGATGCAACTATTTGTAATGCAGAACAATCTTTTCCAATCTTTAAGTAACAGTTGTAAAAACACAAATGATTTCCAGTTGAAGACTCCATCAATAACTTTCAGTGTACTCTCTGTACAGAGATACAACAATTTGCAATGCAGAAAAATCTTTTCCATCCATTGATTTCGCATTTCTTATACATCAAGACCATATCCTTCAGAAACAAATATTAAACTAGCATGCATCCTTGCATATGATGTCTAAAATCACAAAAAGCATCACAGATCATATGCTACTTTCTTCCAAGGCAATTTCACCAGAGGTTGCCACATTGGCATATAGTCTTTCTGGTCATTCAGCAAAAGGAACCAAACATGATTATAGATTGCCAAAAAGATGGAGTTCAATAGGTCATGCAAACTTTTTACCATTCCAATGAGTGTGGAGCAAATCCCAAAAGCCATTTTTTTAGATGAAACATCCAAGTCCTCAATTTGAGAAAAAGAAAGAATGGCATACCTCTTCCCCCTTTTTTATAAGACCTACTCTTTTTATATTTAGGCGCACTGAAGCATAGAACTTCAGAGCATTACCACCACAGGTTACTTCAACAGGTCCACCAAATCCTCCAAAAGTACTAAGCTTTGACCTCACCTGTATAGAGATGCAAGCAATGAGGGTCATCAAGTAACTATTAACCACATCATACAGAAAATGCAGACAATTGTACCAAAATAAAAGGTTCAAGTGAAACCAGAAGGAAGAACACTAATAATGCATCAAACTACCAATCAAATACAAACATAGTTATTAAATGGCTCAAGTCACATTCCCTGGCACTTATCACTTGAATGCAGGAGATCTTAATGAGGGGCATATATCCAGCAAAGCATAAGGCTCAAACCTAAGCACAACTTGGCAGCAAATGTTATCTTCTTTTTGGAATCTTATTTCATCTACAACTCTACGCTGTTGATTTGACCATAAAAGCGCACTTACATGACTCATGCACAATTAAATCAAAATAAAACAAGAAATGTACAAAAAAAAAATTCCCACATTGCTTTAGATTTAGATGTAGACAGCAAGTTTACACAAGGGCAAGAAAACACTATTGTGAGGGTTTTTCTGAAGTAAACAACCAGTTCTATTCTCTCAACCAGGTTTAGTGATTTCAATAAGTAAGGAAAGTGTAATCCTGAAAAGGAAATAAGCAGATAGCACCATGAAATATAGGCAAGCATAATGCATAGTATAAAGGCAATCAGAGTATATACACAAACCCCTACATATTACATATGTCTGTGTTTGTGTCTACAGATGATACAAATTAAGAGCAAAATTCATACTTGATTTATAAAGATTAATATGGTTTGTGACAGAGATAAAGAGTGGCTCAATTTGCGAAGTGCCTGGCTCATCAATCTAGCTTGCATTGCCATGTGAGCATCACCCATCTCACCATCAAGCTCACTTTTAGGCACAAGGGCTGCTACCTGTCACCAAACAAAATAAGATATTGACAAATAAATGACATCAAACCAAATAAATGCTTTCAAATCCGTGACATGAAGCATATACTAAAATAAGCATAAACATAGCCAACTGCCAATTCTGTAACATGATCAGACCATTGTCTAAGAAAGGAAGACGGCAAAAATGGAATGAGCAAGACATCCAATTTCCTGATAAAGAAAACATAAACAAGAAGAAACTGTAACTGAAAATTGGACATCATGCCCATACAAAGTACAAAGAAACTATGCATTATCTTACGCTGTCAACAACCACAGCATCCACTGAACCACTCCGGATAAGAGTGTCCACCAGACCAAGAGCTTGTTCACCACAATCAGGTTGTGAAAGGAGTAAGTTTTCAGTGTTTACTCCAATGGCCTGAGCCAATGATGAATCAAGGGCATGCTCAGCATCAATAAAAACACAGTAACCTACAGAGGAGCATATGCATCAAAAACTGCAATAGGTGAAATTCTTCAACAGCTTTAAGAAACTTTTTCATACAAATTCCCAGAGAAGCAATTGATGGTTGCCAACTTGATGATAACTACTGTCTAAATTACTTGTTCAAACTAAGAGAATATGACAATTATATTTATACCACCCTAAGAAGAAACAATGGATGATATAAACACTGATACAGCTTGAGTTTACTTTTCCTTCTCCCCCATAACCCACCCCCTCCTCCTGTAGATGATATTACAGTTGCCTGGATTGACATGAGTATGCAACACCTGGTAGTGATCAATATTACCAATAAAGTATGAAAGAAATATTATATGAGTTTCATCATTTAACCTCCTTGCTTCTGTGCCTCGGCAATTACATGCAGAGCAAGAGTGGTTTTCCCAGAAGCCTCTGGACCATAAATTTCCACAACACGACCCTGCAGAAATTCAATCCAGGGATCCCATAAGCAGACAATTAGTTGCATGCAGCAAAATTTGGGGTTTAATTCCCACTTGAACAGAAATAAGATAACTCTAGAGTTTAAAAAAGTAGAAATAAATAATTCTTGAGTTTCATAAAATGAGTACAACAATATTAACTTTCTACCCCAAAAAATTTGAGTTGAGGCGTGATAACCACTATTTAATTTTCTGTGACAATTATTTCAAATACTAAAATACAGCAATCGCCATCTACAATTGCCAATATAAGAGGCAGAGAGGAAGACAGGATTTTCACAAGAAATTTCACAGTTTATATAACACTGTATTTAAGAATTAAAGGCCTTCCAAAAGAAAACTAATAAAAAAATTGTTGAAATTAATAGCAAACACACCTTTGGAAATCCACCAGTTCCAAGTGCCATATCAAGAGCAAAGGAACCTGTGGACACCACTGGAACATTTTTTGGAGCAATGGATCGGTCAAGCCACATGATAGAACCCTTTCCATATGCACTAGTAATCTGATCTAGGGCATGTTGTAAAGCCACCTCTCTCTTGGACATATTATCTTCAGAGGAGTCACTTCCATCTGACTTTGATCTTCTTCTACCTTCAAATATGAAGTGTTGAGAATTTTTTTCAAAATGCAAAAATAAAAATGGACTCATGTTATCATTAGCCCAAGTCCCAAGCAAGCAGATTAAAAGAAACAAACCCAACTTATTCAAAAGCCAAAAGTTAAAGTAGCTGATTATAATGCAATAATGTTATAAACTAGCTCGAATTATATGAAACTCAAAAAGAAACTCACTTATGGTGCCAAGGAGGTCTAATAAACAGAATATCAGCTTCTAACCAACACCATTCACAGACAAAGAAATCTAGTTTCAAAAACTCAAATACAGTCTTCATTTTCGAATTTTCATTCACAAACTGGGCATTACATTGACAGTGCGAACCATATAAATCCTTGGAATGATTATTATTAACCATATCTACCATGGCAACATGTTTCCTGCAAACACAATTTTTTGACCTTGAATTTCATTTCAGGAAGCATCATCTGATTGTTACAAAAAAAGAAAGGCGTAAGCACCCGTTAACTTATTTAGGTATCTTTCTAACATGTTAACACATAAAAAAAAAAAGCATGTCATGAATTTTCAGCACACCTTTGGTGGAAAAACTGCAACTCTGAGTACATATTCCCAATATTTCTCTCATTAAACCCTGAAAAAAAATTGTGGAAATAAAATAAATGATCAATGATTGAAACAAAGAATTACACGAAAAATGAACCACATAGTCCAGTTAAACTCATTGGAGTAAAGCTTCTTTTGTTTGATAATGAACAAAGCAATCGACCATTAACATTCAACATTTCTTAAACTTCCTCAGCAAACAAACAAAGTGCATAAAATCAAACGCCGCGTTTCGTGAGAGAATAGACGAATGCATTTAAGGAGTAACCTACCTCTGGTGCAAGTAGAGAGCGTTTCAGATGAGAAACGTTTCGAAGAAGTCTTGCCATGGGAAGCTGTATGCAAAGCACTTTTGTTGAAGAAACAGGGAAAAAAATAGTGAGGGAGAAGCAAAAACACTTCTAATAAGAAAGCATGCTGCTCCGCTCAAGAGAGGAAAACAATGTCAGGGAATTGAAAGAGAAAGAAAGGAAGCAGAGTAGAGGAGGTAGAGAGACTCTGCTCTGTTTTTTACTTGTTAGGGTTTTAGGCTTTTAGCTGGCGAAGTGTGGTAGCTTTGATACAAAAGTTAAAGTAAGTGTTTTATGGAGCTGATAATTTTGTACACTACACGATTAAATGATTAAATGATACGAAATGATATGAACTTAACTGTATATAGATATGAGTTAAACGAATATGAGTTATAACCGTGTCAACACGATTGAACGAATTTTACCTATCTAACCTGTTAAGACACGATTAAATACGATTAAAAATATATTATTTTATTAATTATAAAGATATGACTAATTATTTTAATTTTACTCAAAATTTAAATATATATTATAATATTATAAATATATATAATACATATTTATATATGAATAAATAAATTAAATTGATTCAATTGAACTTATATATATTTAATTGGAATTTAATTAATTAAATTAAATTTTAATTTAATATTTGTGTTTATTCGTGTATAATCGTGTCGTGTCGTATAAAATGTATACGTTTAGACACATTAAGTAGATCGTGTCTAATCGTGTCATGTCGTATAATTTATACACATTAAGTTAATCGTGTCGTGTAGTGTTAACACAGATTTTAACCGTATCGTGTTCGTTTTTCAAATTTTTGACACGATTAGTTAATCGTGTCATGTCTAATCGTGTCATATCCAATTAAAACACGACACGACGCGAATTGACAGCCCTAATGTTTTAATTTGATATCAATTTTTTATCGCTTATTATATAAAATTACTTTTAAATATCTAAAATTTTGGGAAGTATTTTTATTAAATTGAGATGGATCAGTATCATCACATTTTCACTAAAATTAGGTACTAAAGTAAAACACATAATGTACCGTAAATTATCACTTAACATTTTTGTAATACTATTTTGTCAATACATAATTAAATATTCTAGAAAATAGAAAAATGAATAAGATGAAGAAATTGAAGTGATTTGATTTTCAAATTTGAAAAAAAAAATCATCTAATCGTTTAATTGAACACCAAATATGTCTTGTCATTTATTTGTACCAAACATTGTTTACTTTAATCAATTTAACAAGGTTACTCATCAAAAAAAACCCTTTGTGGTATAACATTAAAGATTTATTGTACATTGCATTTGGAAAAAAAGTTTTTAGAAAAAAATTTATTTTTAATTTTTTTTATTTTTAAAAACTGTTTTTAAAAATAAACAAGTAAATAGATATTTTTCTCAGAAATATATTTGTAAAAAACAATTTATAAAAAATTAAAAAAATCCTTCAATTAAATAAAAAAAATTATAATTCTACTTTTTAAATACTCAATAACAATTTCAAACACTTCACTCATGTTCTTACAGTTTTAAAATTATCAAGTTCAGTCCCTAATATTTGTCATGTATTCTGCACTTACGTTTAGTCAATAGTGCAAAATTTTTGCTGCACTTCAGCCATCTGACATTCTGAATCATACAGCACCTTTCATCTATAAAATTTCCAGGTTTAACTGTATCCTTTTTTTTTCTTATCTTTTTTTTGCTTCTTTTTCGACAAAGAGGTTTAACAATATAGTGCCCTAAAATTAGTAAATTATTATATTATAGAATAAGCTTCTTTTGTTGTTTCATAATGAACAAAGCAATCGACCATTAACATTCAACATTTCTTAAACTTCCGCAGCAAACAAACGAAGTGCATAAAATTAAACGCCGCGTTTCGTGAGAGAATAGAGAAATGCATTTAAGGAGTAACCTACCTCTGGTGCAAGTAGAGAGCGTTTCAGATGAGAAACGTTTCGAAGAAGTCTTGCCATGGGAAGCTGTATGCAAAGCACTTTGTTGAAGAAACAGGAAAAAAATAGTGAGGGAATCATCACAATGTAAACCTACCTTACATTAGGATTATTCCGTTAATTTTCTTCACTGCGGTCCCTTGGGCAAAATATAAATTGACAGAGTAAACATCAGTATAACTATAAAAGCCAATTACACAGGGGACCGAGGCAACAACACCCATGATTTGGAAAAATTAAGCTAAAGTAAACAAGGTGATTAGGCGACTAAGATAAATAAAGATTGACTATAAAGGAGTTCAAGAACATTCACACTCAGACTTTTAAGTAAATCCCAACGGACATCAACAAAACAAAGCGCTCCTCCTAACTACTTTGATCGCATTCTCTCCAAACCAAGAGGGTAAAGAGAGAAGAAAACTCCAAACCAATTGTTCATAATAACTTACGGAAAATAAATAAAATAAAAAATTAATAACCACCCAAAACTTCAAATCCCCCTCCCCTTAATGTTCTCCTCCAAACATCAATTCAGCTACTTCACATACACTGCTGCACCAATCAAACTCTACTGTTGCTTGCACTCCGGAGGCCGCTCACTCTGCTGGGCATCTCCAGTTTGTGTTCTTCCACTCTTCTACATTACAAGAAACAGACATGCAAATAAATAAAAGAGAGAGAAAGGAATATGATTCTTAAATACTAGTAACTGAATCAGGGCACTACCTTATTTCCAGCTGATGACTGTTTCCACAATGACAAAAACAATGATCAGCATGATGTCAGTTTTTTTCCCAAACCAAATACTGAAAAATAAAAGGGTCATAATAAAATTGCCAAGCCAAATTTCTAATGCATCAAACCTTCTTTTTGGTCTTGCTGTCATCTTCATCATCCTCATCCTCCTCGTCCTCATCATCGTCTTCCTCACCATCTTCCTCTTCATCATCATCCTCATCATCATCTTCTAGTCCTAGCTCATCTCCCTGAATAGCCTCACCCGTAAACCATGACACAGCATGAGGAATAATCTTGTCCCGAATGGTTGACCTGAATAATAATTTTATTAGCAATTGGAACAAGAAGAAAGAACGAACAAAAGGGAGGCAGGGGTCATATACGGTTTGCATCCAAAATTTTGTCATAGTGATATTTCTGGCCAAGCAAAGTACCACCAGGATAGCACCTAACTATCCATTAATGTCTAAATTGCAGATTATAAAGAACTAACCCAATGTCATAATCCTGCTCCATTTGATTCTGAAGCTCCTCAGCCTAGTCAAGAAGATGGACAAAAAAAAAATGAGAACATGAGAAGAGCAAAATATCTTCTTGTTTCATCTCTACAACTTAAACATGTTGTCATACAGTATCTTCGTCAATATCTTCATCATCCTCGGGGACTTGAGGTGGATTAAAGAAGTTGAAAAAACTTTCACAGTCCTCCGTTTTGGTAATTGGCTTCGCATTCTTCGATCCTTTCTTAGGCTTCTTCTTAAGAAGCTTTTGTGTCAAGCACTTTCCTGGATACCATTCAATCTCCGTCCTACAAAAAGACAGGCACTGATCAAATTTCAGTTATGGGAGGAAGAAGAAAAATGCCTCTTCTCAATAATCTAAGTGCAGAAAAGTTAGCTAAGTGAGAGTTCTCAGCACAACAAATTAAGAAGAGAAGTTACCCTATTGCTTTCTCAAGAATGGGCTCATCTTCGTCAATCATGTGATATGTTTTTGTCAAGACCGTGTTCTTAAAGTAAGGGTTGCTATCAAAGAAGAACTCAAGCTTGAATCCCTTTGGATCATCTATTCTAGACCATTTAATGTCTTTAAGGTACTTGAGAGCTCCTTCATCACGTTCCATTATCTAAAGCAAAAGAAAGAAATAAAATTGTAACCCATTATTCAAAAAGAAATCAACATCATAACAAATAATGCATCATAATATGACAAACCTCCTGTTCTAATACTTCATTGTTCTTCATTGCAGTGAGCCAGAAATCAGGAACACCTTTTTCTGCATCAAAAGCATTTAAATATCAAGCTAAGCAAACTTTACAAAGGAAAAGTAAGAGTTATTGTTGAATAATGTTGAAATACCTTCGGCAGCTTCATCCCCTTCTTGGTCCATGGCTGCTTCAATTGTAACACCACCAACTTCAACAGCACCATTCACAATCTCATATCTCTATAAATAAGTAATTAAATAAGATTATTTCAAACATAGAAACAAACTTAGCTGACAACAAAAGAAGCCTCCAGCTTTTAACTTTAATTCAATAGCATAAAAATTGTCACACTTTGGGAAGCATACCATTCTGAACTCAGCACGAGTAATGCAGCACCAATAAATAGTAATTATTATTAAGTTGATTTCAAAATCATGTACTAGATATGATATAATTTATGATTATTATAATGCATTGAATATCAAATGATTTAGAGTATAACACCAAAACAAAAAGCTTTCTCCATGTCTTTAAAATATCCTGGAAAAGACTGCACAAGTCCTATCCCATTAGATCAAGATGATCAGAGTAGCACCTTGGTGTATAATGGTTGGTACAATTTTTGATATTTGGCTTCAAGTGCTGCTCTCTCCTCAAAGAATTTTGCCTCTAATTCATCATGTTGGTTCTGTACATCAAGAAACTCATTATCTATGTGATCAAGTGTAGATGCAAGTAAGAGAGCATAGTTTTAAAAATCATGAGCAAAACTACACTTTATCAAGATGTTAACATGGAAAAAGGAAAAAGATCAACCAGCACCAAAATGAACTTTTCTCAACTTGTGAGTTATAATCTTAAGATTCCTACATAATTCTAGGCAACAACAAACCATAAAGCTAATAACCACATCTCTAGGAACAGTAATTGCGTCAAAGTTCTTCTAAAAAGTGATAATGCAGACAACATAATTGGATGGGAAAAGTGCACCCTAATTCTATTGTGAAGTACACTGCTACACATAGTTTCACCACAATACTCAACTTCCATGACCATATAAAGTTTTGCAAAATAAAATGGGGAAACAAAAGCACCAGGATAGAGGAGTAATTGCAATGCGTTCATTCCCATCAAAAAGCCAGGATTTTGAGGCTAGCAGACTATAATGTCTGCAGAATTGTTGAGATGCCAGCTCTTCCAAGGTGTAATCAGCACAATCCAGATAGTTGTCTTCTGTGAGTAGGGAAACTCATGGGATCAATGTTCTCTAACTTGACTAATCAAAACTTAAGACTTTATTCTGATATGATGTTTACCCATCAGGAAACACGAGCACAATTAAAATTACAAGATTATCAGTTAAATTCATTCAAATTCTGTTTGCCAGATTAACAATAAAAATGCCAAAGCTCCAGCAATGGCATCTATGCACGTATTAAGCACAAACAAGATTGGGTTAGTGTTATAACTACATATAATGTGCAAATACTCGCGCATATACGGACATGAAAAGAATGAGAGAAACAAATAAAATTTCTGAAGAAATAATATCCAAATCAAAGAAACAGGAGAATAAAAGTCAGCTTAGGTTGAAAACGCCATGCCTGGATCTCCCTGAGAACCTCAACGCGCTTCCTCACGTTTGGAGACAAACTCTCAAGCATATCTGTATGCTGGCCCGCCAGATTTTGTAGCTTATTCTGCAAAAACAAGAAGCATTGAATTTCTAACTCCTACCATAAAAATAATACAACACAAGTAATCGAACTAAAACCTGCAAAAATAAAAACTTGTATATCCATTAAGAACCACGTCGAAGCAAATCAAACCCTAATTTTGATAATAAACTCGAATTTTAAACAATTGAAGTCTATACAACTATCAAAAGAAAATGGCACTTTCTTCTCGTTTTCTCGGCAATCAAATAGATAACAGAAAGAATTGCTAACCTTGAGAGCATTAACAAGCCCTTGTCGGTCATCATCGTTAAGGGCTACAAAAACGAAGACAAAGAAACACAAAATGAGCAGCGATACAAGCGAACCGAAAAGGCTATAGAAAAGAAAGAGAAAAAAAATAGAGTGAAGGATTTTTGAAGATAAGTGTTTACCGGCGGTGAGATCGGCCATGGTGAGGTTATCTTTGTCGTTGCTCATGCTGGGATTTAGAGAGATAAACGGATACAGAGAGACAGAGAGAGTATGTGAAAGGCTGAAGCTAAAACCCTAGATGAGAAACTGTAGTAGAATGGGAGAGAGAGAGAGAGGCGTCTAAAAGCCGAAGCCCTCGCTTAAATCCCCTCCCTAAACCTAAGAACACCCGGCTTTCACTTTTTTATGCAAAGCGGCAGTTAAAATTTGCGCTATTTAAACTTGTGGAGCGTATAAGACTCTGTTTGGACAAAATAAACTTAAAGCTTTATAACCGCCAACTAAAAGACCAGTAGGAGGATTCAAGATGCCATGCACGCCCAAATCATATTTTTTAGCCTCTTCGGCCAGAGCAAAATTGGCTCCTATATAAATATGAGTAAATTGCACATCTTGAAATTGCTTGACAACTTCCTTAATGCCACTAATGAGAAAGTAGCAATTCTTTTTTAATTATGGAATGTTTAAACTCTTTTGGGAGCACAACTTCATTGCTACATTTCTCATCGTATTTGCATAAAGTCATTAACGCAATGAGCCTCAATAACATGGTAAGTTAGTCTAGCTATACAAATTTAGTTTAGATATACTTGGTATGAAATTTTATAATTCAATATTAATTATGATAATTTAAATTTTAAAAATAATATTAATAACTCGATCGATCATTAAATTGAACTTAAACTTAGTTGCAATGTATTTATTTGCATTAATTCGCGCTTTTATCTCGTATAATTGTAATAAAAATCTTACCATTTAGTATGATTAATGGGTCGAGTTTAAATAGATTTGACCAACTAAATTGTTAATTTATATACATACATGTGTATATATTTGTGAGAAATGCTGGAAATGCTATATCAAGATCTCGCTCTAAATCAATAATTGTATTACTAAATTAAAAATTATTATTGCTCAAATTGTTTTCAGAACTTATAAACTTTAATGACTGGTGACATGGAAAAATTAATATGGCTATATGGTTTGGTGCGGCGCCGTTTCTGAATATCATTCCTTTATTTTTTTTCATTTTTTGAATGCAAGTGTATTTTGTTTGGTAGAGCTTAGAAGTCTTGTATAGTCAAACCAAAGTAGTAATAATGGCATATTCCATTTCACAGTACCTTTTGGATGTATAAACCCTAAAGCCAGGTCCAAGACTCCACGTGGAGACTGGACATGTTGGATTGGAATACTTATTACGCCTTGCAAAAGAAAAAAATATAAACACAGATTCCCAACATAATATTCACTTCACCAGTGAGATCATTCACGTGCTTTCTGCTAAGAATATGAACTTTTTTAGATACCAACGAAGTTCTTTACTTTTTTTTTTTAAGAAAAGAAAACCACAAAGTTAATTAATAAATATATTGTAATTTTTTTTCATAAATAATCAACTTCGACAACAAATTGTCAATTTAAATATTTTTTGTATGGGATTTAAATAGAGCAGTAAATAACTCGTTGAAAATTTCCACTTATATATGTACATATAGAAACATCAAAACCTACCGCCAAACCCGAAGAAAACAACATATTTTGCTTAAGAATATACTTCCATCCAGACGCTCATTACACATGATTGCTTGTATGCCGGGAACTTCCATAAAGTCAAAAACTTCCATGACTAAAGAAAAATGTATTGTAAGCTTTTTTTTCCAGCCTTGGAACGACATTCTACCTGTTTCTCGATCCTGCTTTATTTTCTATCGGAATTTCGTCTTTACAACACAAGAGGATAGGAATTTTCGATTCCTAATTTTTATTAAATTTTTTTATTTTATTTTAATATTAAAAATATTTTTAATTTTAATTAATTATATTTTTTTAAATAAAAAATATTTTTAACTTTCTTTGAGTGTTATATTTTTATTATTTTTTCAAAATATTAATTATGTTAAAATATAAATAATTATTATATATATATATAAATAATATTCGGGGTAGAATAGGAGTAGAGATATATATACTGTTCCGTAAAAAATATTTAAAATCAGATAGAGTAAAAAAATTATAAAAATATTCTTCCGGGGTGTGCACGAATCCAATTTTTATTCACTTTTTGAGAATGCAAAGAATAAAAAAATAACTTGAGGGTCAAGGCAACGAATGGGGATTATGCATTTTATCAAAGCCTGAGATAATTATTATTTTATGCACTAGGCCTTTATTAAAAGGCAAAAAACGAAATTAAATATGGCCAAACATGTTGGTTATGTTAAGCAATAAAAGTTTTTATTTTAATGTAAACAATTATATACATGTCATTGGATACACAATCTTAACCAATTATTGTTATACATTTTGTATTTTATATACAAGATTGGTCTTATCATAATTTTAAAGTTATTCAACACTTGTACTTAAAGTGCTCACACCTATACCAACATTCATTCATTAGAAATCAAATAAAATCTCTTCAACTCAAATCTCCTCTGTTGACTTGGTATCGGAGTCATCTCTCAATATGTCTTCTTCTTCTTATACCTCCTCATATTCTGTTTCCTCATCCACCGTCTTTCCTATTATTCCCACCATTATTTCTTTATCTCCACCTACTGCACTAACACATATCTATCAAACTTTTTCCATCAAACTCAACTCTAAGAATTATATTCCTTAGAAGCTTCAATTCACACAATTACTTAATTTTTATAATCTCCATGGCATTCTTGACAGATCAAAACCTACACCATCAAAAGAGATTGTTAATCCTATCTCTAATCAAAAAGATCAATTGTTATTTTTTTGGTTGTTATTTTAAATCTCAAAGGAGGTTTACCCACAACTTATTGGACTTAATTCAACTTCTGAGGTCTGGAATGCACTTGCTCCAATATATGGTATTATGAGTCATGCTTAGCGAACCCAACTCCATATAGAACTTCATAATTTTTCCAAGAATGATAAATCAGTATCTCAATATCTCTATTAAACCAAGGCTATTTTAGATTCCTTGGCACTAGTATGTCAACCTATTTCTCATGTGGAATTCAATGCTATTATTTTTTGCAAGCTTGGCTCAGAATATAATGGTATAATTGGAGCTTTACATCAATGTTTGGATCCTATTTCCTTCAATGATCTTCATGGTCAGTTGGTGGCTTATGAACTACTGTTACAATCACAACAACCTCAACTTCCAGAAGCCAATGTTGTTCATCGATCAATCAATTCTAATAGTTCAAATTCTTCTCAACCAAAATTTGGTGATAATGATAGTCGCAGTAGGCAAGGTAATCAAGGAAAAATGGATATTTTTCTCAGTCACAATCTTCTTGTAAAATCTGTGGGTATATGGGTATAACAATCATATTGTTGTTGATTGTCACGTCGTTTTGATCATTCTTTCAATCGCAGCAGTCATGCCAATACTGTTGGTCAAACTATACATGCACCATAAAATAAATGACAATAAAGATGAACGGTGCATCTTTTGTTGACAAATTATTTGGTAGGTAAGATGGTAGGTGAAGATTAATCTTGACCATCCATTTGGTGGGTGGGGATTAATCTTGACCATCTATTTGGTTGGTAAGATGGTAAGTGAAGATTAATCTTGACCATACATTTGGTAGGTGAGACGGTAGGTGAGAAATAATCTCAACCATCCATCAAAGTAGGTGAGAATTAATCTTAACCGTCCATTGAGGAGGTGTAGGCCTATATATAGCCTTAGAAATTCATTTGTAATGTATTCCATCAAAAAGTAAGAGAGTAGCATTAGTGAGAGGTTGTGAGTTGTGAGTGTTTGTAAACACTCGGTAAATTTCTCTTCTTTCAGTAAAAGATCTGCAGCAGTCCGGAGACGTAGGCATAATTGGCCGAACTCCGTTATCAACTTGTCTGTCTTATTAGTTCGCATTTTCTTCGCTTTCTCATAAATCTGACTATAGGGAAATTGGCGTCATTTCCCAACAACTGGTATCAGAGCATTGGTTGCATTTTTTCTGTCCTTTTTCGAGCGATTACTATTCACATGAATTTGGTCAGTTGTACCAAATTATCCACGGAGGTGTTCTAATACACAGAGGTTCACAAGAATTGTCAGAAACGATCCAAAGGAAGTCAGATTCCAGTGGGAGCGATGGCCACAGATGAAGGAAAGGTAAAAATTGAGAAGTTCGATGGAGCGGACTTTGGCTTTTGGAAAATGCAAATAGAAGATTATTTGTATCAAAGAAATCTGTATCAACCTCTCTCAGGGAAGAAGCCAGAGGCTATGAAGGAAGAAGACTGGAGTCTTCTCGACAGACAAGCTCTCGGAGTTATCCGATTGACATTATCCCGTAATGTTGCTTTCAACATAGCAAAGGAAAAGACCACGGCAGGTCTTATGATGGCTCTCTCTAGTATGTATGAGAAGCCTTCAGCTTCAAACAAAGTGCACCTCATGAGGCGCTTGTTCAACTTGCGAATGACAGAAGGTGCATCTGTAGCTCAACATCTCAATGAACTCAATACAGTCACAACCCAATTGAGTTCGGTTGGAATTGAATTTGATGAAGAAGTACGAGCATTAATACTTTTGTCTTCTCTACCAGAAAGCTGGAATGCTACTGTCACTGCTGTGAGTAGTTCGTCGGGAAGCACTAAGTTGAAATTTGATGATGTTCGTGATTTGGTTCTCAGTGAAGAGATCCGACGAAGAGAGTCGGGTGAATCATCAACTTCTTCAGTTTTGCATACAGAGTCAAGAGGAAGAAATTCAACCAGAGGTAATGGAGGCAAGTCAAACTACCGAGGTAAATCAAAGGACAGAAGGTCCAAATCCAGGAATCCAAGTAATTTCCATAGTTCAAAAACTATCGAATGTTGGAATTGTGGAAAGACTGGACACTACAAAAATCAGTGCAAGAGTGCATCGAAGAACCAGGAAGCAAAGGTAGAGGCAAATGTTGCTTCCACCTCTGGAGGCAATGACGCATTGATATGCTCTTTGGAAAGCAAAGAGGAGTCTTGGGTGTTAGACTCTGGAGCATCATTCCATGCTACTTCACAGAAAGAATTCTTCGAAAGGTATGTCCCTGGAAACCTTGGAAAGGTATATCTTGGTGATGATCAACCTTGTGCTATTATTGGCAAAGGTGTAGTAAAGATTAAGTTGAACGGATCTGTTTGGGAGTTGAAGGATGTCAGACATATTCCCGACCTGAGAAAGAACTTAATCTCAGTAGGGCAATTGGCTAGCGAAGGCTACACTACGATCTTCCATGGTGATAATTGGAAGATTTCAAAGGGAGCAATGACGGTTGCTCGAGGCAAAAAGAATGGCACTCTTTACATGACAGCGGGAGCACGCTGTTCAATCATAGTTGCAGCTAGCAATGAAAATCCCAATCTATGGCACCAGAGACTAGGCCATATGAGTGAAAAAGGAATGAAGATTATGCATTCGAAGGGGAAACTTCCAGGTCTACAGTCAGTGGAGATAGACACATGCGAAGATTGCATACTTGGAAAGCAGAAAAGGGTCAGCTTTCAGACAAGTGGCAGAACCCCAAAGAAAGAAAGGCTAGAGCTTGTTCACTCTGATGTTTGGGGACCAACGACTATCTCATCCATTGGTGGAAAACACTACTTCGTGACTTTCATCGATGATCACTCTCGGAAGGTATGGGTTTACTTTCTAAAACATAAGTCCGAAGTGTTCGAGGCTTTCAGAAGATGGAAAGCTATGGTTGAAAATGAGACAGGTCTGAAGATTAAAAAGCTCAGAACTGACAATGGTGGTGAATATGAAGACACCAGATTCAAGAAGTTTTGCTATGAGCACGGTATCAGAATGGAGAGAACTGTGCCAGGTACACCTCAACACAATGGTGTAGCTGAACGTATGAACCGAACGTTGACAGAAAGAGCCAGAAGCATTCGTATACAGTCAGGTCTACCGAAGCAGTTCTGGGCAGAAGCAGTCAACACAGCAGCTTACTTAATCAATCGAGGACCATCGGTTCCATTAGAACACAGAATACCAGAGGAGGTATGGAGCCAAAAAGAGATAAAACTATCACATTTAAAAGTTTTTGGTTGTGTAGCATATGTGCATATCAGTGATCAAG